>VXBD01011783.1:125995-171709 GCA_013399975.1 Indicator maculatus
CCCTTCCTCCTTACCCTTCCCCCTTCCCCTTCCCTCTTCCCTTTCCCCTTTTCCCTCTAAGGGGGACACACTGGTCTGATTTAATTAGGCTAAGGAGAGATCTCTTTCAGATACAGGAGGGGAGCGTGTGGAGGTGGGTAGAAGGCATAGGTGTGGAAAGATAGGAGAAAAAGTCCTTGTAGGGAGCATCACTTTTCACTCAGAAGAAAGTGACAGAAATCCAGGCAGCACAAAATCTGCAGTTCTAGATGCAACAGAAATCTTGGTTGAGTGCTAAGGTGCTCTGTATTGAAGCCTGAGGTAGGCTGAACTATGGAAAAAGAATGGCTTTGCCTGAGTTTAAAATAGAAGATGTACATCCAGAGAAGGGCACCAAAGCTGTAGAAGGGTCTGGAGAACAGGGCTGGTGAGGAGAAGCTGAGGGAACTGGGGGTGTTTAGTCTGCAGAAGAGGTGGCTGAGGGGAGACTCCATTGCACTCTACAGCTCCCTGAAAGGAGGTTGGAGTCAGGTGGGGGTTGTTCTCTTCTCCCTAGTATTAGGTGCTAGAATGAGATGAAATGGTCTCAAGTTGCACCAGGGAAAGTTTATATTGGAGATTAGGCAAAATTTCTTTGCTGCAAGAGTGGTCAGGGATTGGAACAGGCTGCCCAGGGACTCCAGGTGGTGGAGTCCCCGTCTCTGGAGGTCTTCAGGAAATATGTGGCCACGGCNTGAAATGGTCTCAAGTTGCACCAGGGAAAGTTTATATTGGAGATTAGGCAAAATTTCTTTGCTGCAAGAGTGGTCAGGGATTGGAACAAGCTGCCCAGGGAGGTGGTGGAGTCCCCGTCCCTGGAGGTCTTCAGGAAATATGTGGCCACGGCACTTTGGGACATGGTTTAATGGCCATGGTGGTGTTAGGTTGAAAGTTGGCCTTGACAATCTTAAGAGCCTCTTCCAACCAAAATGATTCTGTGATTCTTTGATGGGAGAAGATGGAATTTTAGACAGGTGCCTTTCTCTGTATTTCCTGAAAGAAGCTGGAGCCAAAAAGCAAAGCAATTCAGGGGCATTGGCCATGTGTGAGAGAGGATGGAGTTGCAAACCAAGGTGAAATTAAATAAAGGAAGTGGCAGAACCCAGGAAAGAGACTGAACAGCTTGAGGGAGATGGTAAAACAAATTCCTGGAATGTCTGTGGTGTTAGGGGAACAAGAAGATGGAAGGAGAGCTGGCAGGAAGGCAGCAAAGCAGGGATTCTTATTCTCAGTGGTTCACAGATTCATAGATTCATAGAATGGTTTGGGTTGGAAGGCACCTTAAAGATCATCCACTTCCAACACCCTGCCAGGGGCAGGGACACCTCCCACTTATATCAGGTTGCCCAAAACCCTGTCCAACCTGGCCTTGAACATCTTCAGGTAGGGGACAGCCACCACCTCCCTGGGCAACCTGGTCCAGTGTCTCACCACCCTCACTGGAAAGAATGTCTTTCTAATCTCTGGTCTACATCTACTCTTCTCCTGCTCCTTCTCCCTGGTTCCAAGCAGGGGATCTGTCCTCCACTGGAGAAGGGAGATTAAGGTGGTGGAACAAGCTGAAGTGACTCAAGTAAATGACAGGAGTGATTTAAGTCAAGTTTCTATCAACACTGAAAATAGCAATTGAACTAAATCCAAGCTACTGACCTCTGCAAAGGTATTTACCACATCCTGATGAAGACTGATAATGTAGCCATAAATACAGCAAGTAGCTGGAAATTCACAGTTGAGAAATACCAAGAGCCCTTGAGGCTTCTCCTCCTCTCCCAGTGCATAACTTGTTCCAGTGAAATGTGAGGACAAAAAGACGATAGCCCAGAAAGATTTATCTTCTTATCAGGGCTCTGAGTTAAATCTCGAGCTTGGATTCACTTCAGCCAATATTTGTGTGATCCAGGCTTGCTTTACCAATTAGCTTCAAACAGAAAAGGGCTTTGCCAAGGGGATTCAAACAGAAAATCATGCAGTCACAGCATCACAGTCTCACAGTATATCAGATGTTGGAAGGGACCTCCAGAGATCATTGAGTCCAACCCCCCTGCCAGAGCAGCATCACTTAGGGTATGCACACAGGAATGCATCCAGGTGGGTTTGGAAAGTCTCCAGAGAAGGAGACTCCACAACCCCTCTGGGCAGCCTGTCCCAGGGCTCTGTCACCTTCACTGTACAGAAGTTTCTTCTCATGTTGAGCTGAAATCTTCTATGTTCAAGCTTGAACCCATTGTTCCTTGTCTTATCTCTGTGAACCTCCCAAAAGAGCCTGGCCCCCTCCACTTGACACCCACCCCTCACATATTGATAGACATTGATCAGATCCCTCTCAGCCTTCTCTTCTCCAGACTAAACAGCCCCAGGGCTCTCAGTCTCTCTTCACAGGGGAGATGCTCAAGTCCCTTAAGCATCCTCATGGCTCTCTGTTGGATTCTCTCCAGCAGGTCTCTGTCTCCCTTGAACTGGGGAGCCCAAAACTGGACACAGTATTGCAGGTGTGGTCTCACCAGTCAATATATCTGCAGTCAATATATCTGACTTTAAAAAGTAATGAAACAATTAAGTTGCTCATAAGAAATGTTAATGTGTAGCTGTCCTGCTACATGAAGGGACAGGAAAACCTTTACCATTTCCAAACTAAAAGAGTGGAGGCTGGCAGCCAACATGAAGACTTTGAACATGTTTTGTCACATTTAATAAGCAGGGAAGCTCAGCCACCATGAAGTCCTGAGAGGGATAGGAAAAGAGAGGTGGGTTTGGAGGAGAAGACATTGCATAAAACACTGGTTTTGCCCAGTGTTGGATTGGGTTGGAAGGGACCCTCAAAGGTCATCTTGTCCAATGCTCCCCCCAACAGTCAGCAGGGACATCCCCAACTAGATCAGGTTGCTCATCAAGTTTGACCTTTAATGTCTCTAGGGAAGGACCTCAACCACCTCTCTGGGCAACCCCTTCCAGTATTTCACCACCCTCATTGTGAAGAACTTCCTTCTTATGTCCAACTTAAATCTACCCTGCTCCAGTTTCAAACCATTGCTGCTCATCCTACCCCACAGGCCCTTCTAAACAGTCCTTCCACAGCCTTCCTGTAGGTCCTTTTCAGATACTGAAATGCAGCTCTAAGGACTGCCCAGAGCCTTCTCTTCTCCAGGCTGAATAATCCCAACTCCCAGCCTGTCTTCATAGGAGAGGTGATCTGAATACAAGATGGCTCTGAAATGTTGCCATCCCCTTCCTTTTGTGTCTTGGAAGACTTGAAAAACCAGCCACAGAAATGTGCACCAGTTCCTACTGCACCACAACCTTTCCCCTTGCTTCCCAAGAGCATTTCTGAGGAGATCTTATTGTGGCCTTCCAGTATCTGCAGGGGGATACAAGAAAGCTGAGAAGGGACATTTTAGGATGTCAGGTAGTGGTAGGACTGGGGGGAATGGAGCAAAACTAGAAGTGGGTAGGCTGAGACTGGATGTTAGGAAAAGGTTCTTCCCTGTGAGGGTGGTAAGACACTGGAACAGGTTGCCTGGGGAGGTGGTGGAAGCCTCATCCCTGGAGGTTTTTAAGGCCAAGCTGGATGTGGCTGTGAGCAACCTGCTGTAGTGTGAGGTGTCCCTGCCCATGGCCCATGGTCCCTTCCCACCCTGACAGTTCTCTGTTCTGGCAGGGGTGTTGGACTAGATGATCTTTAGAGGTCCCTTCCAACCTCTAACACTTTGTGATTCTCTGATTTCAACACTTGGACTTTCTTCAGGAAAAACTGGAACAGATTTTTAGCATTAAAAATAACCAAATAAGTCTTAGCAAAATTTTATTTGGAATTATGTTCTTATGCTGGAAAGTGTTAATGGCCATAGCCAAGTGGGACTTTGATCTGCAGATAATCAACAGATTTGAAGCAGATGAGCAGGCTAATCTCCCACCACACAGATGGGGCTGCTAATAACCCAGGCTGGAAGGAAGGATGAAATTGGTTTTGCAGTTTGATAACTGGAAATAATAGAAGGCTGTGTCTAATAGTTCACATGGCAAAGAAACAAAATCATCTCAGCTGTTTACGAATGTGAAAGTGAAAAGATTTGGTGTGCAGAAGGCGATGAGGAAGGCAAAAGGAGCTGCCACACCCTCCATGGAATCAACACAGAATGAAGGTGCAGAAAGAAAGAATCAAGCAATGACTGGACAGGCTTGGGGGTTAAATCTCTACCCTCTGTTCCTCTGAACAACAGAGCCTGGAGTGAGGGGAGCAGCAGGCAGTGGGCACACGAGGGGTGAGAGTGCCACAGGGAGGAGAAGCTGCTACCCTGGTTTTGCATCCCCACTGGTGCTGCAGCACTCTGGAGATGGTGCTGAAAGGTTGCCACAGACATGGCACTGACTGCTGAGTGGATTTCTTAGCACATCCTGACTTGATATCATTGCTGAGGAATGTGGCACTGAAGCTGCCCAATGCCAAAATATCAACTATTTATTCCCCTGTGTCCTTTATTCTTCTGTGTCTTTTATTCCCCTGTGTCCTTTATTCTTCTGTGTCTTTTATTCCCCTGTGTCCTTTATTCTCCTGTATGTAGGTTAGTTACTTTGTGAATCAGACATTTTGAGTAGGTTCCTCTCCTGAAGAAATCAATGAAATAACCTGATTTAGGAATTTTATTAAAAGATCAGCATCATCCTCAGTCCACAGAAAGAGGGAGATAAAATAGTGCTCAGGTTAAGGGGGAAGTTTTGTTTAGTCACCATCTCTGAAGGTGGTTAAAAGATGTTTGGATTAGTTGCTCAGGGCCGTGGTCTAAGAGTTGTGCACAAGGAGATGTTAGGTTATGGTTGGACTTGATGATCTTAAGGTCTTTTCCAAACAGGCAATTCTGTGATTCTATGATTTCTCTTCTCCCTAGTATCAGGGGATAGACAAAGAGGAAATGGCCTCAAGTTGCACCAGGGGAGGGTTAGGTTGGAGATTAGGAAAAATTTCTTTCCTGCAAGAGTGGTCAGGGTTTTCAACAGGCTGTCCAGGGAGGTGGTGGAGTCCTCATCCCTGGAGGTGATCAAGACATGGTTTAATGGCCATGGTGGTTTTGGTTTGATGGTTGGGCTGGATGATCTTGGAAGGCTTTTCCAACTGAAACAACTCTATGATTCTATAATTGATGCATTCCTAGTGATTTCATTGGGATCAGAATTTCATGGGCAGCATTTCATGGATATCTCAAACGAAACAGCAGTTAACTGTTTTCATCATTTCATAGACTCATAGAATGCACTGAGTTGGAAGGGACCTCTAGAGGTCACCTAGTCCAACTCCCCTCCAGTCAGCAGGGACATCCCCAACTGGATCAGGGGGACCAATTTTCCTTGTTGCAGACAAACTTTACATGCAACACAAACTTTGTGCAGTATGCACCTCTGGTGAACCAGCACTTCGGCTGGGACTTGACAGTTGGAATATTTGGGCTAAAAACAAGGATGTGCTTCCTGGAGTTCATATATGCTAACAGCCCTCCTGAAAACTGAACATCTGAAAGCTGTTGAAATAAATTGGAGGCAACATAGGGAAATGGGATTAGGGAAGAAATCTAAAGTTTGAAACTTCTTTGCCATTAGGGTTGTGATGGAATTTTTTGTCTCCACCAATGTAGACCAAATATCTAAAGACAGAAGGACATCAGTGTTGTTGAGACCGTGTGGCACAGTGCCACGAGGACCAGAGGAACTCTTCAAGACAAGTAAAGAAATGATCTTCTGAAGTGTGCACACACACAAGCATGATCATCCTTGGAAGCTGCATGAGATTTTCAAATGCCTGCCTCTGTGAGTTCTATCAGCTCTGAGCAGTCTGAGAAAATCCTTAGTGAGAATCTCCACATGAGGAAGGGAGAACAAAGAGCTTAGCCACATTTTGAATATCAGTGTAGTCACTTTGAGCAGAAAAGATGGAGTGGTTCTGGGGGGGGGGGGGGGAAACCAAACCAAAGCTTGGTTTGCTTTCTATATGGAACACATTTAAACATAGAAATTTGATTGAATTTGTTAAAGAGTATTCTACACTAATCCACTGGATGTATCTGTAATATATTTTAAATGGAGCCAGGCTCTGCTGAGTGATGCCCAATGACAGCATGAGGGGCAATGGTGGAAGCTGAGGCATAGAAAGTTCCATGGAAACAGGAGGAAAACTTTTTTCACCATGAGGGTGATGGAACACTGGGACAGACTGCCCAGGGGGGTTGTGGAGTCTCCCTTTCTGGAGATATTCAAGACCCACCTGGATGTGTTTCTGTGTGACCTGCTCTAGGTGATCCTGCTCTGGCAGGGGGGTTGGACTGGGTGACCTTTTGAGGTCCCTTTCAGCCCCTAACATCTGTGATTCTCTGATTCCATGTAAATACATCATTTTACTTGTGTAAATCAGCTCTCCTTTTTACATGGAATCCTTCTTCACCCTCAAAGGATAAAGGAAGAATGAACAATTCAGAAATAAAGGCTTCATTACAGATTTCATCCTTTGCTGGCTTTATCTCAAACAGCATCGCTTGTTTTCTGCTCATTTTCATTCCATGCCAAGCCAGAGTAAGATATCTTGGGCTCTGCTTTGGTGCTGTTACTGGCAGACCTAAGCCTGCAATATCAAGAGATTGCTGGTACATGGATTGCAAGTTTTATGTTGGGGCTAGAGATTCTGGATCTACAGCTACCTGAAAGGAGGTTGTAGCGAGGCTGGTGCTGGCCTCTTCTCCCAAGTAACAAATGACAGGACAAAAGGAAATGGCCTCAGGTTGAACTAGGGGAGGTTTAGGTTGGATATGAGGAAGAATTTCTTTACTGCAAGAGTGGTCAGGCACTGGGGCAGGCTGACCAAGGAGGTGGTGGAATCACCATCACTGAAGGTGTTCGGGAAACCTGTGGCCATGGCACTCTGGGACATGGTTTAATGGTCATGGTGGTGTTGGGTTGATGGTTGGACTTGGTGATCTTAGAGGTCTGTTCCAAGATTCTATGATCTTTATGAACCCAGTCGCTTACTCAGCATTTGATGTCTATGAAAAAAAGGTGGACGTGGAGGAAATAGAAGGCTTGGGTGTACCCAAGTGTATTAAAGGTGTATTAAAAATCCCTGAATTTTTAATAGTTGCCATTCAGCTCAAATCTGTGAATCTATGTGGCTGATTCTTATTGAGATTCTGTATGTGCTCTTTAAGATAAAGGAGTTGGATGATGCTTTATAAGATGAGACAGAGAATGATTTCTCTCCAGCTCTGGATCAGATGCCCCAAATTATCTTGAATGATCAGGAAATCCCCAGTGGGGTGACTTGTGTAAGGATGGAGAGGAGCTTTGGGGCTTCCAGCCTGAATAGTTGTAACACGGACATGGGATGTGTCTTGCCTCAAAGCCAAGTATGATCAGCTCTCTGTGGGCATAAAGAGCACCTTAGTATTAGCCTTGCCATTTATCACTGCTCTCCAGGCTTTTTGAGGCCATTGAGTGAGTATGTGATACCTTAGCACAGTATGTGATACCTAACTCACACAGGGTTGGCCAGAGCTCTGTGCTCACACACTGTTGTATACTGTGAAAAACTGGGCAAATTCTTCATCTGCTTGCTCACAAAAAAAGCTAAACAGGAAGGGAGAGCCTTTTGCCAGTTCTTAGATGGTCTCTAATCCATGCCAGGCCACTTTCAGATCTCCTTGATTTTTGGATTGAAGAACTGCTGCTGTGCTGCCTGTTGCCAATCTGCATTTCACTCTACACATTTCCCAGTGTCTGGCAGCAGGTCCTGAGAAAAGGATGTCTCAGTTCTTTCCAAAGGCTATCATAAGATCCAAACAGTACCTTCTAGAATGCCATCAGGCACTGTTTGTTTTTGCCTTGCTCATGCCAGGACTCCTGGCTGCTGTTACTCTGGCAGCCAGAGACTTGCTGAAGAGAAGGGTGGTACCCTGTGCAGAAGTTAAAGGAGTGTGCTGAACAAACCTCGCTACAAAGAACTTGTTAACGTGTGCCCAAAGGATAGAAACCTGACCTAGATCATTTCTTCAGACCTTAGTTAAAGATCAAAGCCATTTTTCCTTAAACCTCTGGCAGTATTTGGATTTGATTACACGAGCACTAAAATGTCATTCTTGTTTATGGCCCTTCCAAAGCAAAACTCTGCTCTCTGCTCTCCACCCCAGAGATAAATGGGTATGGCAGTATGTGCTGGGTGGCCCTTTCAGAGAAGGGACAGGACCATGGGGCTTAGACTTTTCCTTAATGATGTGATAGCTGCATAATTAATTCTTTCTTCCCTGGGTAAGACAGAGCTTTTTCCTGTAATCATGTGTTTCTCTGAGACTGAGGACACACAAAAATAGAGAAAATGATGCTTGTGAAAATCCCTGCTCATGCTGCCTCCCGTGCAAATACATATTTATAACACACAGATGTAGTGCTCAGGTTTAGTGGAGGACTTAGTGTTAGGATAATGATTGACCTTAAAGATCTTTCCCAATCTAGGCAATTCTGTGATATTTTGGGCAGCCACCCCGCTGCAGGTGTTCTGCAAACGCCTTCATTATCCGAACCAAGTCGGATTTGCAGGCATCTGCCAGCAAGGTGCAGGCACTGGGAAAGGTTTCTGCCTTTGGGAAGCAGGCTGAGCAAGCAGCTTGCAGCCGGCTGCAGCAGCCCGCGTCAGGAGAATGCGAGTGACACCTAGTGTTGGACAGACACTGCCGGGACACCCCCGGCTTTGCTCCGGAAAGCAGCGAACTCCTCTGTGCCAGCCACGGAGTGCCCGCGGCAAGGAGCAAGGCAGCGAGGCCCTGGCATCCTTGGCAGGGCACAAGAGGACCTGGTGCTGTTGTCTTGCAGGCAAGTGGTCTCCCAGCCCAACTTCTGAAGCAGCAAGAAACGTGGTTGAGAAGAGAAGGCTCCAAGGAAACCTTAGAGCCACGTTTCAGTATCTGAAGGGGACCTACAGGAAGGCTGGGGAGGGACTGTTCAGAAGAGGCTGTGGTAATAGGATGAGAGGCAATGGTTTGAAGCTGGAGCAGGGGAGATTGAGATTCAACATCAGGAGGAAGTTCTGTACAGTGAGAGTGGTGAAATCCTCAAACAGGTTGCCCAGTTGAGGGCCCCATCCCTGGAGACATTCAAGGTCAGCCTTGGTGTTGTCCTGGGCAGCCTGACCTAGTTGGAGGTGTCCCTGCTGAGTGCAGGGGGTTGGACAAGACGACCTTGGAGGGTCCCTTCCAACCCAATGCAATCTGTGAACCTGTAATCACCCTTGATAGCAAAGTGAGCAACCTTGCAGGAGTGCTTGCAAAGTGATACTAACAACGTGCAGCATCCACCTCTGTGTCTGATGAGCTGCAGGATAGTTTGACTTTGTGCTCTTTTGGAGAGGTTGGGATGCAGTCTGGGCTCTGACACACTACCAATGCACATACATCTACAAAAACTGCAGTGGCAGGTCGTGTGCTACAGTCTAACAAGGAAGAAAAGGCAGTGCCTCAGAGAGGGGTTGCCATAAATCCTGAAATGAGATTCTAGCACAGCAGGGAGCTCAAAGCTGGAGACTCACCACCCCCTGACTCAAGACAAAGGAGAAGCAGCTTCCAAGGACAACTTGATAGCACATAGCAACAGCAGTTATAACTTGATGAATTCAATGTTCCTACAAGTAACACTGACAGCCAAGCAGCTCTTGCAGCTTTTCTTAATGTTTGGTTTGTTACATTTCCTGCTGCTAAAAATAAGGCTAAAATGGGCTGTGAGATCATAAAGTGTATAAAAACAGATGTATGCTTAATGTTGTACAACACAGTTAAAGAAGTTAGCATATGAATAACTAATCATCATGGCAAGTATCTCAAGATGTGATTAATGCAAAAAATACCCTCATGATGCTATTAGGAAGAGGCTGTCAGCCTGAACTCTATACAGATGTATGACATTTTTATCCCTTTTCATATTTACCACAGAATCATAGAATGGGTTGGGTTGGAAGGGACCTTTAAAGGTCATCTCATCCACCCCCCCGTGCAGTCAGCACCTGATCTTCAACCAGATCAGGTTGTTCAGATCCTCCCAAAGCCTGACCTTGAATGTTTTCAAGGATGGGACTTCTGCCACCTCTATTGGCAACCTGGGCCAAAGTCTCACCACCTTCAGTCTAAAAGATTTCTTCTTTATATCTAGTCCAAGTCTACCTTTATTTATTTTGAAGCCATCACCTCTTATACTATCACAACAGACCCTGGTAAAAGTCTGCCCCCATCTTTCTCACAGGCTCCTTGAAATAATGAAAGACCACAGTAAGGTCTCCCTGGAATCTTCTCCTGAAGGCTGAAGAACCCCAGCTCTCTCTTCACAGAAGAGATGTCCAATCCCTCTGATCATTTCTGTGGCCTTCTCTGGTCTCTCTCCAACAGGCCCATGTGTCTCGTGCTGAGGACTCCAGAGCTGGCTCCAGCACTGCAGGTGAGTTCTCTGCAGAGTGCAGCAGAGGGGAAGAATCCACTCCCCCCTGCTCCCCACGCTGCCAAGGATGCAGCACAGGACACAGCTGGGTGTGGGCTGTGAGTTCCTTGTGCCAGCTCCCATCCAAGAAGGAAAAGTATTCACAAAATTAAATCAAGTGAAAAAGTTGCTGGAAAAGTAATGAAATGGCCAAGTTCACAGGCTTGGGTTGTTATGAAGAATCCAGATCAAAGTTGCAGACTGCTGTGGCTCCCACAGACTTGCACATGTCCATACAAGATTAGATTACTTCAAGGCTTCAAAGATGCAAAGCACTTCTGAATCAGAGGCAAGCTGTAGGTCTGGTGTCCAACATTAGATGAGCTTAATATGTTCAGTGCTTTGAAAGTCATATAAAGTCACTAGAGACTTTGTGAATTACCTTGTGGAAGATATTCAACATCTCTGTTGTTTGATAAAAGAGTGACACAGATATCTGAAGCTTCTGAAGGCAGGGAGCATCAGTGGAGGTCATTTGAAGAGCATGAGACACAACAGGAAAGGACTAAAGTGATCCTAGAGGGTATGTTGGGACCAAAGGAGAACTTTGTTGCAGGGCCATGATTTGCACCATTCTGTTCCTGAGTAAAGTGATGCCACTGTATCAGTGCAAAATTTTAGTTTAGACTGAAAAGGGCTCAGTACTGGAACCAGTCCTCTGTAACATCTTTATCAACGACCTGGACAAGATCAGTAACTGCAGGTGACATGATCTGCTGAGGGTAGGAAGGCTGCAGAGGGATCTGGGCAGGCTGGATGGATGGACCAAAGCCAACTGTAGATTTAATAAGGCCAAGTGCTGGGTCCTGCACCTGGATCACAACAACCCCATGAACACTCCAGGCTTGGGGACGAGTGGACAGAAAGTGCCCAGCAGAGAAAGACCTGGAGGTGTTCCTTAGCAGCTCCTTAGCAGCCAGCTAAACATGAGCCAGTGTGTGCTCAGGTGGCCAAGAGGGACAACAGCATCCTGGCCTGGATCAGGAATACTGTGACCAGCAGGACCAGGGAAGTGATTGTCTCCCTCTACTCAGCACTTGAGTACTGGGTTCAGTTTTGGACCCCTCACTACGAGAAGGACATTAAGGGGCTGGAGCTTGTCCAGAGAAGGACAACAAATCTGGTGAAGGGTCTGGAGAACAGGGCTGGTGAAGAGCAGCTGAGGGAACTGGGGGTGTTGAGGCTGAGGGGAGACCTCACTCTCTACAACTCCCTGGAAGGTTGGAACCAGGGAATTTTCCCAAGCACCTAGTGATAGGATGAGAGGAAATGGCCTCAAGTTGCACCAGGGCAGGTTGAGGTTGGACATTAGAAGAAACTTTTTCCCTGAAAGAGTTCTCAAACACTGGCACAGGCTGCCCAGGGAGGTGGTTGAATCCCCATCCCTGGAGGTGTTTCAAAGAGGCAGAGATGTGCTGAGGGCCATGGTTTAGCACCAGACTTGGAGTTAGAGAATGGTTGGACTTGATGATCTTAAAGTTCTTTCCCAACTGAAATATTTCTATGATTCTAATGCTAATACTGAAAAAATATTCATCTGAGTTACAGCAAGTTTAATGCAAGAGTAAATGAGATTGGAAGAAGGCAAAAGTCAAACATATTGGAGCAATAGCATTCATTCAGTTGGAGAGGGAAACAAAGCACTGCAGGAATCCACAAGTAGTGTGGAGACACAATTAAGGCAACATTGTCTGTTCTGAATGGATGAGGGCACTTGGTGTGGGTGAGTGTGGCACACTGAACTTTGGCAATAGCATAAGCAAGCCCAAAATAGATCCATAAATGCAGGCCATAAACCCTCTGTGGATAAGGTTGGGTGCTCCCAGGTGAGTGAAAGAGCAAGCAGGAAGTCTCAGGTGGACTCTACTGTGCTTGATAGCAGCAGTGGATTCTTATTCACTGCTCTCTTCTTTGAGATCGACCAGAGCAGGAGGGAGCAAGATGCTGACAGCTCTCTAGTCATTACATTTCTGTAGGGTTCATTCATTTTGATTACTGCTCTTACTCTGATGATCTTCTGGATATTTGAAACCAAACTGCAGTTCTCTACAGTTCAGCTCTCTTTAAGGCACCATCAAATAGGTATAACTCTCACAAGCTTTCATCAAAGCGCTGGTGGCAGCTATTGAGTTCTAACCAGCACTGGGTTTATGCTTGCTATAAATAATTACTTTCATCAGCCATTTTCTGGGCCATACATCACTGGAGAAAGGTGCAGCACACTCCAGGTCTCCACACATGTTAACACTGATTTATTATTTCACCTTGTTCATCTGAATATAATAATAATACAGGGAGAGTTATCCATCCAGCCTTTGATTTCCTCTTATTTTTCCTGTCTAGTTTTAGTGTTTGACTCCAGTGACTTTGGAAAGGGCTTTTGTGTTGTCTCCATGTGAATGACATTTTAGTTAGGGTCTGTTGGGTAGATTCCCCAGTGCAGCAGAGCTTTTTGCACTGCTAAGGCAGCAACAAGAAGCTTTAAAAGAGCCACAAAGTGCTGGCAGAGAGTCTCCCAGGATGGGAAACTCCACACAGCTTGAGTCTACCACTGCCTCTGTGTGAGCAGGGGAGGGAAGATGCTTCAAAGGCAAGAGAGGACGAGAGGACATGTGGCAGAGGCTGCTCCTTTTAAGGCACAACACCAAGAGTGATGGAGTAGGGGGATAATACAATTTAAAAGTAAAAGCATTAGATGGCTGAGGGAACTGCACCAGGCTTCATCTTGAAGGCCTTCTCTTTGCACTTATGTTGTGAAGCCACATCCTAACTTGAGGATGCCCTTCAAGGTAACACACTATCCCCAGCTGTGGGACTGGCACTCATCTGACCAGGTTCAGGAGGAAAAGGAGCCCAGCTGGTGTTGCTCATTCACATCAGAGGGAGATCAAATGTGTACCTATGGCAGCACCAGAACAAGCAGGAATGCAGCTGGAGAGGGGATGAGAAGAGAGAGGAAGACAAGGGCAGAGTAACTCCAATGTTGCTATGAAGAGGCAGCCTTGGAGAGGCTCATTTGCTCAAATACTCATGAGCCTTCTGAGTATTTGGGGCATCGATCCAGTATGGCATAAGGTGCCACAATGTGCCAGTGACACCACTGTGCTTTTTGGCCATGTAAAAAAGAAAAGAGCTGGCACCCAGAACTAGGTGGAGTCTTCTGCTCCTGTGTGAGGGCTGAAAACCACCAAAGCAAATTCCAATGAAGCCTTCCCATTAAATGCACTTGTAATGGAATTCCTTTGGAGGCACTTTAGGGCTGTGGAGATGCTGAGGGGACTGGAACAATTCTCTTATGAGGAAAGACTGAGGGAATTGGGACTTTTTAGTCTGGAAAAGAGCAGACTGAGGGGGGATCTCAGCAATGCTTGTAAATACTTAAAGGGTGGTTGTCAGGAGGATGGGACCAGTCTTTTGGCAGGGGAGTTGGATTTGATGACCCCCAGAGGTCTCTTCATACTCCTACCATTCTGTGATTCTGTAAAGTCACTCATGGACCATTGCATGCAGGTCCTGTGAAGGCACAAACTCCAGGTATCTTCTTTTTTTCTGTATTTATGGACTAGCTTCTGTCTTTACTTTTATCCACAAAGAAGGAATGCAAACAGGATTCTTAAGAATGAAAATTATTTGGGGAGGAATTTTTGTGTGTGTGTGTGTGAAACAGGTAAGAAATCAATTTCTAACATATGCTTATCTTGACAGCATCACTTTAATTCACTCTTAATTGGTTGGCTGAGTGGCTGTTTCCATGACAGCACAGCACATATACAGTAAGGGCACTGATAAGCAGTGATGAATAACAGATCACTAGACTTCAGGGAGAATTCTTCACTGGTCTGTTGCTGCTTTTTACATTTGTCAGGTGGAGACAACACATTTGCCCATGGTTCATGACACAAGATAAAAGCTGTCTGACTTCCAAAACCCTATGTGCTAAAAGACCACAGTTGCTGCCTTTGAAGGTAGGTCAAATACTGGGTTTAAAGGATGCTGAAGTACCTCTTCTAAGAGTTAACTTGCTAACTACAGTGATGTACAACACCAACTGTCTTATCCATGCTTGTCAAACTAGTCACAAGCCCCTACCAAGCAAGAGTGCTTTCAAGATGGAAGTGGCTTCTCCTGACCCACTGTCTCAGATTTTTTTCCATCCATGCTCTCCAACAGAAGGAAACTCTTATAGAAAGCAAATTTCCCCTCTGGTTCACTGCTCTGGGGTTCACTGTGCCATCCATGTGGAAAGGTGTCAGAATAATTCCTCTTACTTAAAGCCATCAAAGAGGACACTCTCAGGGGGAGATGAAAGTGGGAGGTAACTCTGCTGCCATGAAGGGTGTTTAACCAAGTTCAGCCTTAGAACATACACAGATGGCAGAAGCAAACCTGTAATTGCTGTTGCCCACAGTAAAAGCAGCTGAAACATTGCTGTTTGGAGGAGGTTTCGTAGTCTTAGATGTGTCCTACTGCAAAATTTAAAAACTTCTGTTCTGCAAGGATTTAGGTAAGCACTGCAGAAAAAGATCAAATCTCCTTCCTCTTCAAATCAATGACAGTTTTGTCAAGAACTTGAGGGGAAGCAGAGGATTTTTTTACCCTTGTTCTCTTGCTTTTTATGATAATTCCCTGTTTTAATGACACCAGAAGAGACACTATAGAATAAAATATTGAAATAATTATCTGCTTGTTTAGACAATCTGCAATGCAGGCAGAAATGGGAAGGTCATCTACATGCTTTCAAGTTTTGTGGGAAGTTTTTTTTCTGAACTTCCACATATTCCAATCAAAAAAACGATACACTTCAATTTGCTAAACACAAGTTCTCACTATCAAGACAAGCTAGTACCCAATCTGAGACAGCCAAAGCTTTGCTACCACTCTTCTTAGAACAACAGAACTCCCCCTGTGTACTCAGAACTGGTGAGGCCATACCTTGAGTACTGGGTTCAGTTTCAGACCCCTCACTACAAGAAGGACATTGAGGTGCTGGAGTGTGTCCAGGGAAGGGCAACAAAGCTGAAGGGTCTGGAGAGGAGGACTGGTGAGGAGTAGCTGAAGGAACTGGGGTTGTTTAGTCTGGAGAAAGGAAGGCTGAAAGACCTTCTCTCTACAACACCTTGAAAAGAGGCTGAAGACAAGTTGGGGTTGGTCTCTTCTCCCTCGTAATAAGTAACTGAACAAGAGGAAACGGCCTCAAGTTGCACCAGGACAGGTCTATGTTGGGCATTAGAAGAAACTTCTTCCCTGAAAGGGTTCCCAAACACTAGAACAGGCTGTCCAGGGAGTTGGTTGAATCCCCATCCCTGCAGGTGTTTCAAAGAGGCAGAGATGTGGTGCTGAGGACCATGGTTTAGCACTACCCCTGGTAGAGTTAGAGAAGGGTTGAATATGATGATCTTAAAGGTCTTTTCCAACCCAAACAATTCTGATTATTGTCCAACCCAGTAGAGTTTCAGAGTTCACTGTTATTTTTTTCCCTTCTTAGAAATGTTTTATTTCTTTTTAGCAGTAATGATCAGCAGGAACCTCTGCTTTGCTTTGTATTTTAGGGCAAAACATGACACCCAGAGAAGATCAAAGATCACTTCTGTCCTGTTCTAAACCACTCAGTGGTTGTCATAAATCAATAAGACTTCTCCTCTGCATTTGAAATGTGAGTGATAACTTTGGTGCCCTTGCACTAGAACTTATCCAGTGGTTCATTGTGCTGGCACCCAGGACAATACTGTGTAACAGAGACGTGTGGCATGTCTCCATCACTGAGGCAGAGGGAAGTACCAGCTCGGTGAGCCATCTGTGCTCATGTCAATGATGTTATTAAATCATTCATTACATTTCACAATTTCATATGAGATCATTTAAATTCCTACTTTGGCACAGCACTTGGTTTTCTTCCCCTAGAAATATGAACTCAGTATGCAGATGTATTTGCCCTGTTTTCTAATAAATTCATGTCTGGGTTGAACCTCCTTACAAGTGCTGTGGCTTATGTAATTATGCCCCCAGATTTTCACAGTAGAAATAGAGCACTAGTTCACACCAGGTTAATTGATCAGATTTCAGCACAAGTAAATTTAATGAATCTATTTCTGCCAGTTCTATCTAGGAAACAGAGCTTTAGCAAGGAAGGGCACGAACAGGTCCTCCAGTAGGGCTGTGTGTGAAGATCCACCCTCAGCTTCTGATGCAGCCAGGTTTGTATGGGCTGGAGGAGAGCTGGATGGTCCCTGAACAGGGCTGTCCAAGTAATGCACCAAGAAGCCTTCCTGAGGAGCCCCAGGCACCATCCCCACAGCAAAGTGGTTGTGATGCTGCAGTGCTGTGGACTTCTGCATAGCCAGGAGCTCCTCCTGCCTGGTGGCCAATGACTGGCAAAACTTTATGTGATGAGACGATGTCCTCTTCAAAGTTGTCATCCCTGGGACATGCATTAATTCCTGAGCCTGCCCTGGGGTAATACTCCCTGGCATCACGGCCACCCTCCAGGCCCAGCAGCCGCCAGGCCTCCCTGTGGCACGGCGACATTGATCGGACCCCTCACAAACGCTGCCGGGTGCCCTCCAAGGGAGGCCACCAGGAGCTGCTGGAGCATCTCTGCTGCCATGGCAGCTGTGTGCAGACCTTGCTGGTGGAGATGGGGGAGCTGCAGGTCGCTGTAGGTCGAAACTGGCAGCGCCCCTTGCCCTAGACAGGGCTTTGGCAGCACCTGGGGCATTCTAGTGCTGCCGTCTGGGCCTCCTCTTGGATGGGGCAGAGGGCCCGGGGCTGCCAGCCCTCCTCTTCCGGAGTCGCCGTACCGTGCCTCGCCTCTCCGGGAGTGCTCCTGCCCCTGGTAGGCTGTGGAAGGGCTTGCCCCAGCCTCCTCAGCCTGCTCTTGAGGCTCCTCTGGCTCCCCGCGGATGGAAAAGGGGGCAGAGGGAGGGCTGCCGGGACCTGTCCGAGGGCAGCTGCGGAGGTGCTGGCCAGGTCCTCCGCGTTGGTTCTCTGTAGGTTGCTGGAGGGGTCCGAGCCAGCCGGGACAGACCGTCCTCGGGAGGCCGCAACAGGGCGGGGAGCCGCGGCGGGGCTGCCGTCCCTCTCCCTGGCATCACGGCCGCCCTCCCTCAAAGCCCAGCAGCCGCAAGGCCTTCCCGCTGCAGCGCTGCACAGTGATGGCGATCAGGTCCCTCTCAAAGGCCGCCCTGTGCTCTCCAGGGGAGGCGACCAGCAGCTGCTACAACCTCTAGCACCAGAGCACCAGGATGGGCACGGCCACGTCCTCCACTAAGGCTGCCTGTGAAAGCTGACCCCTGAAGATCCACATCAGCTCTTGATGCAGCCAGGTCTACAGGGGCTGGAGGAGAGCTGCTTGGTCCCTGAACAGGGCTGCCCATGTGCTGCACCGGAGGCCACCCAAGGGAGCCCTGGGCACCATTCCCACAGCCTGTGCTTGTGGTGCTGAAGGGCTGTGGGCAGCTGGACAGCCTCCTGGCTGCAGCAGCAGCTGTCAGGCTAGAAAAGAACAGAGAGACCACGGTCATGGGCTGGCCGGGGAGGGGTGGAAGAAATGCACAGATCCCTCAAGAAGGAAGCCCTCCCAGCTCCCCAGGGTGAGGTGTCTTTGCTCAGCTCACCTCTGCTGCTGCCAGCACACCTCCTGGCTGCCCTGGCTGCCTGCACAACAGGCACATGGTGAGATGATGTCTTCAAAGTTCTCATCCCTGGGAGAGACATCAATTCCCGAGCTGTCCCTGGGGCTGTGCCCATTGCTTCTTCAGCCTCAACACCTTCAGGAGTGTTTTCTGCCAGGGTGGTGCTCCAAACATCCTCCCCGGGGCTGCAATTGGCCAGCTGCATCCTGTGCTGAGACAGCTGGAGGTGGTCAGTGTCCTCAACCAGGAAGGCTGAAAGGCAGCGTCCATGGCAGCTGTATGCAGACCTTGCTGGTGGAGATGGAGGAGTGCAGGTCGCTGTAGGTCGAAACTGGCAGCGCCCCTTGCCCTAGATAGGGCTTTGGCAGCACCTGGGGCATTCTAGTGCTGCCGTCGGGGTGGCTTCCTCTTGGATGGAGCAGAGGGCCCGGGGCTGCCAGCCCTCCTCTTCCGGGGTCGCCGTGAACGTTCCCTGCCCTGGTGGGATGTGGAGGGGCTTGCCCCAGCCTCCTCAGCCTGCTCCTGGGGCTCCTCTGGCTCCCCGCGGATGGAAAAGGGAGCAGAGGGAAGGCTGCCGGGACCCCGACGGAGGGCATCTGCGGAGGTGCTGGGCAGGTCCTCCGCGTTGGTTCTCTGCGGGCTGCTGGAGGGGTCCGAGCCAGGTGGGACAGACCCTCCTCGGGAGGCGGCGCGGCTGGGCTCCTCGGCGGGGCGCGGGTCCGCGGCAGGGCTGCCCTCCCTCTCCCTAGCATCACGGCCACCCTCCAGGCCCAGCAGCCGCAGGGCCTCCCCGCTGCAGCGCTGCACGGCGACGGTGATCAGGACCCTCACAAACGTGGCCGTGTGGTCCCCGAGGGAGGCCATCAGCAGCGCCTGCAGCACCTGTGCGTCCAGCCCGAAGAGCAGCAGGAGGGGCATGGCCACGTCCTCCACTAGGGCTGCCCGAGAAGGCCGACTCCTGAAGATCCTCCGGAGCTCTTGACGCAGCCAGGCCTGCACGGGCTGGAGGAGCGCCGGCTGCTCCCTGAACAGGGCTGCCCATGTGCTGGGATCCAGACCGCCCGGAGGAGCCCCCGGCACCGTCCCCGCAGCCTGAGGCTGTGGTGCTGCGGGGCCGTGGGCAGCTGGACGGCCAGGAGCTCCTCCTGCCCGGTGGCCGATGCCGGCGGACGCTGCAGGGGTTGAGATGTCGTCCTCCTCAAAGCTGTCATCGGCCAGCACCCCGTGCACGATGGAGGAGATGCTCCTCTTGCAGAGGGGGCACACCGGGTTGCTGCCAGCCCACCGCCTGATGCAGGTGTAACAGAACTGGTGGAGGCATGGCAGCACGAAGCTGGCGTCCTCCCCCCAGCTCTCCAGGCAGATGGAGCAGCGGGTGTCCAGCTCCGAGGCCATGCTCTCCACCTTCTGCAGTGGGCTGGAGGGAGCTGGGGGTGTCGGGATGCTCCCTCTCCTTGGGGCTGCAACAGCAGCTGTCAGGCTAGAAAAGAACAGAGAGGCCATGGTCAGGGGCTGGCCCGGGGATGGGTGGAAGAAATGCACAGATCCCTCAAGAAGGAAGCCCTCCCACCTCCCCAGGGTGGGGTGTCCTTGCTCAGCTCACCTCTGCTGCTGCAAGCACACCTCCTGCTGCCCTGGCTGCCTGCACGTGGCAGGGCCAGGGAAAGTCCTCAGATGGCTCTGGGATCCGGCTCCGAGAGCTGCACCAAACACCTCTCTGACCACAGTCACCAGCACCCAAGCACTTGCTCACCACTCCTGACCTCGCTCGCTCGCTCGGCTGAAGTGTGGACACAAAGTCACCTGGGTGAGACTTCATGCCTGAGTAGAAGCAGCGAGGAACCCCTGGTCACAGTCCACTGCTAAGTGACATCACAGTGCTCCCCTCGGCAAGGCGAGGTGGGGGAGAGGGCAGAGGCTGACACGCTGGACCCCATCCCTTGGTGACATTGACTCATAGAACGCACTGTGCTGAAAGGGCCCTTTAGAAGTCCTCTTGTCCAACTGTCCTGCAGTAAGCAAGGACATCCTCAACTAGATGAGGCTGCTCAGAACTCCATGAAGCCTGACCTGAATGTCTTCAGAGATGGGGCCTCCACCACCTCCCTGGGCTACCCATTCCAGTTTTCCACCATCCTCATATCATGAACTTCTTCCTAATGTCTGATTAAAACTACCCTTCTCTAGTTTCAAACCGTTCCCTCTTGTGCTAGTGCTACATTCCCTTGTAAAAAGTCCCTCCACAGGTTTCCTGTAGGCCCACTTCAGCTACTGGTGGGCTCTAAGATCTTCCTGCAGCCTTCTCTTCTGCAGGCTGTCTTCACAGGAGAGGTGCTCCAGCCCTCTGACCATTTGTGCAGCCCTCCTCTGGACCCTCTCCTCCAGTAGGTTACATTTCAAAAGTCAGGTGCACAGTGACTTCTCCCTCTGCAGAGGCTCCTCAGCATCTCAGGGACTACTTGTGTGAATGAGACCTTCCAGAACTGGCTAATAATAATACAGTGCACCACAAAGGACACAAGAGGTCATGGTTAAAAATTGCTGTAATTAATCCAGAAACCCAGGGTAACCATAAAACCAAACCCAAAAAGAAGAGAGGAAAATAAACATATTCTTCTTTAAGATGAGTTTTTGGAGGTGCCTATGTTTGATGTGACTGGGTATATGAGCTGCTCAGCAAGGTGGCTCAGCTGAAAATGGAGCTGGAACAGCTCCAGGACTATAAGGGAATATGAGAGGGAAATAAGGCAGATAGAACTGTGGAGTAAGATCCTTTCATTTCTGAGGGAAAGGCAACAGGTTCCTCATGAAACAGGGGATCCTCTGCCCTCTTGCCACCAGGTAAGAGCAGGGGACTTAAGAAGTGGTGGGGAATAGAAACAGGTTCCTCCTCAGGGAAGCAGGAAATCTCCTGTGGCCTCCCTAGTTACCCACTGCCCAGCAGGTATGAGGCTTTGCAAACTGATGGCTGGGTGAGTGAGGATGGAGAGGAAGGTTCATGCAGGAAGACACCTATGGGGAGACTGTCACCCCCACACCTTAGCACTAGTTCAATCAAGAAAAGGAGGGTAGTCATGGTGTGTGACTCCCTTCTGAGGGGAACTGAGGGCCCCATGGTGACAGCATCCCTCCCACAGGGAAGCCTGCTGCCTCCCCAGGGCCTGGCTTAGGAATATTGGTAGGAAACTCCCTAGTCTGGTGTGGCCCTCAGGCTACTACCTGCTTTTGGTTATCCAAGCTGGTAGTGATGAGGTTACAGAGAGAAGTACAAAAGCAATTAAAAGAGACTTCAGGCCACTGGGGAGATTGGTAGGAGGACTAGGAGCACAAAGAGTGTTTTCCTCAATGCCTTGGGTGGGAGTGTTGATCTGCTTAAGGGTAGGGAGGCTCTGCAGAAGGATTAGACCGGGGCCCTGGGCTGAGGCAAACTGTATGAGCTTCAACAAGGCCAAGAGCCAGGTCCTGCCCGTGCACTACAACCCCATGCAATGCTTCAGGCTGGGGGAAGAGTGGCAGGAAGGCTGCTTGGCAGAAAGGGACCTTGTGGTGCTGATTGACAAGTGGCTGCATGTGAGCCCCAGGTAGCCAAGTAGGCCAAAGGCTTCCTGGCTTGTATTAGAAATGGTGTTGAAAGCAGGCCTAGGGAAGTGATCCTCCCCCTGCACTGGCACTGCTGAGGGCCCACCTCGAGTACTAGGTTCAGCTTGGGGCACCTCAGTATAAGAGAGACATGGAGGTGCTGGAGCACAGAGTAGAGCAGCTAGGCTGGTGAAGGACCTAGAGCATCAGTCTTATGAGGGAGCTGGGGGTGTTCAGCCTGGAGAACAGGAGGCTCAGGGGAGACCTTACTGCTCTCTACAACTACCTGAAGGGAGGCCATAGCCAGGTGGGGGTTGGTCTCTTCTCCCAGGCAACCAGCGACAGAAGTCTCACACTGCACCAGGGGAGGTTTAGGCTGGATGTTAGGAAGAAATTCTTCACAGAAGGAGAGGTTGGCCATTGGAATGTGCTGCCCGGGGAGGTGGTGGAGTCACCCTCCCTGGAAGTGATGAGGCACTCAGTGCCATGGATTAGTTGATTAGATGGTGTTGGGTGATAGGTTGGACTTAATGATCTTAAAAGTCTTTTCCAACCTGGTTAATTCTGTGCTTCTGTGAAAGAAAGGAGGCTGAGGGGAGACCTCATTGCTCTCTACAGCTCCCTGAAAGGGCATGGTAGAGGTAGGTGCTGGTTTCTTCTCACCAGTGAATAGGAATAGGACAAGAGGGAACGCCCAAAAGCTATACCAGGGGAGGTTTAGGCTGGACATTAGAGAAAAGGTGTTCTCTGAAAGGGTTGTCAGGCATTGGAATTCTATAATTCTGTGATTCAGACATTCTTATCTCCAGGCAGAGAAGATTTTTCAACTAGTCCATCTCTGCACTTTTTACTCTTATTTTACAGATTATCTCCCTACTTGTCAGAACATAGCTATCTCACAGAAAGTCCAGTTTCAGGCTGAGCTCTGGTTTGGGGGAAAAGGAGGGTAAAGAGAGAAGAGTTGTCAGAAAGGCAGGAGAACAAGAGGACTTTCAGTGAGATCTGACACAGTTAATTTGTGTGTGATTGTTCTGCAGGCCATGAGCTGAACAATGCCAGCTCATGGAGCTTGCCCTGACATCACCTCTTCAGTGAGAGGAACAGAGTAGCTCTGGATGTCTCTGTCTGCTGAGACAAATTCAGCTCTTACATAGAAGCATTTTCTTACCCTCCAGCTAGGAAATCTTCATGAAGCTTCTGGGGTCCTTTTTGCTTTCAAACATTCAAATTTCAAGAGACTCCTGTTATAGAATCAGAATTGCATTGGTTGGAAGAGATCTGTAAGATCATCAAGTCCAACTTAACACCACCATGGCCATTAAACCTGTCCCAAAGTGCCACATCCACACATTTCTTGAACATTTCCAGGGATGGCAACTCCACCACCTCCCTGGGCACCCTGTTCCAATGCCTGGCCTGAAAGAGTTTTCAGTAGTTTGTTTGTTTTGGGTTTTTTTTTTCCCTAATATTCAACCTAAACCTTCCCTAGCACAATTTCAGGCTGTTTCCTCTCATTCTATTGCCTGATAGTAGGGAAAAGAGACCAACCCCCACCTCACTGCAGCCTCCTTTCAGGGAGTTGTGGAGAGCAATGAGGTCTATCCTTAGCCTCCTCCAGCATAAACAACCTCAGTTCCCTCAGCTGCTCCTCATAAAACTAATTCTCTAGACCTCCTTTAGACACTTCTATTGTGCATCCTTGGAGAAACAGAAAAGCCAGAGAGGCTTTTTGGTCATCTTACATGAAACTAAAACATCTGGCAGCATACAGTGCATCTGAGAAGAGAATGCCATTGGAAAAGCGTTGTTCTTTTGACTCATTTTCATCCCCTCTTTGACCAAGCGTGGAAAATTCTTCATTTTCACTTCGTCCACTATCATTAGGAACACCTCATGATGTTAAGGAATCCTAAACCTCAGACTGACTGTCTCACATGTGGGAATTAGTTGTGTGGGTTTGCAGAGCAACATCTGCCTGTGATTAGATTTTTGACCAAAAAAAAAAAAAAAGAACCAACCAAAAAAAAAAATTCAATTAAACAGAAAAGAAGCTCTAAGCTGGATTTGTGGGTAAATGATTAATATTGCTTCATGTTTAAGATATCTCTCTCTCTTTTTTTTTTCCCCAACCTATTTTGTTTAATGATTTTCAGCTATGAATATTACATGTCCTTCTGCAGTTAATTATTTATGCTGATGAAACATGGCACTCTCTGTACCCTTTTTGGATTCTAAATGGGAAGGAACACATTATCTAGACAATTCTTCTGAACAGGACTCACAGGGGTTTCTTTCATTGGAGGCAGGATCATTCTCAAGCCAAATTTAAGGAGGTGTGGAGTTCACGGGGAGGAACTGTTGTGAGAGCAGAGTCTTCACCACTGGCCACGAGCAGTGCATGCCATGCTGCTAGCTCTCAGTGGGATTCAAAGGGCCTGGCCTCAGAAATCCTTTCCTTCCTGGTGGGAAAACCTTTCCCATTAAAGCTTAATTAATCAGAGCTTATATTTCAGAACTTTCGGTCCTTCAGGAAGACTTTGCACTTGCCCAGGGTAGATTTAGACTGCAGATTAGAAAGAAAATCTTTCCAGTGAGGGTGGTGAGACTCTGGTGAGGTTGCTCAGGGAGGTAAAGAGATGCCTTCTCTCTGGAGGTGTTCAAGGCCAAGTTGGATGGGACCTTGAGCAAGCTGGGCTGCAGGAAGGTGTCCCTGCCTGTGGCAGGGGGTTGGAACTAGATGATCTTTAAGGTCCCTTCCAATCTAAACCATTCTGTGAACTTAAACTGAGCTTGGAGTCTGGCTACATGGAACTTTGACATTCTGAGATTTCATTTTAAATCAGCATGAAAACAATTCTCAAATACTGAAATCCTCTTGGAGATGGAATTACCTTCATCCACTCAGCTCTGATAATGAGTGTTTATGGATCTCTTTGCAGCCAGATACCCCTCATTCTGGGAGCTGTGCTAGGCAAGAGCTTTGGCTGAAAAAAAATCTGCAGATACTATCTCTGCTGTTGTGTCATTTTAGGCAGAGAAATGTGTGACTCAATACAAGACATGTATGACCACTATGAGAAAGACATTGAGGGGCTGGAGTAGGTCCAGAGAAGGGCAGTGAAGCTGGTGAAGGGTCTGAAGAACGGGGCTGGTGAGGGGCAGCTGAGGGAACTGGAGTTGTTTAGTCTGGAGGAGAGGAGGCTGAGGGAAGACCTCATTGCTCTCTACAACTCCCTGAAAGGAGATTGTTGTGAAGTGGTTGTTGGTCTCTTCTCCCAACTAGTGATAGAACAAGAGGGGATAGCCTCAAGCTGCACCAGAGGAGGGTTAGGCTGGGCATTAGGTACATTGTTTTAACTGATATGTTTGTCTGACTTTGGAACATGGTGGTTGAATCACCATCCCTGGAGGTGTTTAAAAGCTGTGTAGATGTAGTGCCTGGGGGTATGGCTTAGTGGTGGACTTGGTAGAATAGGGTTAATGGTTGGACTCAATGATCTTGAAGGCCCTTTCCCACACAAATGATTCCATCATTCTATGATTCTCCTGCACCACAAGTCCCTATAAACTACCAAATCCCTAGTACCAGTTTTGGATGAGTCAGGTCTTCAGAATTTGACCTTCATCATAAACTGATGTCACTCACATACCCCAAATGGTGAGGAATCCAGTGAAATACAAGCCCCAGATAAATGAAGCTTGTTTTAACCAGCATGACTACAAGGTGATGTGGTAAACCAACCCCACTTAGAAACTCAGTGTAGCTTGGCACTTGGGGAAGCAGAGCAAGGTCATACAAGCTTTACAGACTCCAGCTATTAACTACACATGTACTGCTATTAAGTTAAGGAGGATTCTTCTCTGGGGGACAATAAAGGACTGCTACGAGGTGTGCTGGTTTGAGTCAGAACAGAATGGGTCAAATGGAAGCAGTGGGTTAACCTGGCTGTTTTCCCAGCATGGAAGTGAGGGAAAAGGAACACACAAAAACTTGGGATTGAGATAGCAAAAAAAAAAGTAAATGAGAGAATAGAGTTTACTGATCAAAAATCAGCTAATCATAGTACAAAATGCATGATTCCCTTAGCCTGTTTGCAGAAAAAGCACAGCTCCAAGCAGCAGCAGGCAGAAGCAAGTGAGCCAAAAGCCCAAGCCAGAAAACTACTCCCCCATCCCTCCTTGTCCCACCACCATCCCAATGGAAAAGACAACACCCAAGAACCCAGAACCCAGAAGCAGCAACTGGATCAGGAAGCCTTCCATGCTGCAATCTAAACTTCAAGTTCCATAATACTTTGCTCCACTTAGCACTTTCATTTTTTTTTTGAGGCTGGCATGCCTGCAGCATGATATGAATATCAGCAGCTCAATCCATGACACGAGGAACAAGAGAAATGTGGGGTTTACTGAATTCAGTAGTAGGATATAAAAATAACATTTGGTGGGACTTGTCTCAATGAGTATGGCTGGGGCATCAGCTGTGATTTGCACCTCTTTAATTCAGCCTTTCTGGTGGTCAATTTGGAGATGCTTATGAGCAGCCACAGAGCCCAGGTGCTGCAAAACTTGTGCTGCTGCTGTTAGGCACAGGCAGGTGGAGCAGACCTGGAATAGCACCAAGATCTGGAACAGCCCTTGCCCTTCAGACACAGAGACACTGGAAATGGTCCAGCCATGGTGAGGCTCCATCCCAGGGACACCCTGAGGCTCCTCTGCTGTGTTTGGCTCACTGTCTCCTTGCTTTCCTCATCCCAGCAATCTCAAAAATGAGACTAGGCTGACATCTGTGCTTATGCAAACCCTGCTGATGTCCCAGGCCCTACCACTGCCAATACATCAGCCAGCTCCAGCTGCAGCTAGTCCCATGTAAACACACTGCCAGTTGTTTTTCCCAAAGCCCCTTTCCCCAAGTCCCTTTTGCCTTGAAATCTGCCTCCTCTCAGGATCATCTAGGTTTGAAAAAAAAAAAAGAAAAAACAACAACATTTTCTGACTCCTACCAATGACATCTTAAATAAAATAACTTCCTGTAATTCTGATAGCAGCTACTATCCTTATTTCCATAGCTTTCATCATTCACCTCTAATCCTCTTTCTTTCTTGTTTGTCATTATTTGTCTTTGCCTTTATTCTTTCTGATCACTATTGTTATCCAATTTCCTTCCTTCTTTCATCTTTTCCTGGCTCCCACTGCATTTGTGTCCTGTCATTTTACCATTTTGTTTTTACTCCCCATGTAGCTTTCTATCAAATCCAGAACTTTGTTACTGACTTTACCTTCATCTTCCTACCTTTTTTCTTTTTTTTCTTAGTCGTGCTCCAGGGACTACCAGCGATGCAAGGAGTTGCAGACTCCTCTCACCCAAACCCCATCGAGTACACCCACTCAGGCTGCTTCCTTGACTGGTGGCACAACAACCTTTGGCTTGCTTTGCTGTTCTTATTAGGGTGAAGGCTCCAGGGGATAGATTCAGATTGGATGTTAGGAAGAAATTCTTCCCCATGAGGGTGGTGAGACTCTGGAACAGGTTGCCCAGGGAGGTGGTAGAAGCCTCATCTCTGGAGGGTTTTAAGGCCAGGCTGGATGTGGCTGTAGTGTGAGGTGTCCCTGCCCATGGCAGGGGGTTTGGAACTGGATGATCCTTGTGGTCCCTTCCAACCCTAACAATTCTATGATTCTGTGATAGCAAATGCCCCTTACCATGCAGTGTGCAGTGCTTTGAATAGAGAAGGACCTGGGAGTGCATGTGGGCAAGCTCACCATCAGCCAGCAATGTGTCCTTGTGGCCAAGAAAGCAAATGACATGTTGGGGTGCACCAAGAAGAGAGCGGCCAGCAGGTCAAGGGAGGTTCTTCTGCCCCTCTTCCTCTTGACTGCCCCTGTTAAGGCCACACCTGGAGTATTGTGTCCGTTTCTGGATTCTCCAGTTTAACAGGGACAGGAATTACTGGAGAGAGTCCAGAGGAGCATGCTACAAGAATGCTGAAGGGACTGGAGCATCTGTCTTATGAGGAGAAGCTGAGAGACCTGGGGCTGTATAGCTGGGAGAAGAGCAGCCTGAGAGAAGATCTTCTCAATGCATGTAAATGTCTAAAGGGTGGAGGTCATGAGGATGGCGCTGGGCACTTCTCAGTGGTGTCTGGTGATAGAACAAGGAGCAGTGGGTACAAGCTAGAACACGGGAGGTTTCACTTGAACTGAAGAAGAAACTCCTTTCCTTTGAGGGTACTGGAATCCTGGAGCAGGGTGCCCAGAGAGGTTGTGAAGTCTCCTTCTCTGCAGACTTTCAAAACCTGCTTGGACATTGCAATCCTCTGCAACCTGCTCTAGCTAAACCTGTGTTAGCAGCAAGGTTGGTCCCTTCCAACCCCTATCGTTCTATGACCCTGTGATTCTATGGCTCTGATCCTAATTGGGCTAAAAGCCCCAACTGGTGGGGTAAAAACTCCAGTTGCTGAAAACCCATCCACAACTCTAAAGCTCTTTGTCCTACATTTAATTAGTAGGAAAGCAATGATCAGGATTCAATATTTCCACCCCAGTAAAAACAGAACTAAGGAAACTCAAAATCTCTTCAGAAATTCCTCCACCCCATAACCAGTTAGTTAGACATGTGGTCCATGGCATGGCTTCATGCTGTGGAAGAAAGAAGGGGACAGAGGTGAACAAGCAGATGTGTCATCAGTTTCTCCCACAAAATTTCCATACCTAGGCTGTATCTGTCTTGCTCAATTGAATTTAGTATTTTAGACCCCTTGGCTGTACATGACATGCAGCCATTTCTGAGGGGAGATCTCACTCCCACGCCAGCAATCATACGAAGCAGAATACATCTTCTGAAGAGATGAGGGAATTCCCCTTTCTCCTTTTCCTTTTCCCTAAGAGGAATGGTCTTCAAGGTTCAGAGATATGCTCTCAAACAGATAGAAAATGAATATGTAATAATTATTTGGGATTTGAGAAAAGGGAAAATGGGTCATCAGCTTTATCTGCATGCCTCAAAATTTCCCTGGTACTGAGTTACTCGAGTGAAGTTCTCAGCTGCAGCTGTGTTTCTGTCAGTTGTCAGATGTGGCCATCCTGAATGATTTCTGTGCAGTTGCAACAGAAAGAGATCATGTCCTTCTCTGGAGGGTAACTTGTCCTGACAGAGGTGTCAGGGACAATCTACTTCACTCAATTCAGGATTCAGCTTTTAGTCCCTGAAGCTGTTTGCTCAGTGGAGACAGACAACTCCAAGATGTTTTTCAAGAAAATTGAGCTCACAGACTATGAGATTGGCAATGGCCCTGTCCTGAAGTACTCACATGTGGGATGAAGCCCCACTAGCCTTCACATGGATCATTCTTTGGGCTTAAATCAGTAATGTGAGCAAGGCGTGGACCTGGAAGGTGTTCCCTAAGCAAAAGGTCCGTGTTGGATGGCTGTCACAGACTGAGTTCCCTATCCAAACCCATGGGAGCAGAGTGAATTTGCATCCAGTTGTGTTTCTCTGTCATTCTCTTTCTTGTTCTTGCTGCAACTCTATCTTTTCCTCCCATGCCACTGTCTCAAAGAAGGAGTGTTTGATTTCAGGCAGGTTAGGTTACAGAGGTTCAGGCTGCTGAATTGTTCTGGATATTACACAACCTGCAGAAGTTGTCTCTTCCTTGCCAGCAAATGCTCTACTCTGTAAGCCTCACTGATGGCTGTTGAGCTATAGAACAGAAAGACTGTACAGATAACTGTATGTGCATAAAGCTTTATGGGTCTATAAATCCACCACCCAAATGCAAGTACTCGTGCAGTGCCATTGCTGAGCAGGCAAGCCCTCAAATCTTCTGGTTTGATTCTGCCTCAACAGATGTCTTGAAACATTTGTAAGAATTTCAGGGTGTCATCTTCAAGCACCTGAACTGTCTGGCTGTGGTCAATGAAAACAAAAAGCCATCCCCTTGAGAAGCCATCCCAAGCCCTAACAGAGCTGTTTGCCTGAGATGAGAACTATGCTTACATATTATCTCCATCCCTGGAGACATTCAAGGTCAGGCTTAATGGGGTGACCTGATCTAGTTAGAGATGTCCCTGCCACTGCAGGGGGGTTGGAAGAGAAGGCCTTTAAAGGTTCCTTCCAACCCAATGAATTCTATGATTTTATGATTCTTCTCTATATTAAGAAGAACTTCTGGAGATCAGATGTATGGGCTTGTGTTGGAGTAATACAGAATGAGGAGTGAGGAGGAGTGAGGAGGAGCAGGCAGTGCAGCACAAGAGAGCTAGGCACAAGCCTGCCTTGGCCCCTGGGGGCTCTGGGTCGGAGCTGGGGAGTTCTTGTCTTAGAAGAGGGCAGGTTGCAGGCAGGGCGAGGACAGGGATGCTGTGAAGCGAAACAGATGCTCACTTGTCATTGGGCCCTGAGAACATGCTGCACTTTACAGTGCTCATTAGGGGCAGCTCCAGCTTTCTCTGCCAGCTTGGGAAATCTGCTTTCATCCAGCCTGCACGCTTGATAAAGTTATTTGTCCTGTGAAGAATACCAATTGAAAGTTCTCGTCCAGACTTCTGCACCGTGAACACATCCTGCTGCATGGCTTCTTTGTGTCTGTGCAGAAAAAGACTCTTTGGATTGGTGATTCGTGCAGCACCAAGCACCAAAAAGGTTCTCAGGCTGGAGGTAGGGTTCTTGGCCTCACTGTAACGACAACAGAATTGACATTACTTGGTTTGTGGAAGTGCCTGTAGGCCTCCATCAAAAATGACACAAGACAACAGATGGATGCAAGTACACGAGGGGAAACACCAGACAAAGCATTGATTCATTTAGTACCCATCAGCCACACTGCACCAGCTGCTTAGGTATTAAATATTTTGTAGGCAGCATTGTATAGATATAAAAATCATAATAATTGTTGTTATAACCTAGAGGGGGAAAAAAAAAAAGAGGTTTGTTCACATTGTGGTGTCTTGGGACTGGAAAATGTGGCCATTAGAAGCAAACACCTCTCTAAGTATAAACATGCAGCCATTCTTCAGCTGTAAACATTGCATTCTGCTAGATTGAGTGGAAGCTGATAGTCGTGTTCTCATTTAAAAGCTGATAAATACCACATTAGAATTTTCTGACGAGGCTGTCTGCAGCGTACAACTGCTTATGCCGTGCAGCATTGGCTAATTTTACATCTGTTCAGATATTGAAACCCTTCTGAAATATCCACAACTCAGCCCATCCAAGCACCCCCTGAAGCATCTTAAAGTGGCACCGGTCTGTGAAACACATCACAGGGAAAAGTGGATGACAAATTTCATTGTAGGCATTAGAACAGTATTTTAAATATGAGTTTAGGCAAACGTAGAGATCGTGACTGGAGAGGACACTGAGGGGCTGGAGTGTGTCCAGAGAAGGGCAGGAAGGCTGGAGAAAGGCCTGGAGCACCTGGCCTATGAGGAGAGGCTGAGGGAGCTGGGGGTGGTCAGTCTGGAGAAGAGGAGGCTGAGGGGAGACCTCATTGCTCTCTACAATGAGAGGAGGGGGCAGCCTCTTCTCATTGCTGTCAAGTGACAGGACCAGAGGAAATGGTTCCAAGCTGCACTAGGGGAGGTTCCACCTGAATGCTAGGAAATATTTCTTCACTGGAAGCATTCTCAAACATTTGAATGGTCTGCCCAGGGCAGTGGTGGAGTCACCATCGCTGGAGGTGTTTAAGCAGTGTGTGGACTTGGTGATTAGGCACATAGTTTAGTGTTGACCCTTCAGTGTCCACTGAATTCCACATGTATTGAATAGTCTGGAACATTCCCAGCTAATGTAACTAAGCACCAACTCTCACGAAGGCATCTCAGATAAGGTAGCAGTGCTCTCATTTTTGCAAAGACTAAAGGAACATGTCATGAGATTTGGAACTGCTTATACATTCCTTTTCCTCTCATCAATAAACAATATTTCAGCTATTCATTATGTGTTTTAACAGCTGTCAGGATCTGTAAAGTACAATTCCTAGGTACATGGATTGTGTGAGATTCAGATGTATTCTCTATGTGGAGCTGCAGTACTATGTCCATTTCTGGTGCCTCCAGAATAAGAAGGACATGGAACTGTTGGAGTGGGTCCAGAGGAGACCATGAAAGTGATCATAGAGCTGGAGAACCTCCCCTATGAGGACATGTTGAGAGAGATGGTGCTGTTCTGCCTGCAGAAAAAAAGGCTCTGGGGAGACCTTAAAGCAACCTTCCAGTACATGAAGGGGCTACAGGAGAGCTGGTAAGGGACTTTTTACAAGGGCTTGTTGTGATGGGACAAGGGGGAATGGATGGAAGCTTGAGGAGGGGAGATTTAGACTGCAGATTAGAAGGAAATTCTTTCCAGTGAGGGTGGTGAGACACTGGAACAGGTTGCCCAAGGAAGTTGTGGATGTCTCCTCCCTGGAGGTGTTCAAGGCCAGGTTGGATGAGGCCTTGAGCAACCTGGGCTGGTGGGAGGTGTCCCTGCCCATGGCAGGGGTGTTAGAACTAGATGATCTTTAAGGTCCCTTACAACCCAGACCGTTCTATGAATCTATGAAATCAAATTGTACTCTTTGCTGCACACTGTTTATTTGATATTCCCTTCTGCAAGTGGCTCTGTTGCTAGGACAAAAGGAAGCAGTGAGAACCTTGGCTTGTTGCCAGTTGAAGGAATGTTTATGTAGTGAGTATGAAATTTATAAAGCATTTCTAAGTACTTGAGAGTGAGTGTATATCAGCATAAATCTTTGTTTCCAGCAGACCTTTTCTAAACTTCTTGTGTTCCAGCTGGATTTAATATGTGCTTTAGAAAAGCTGAAATTTGAGATATCTGAAACCACCTCTCTCATAGCTTCTCTTGACTCTTTTCTGGCTGAAAGCTAAATTACTCCACACAGGCAATGCCCTTCTTTGAATAAGTGTGCACCTTAGTGATGAACTGTGTTTGGAAGGGCATTTAGATGAACAACTCCATTCCTCACTAGTGCAAACTAAAAGTTGCCTATTTGAGCCTTTGATTTGAGGCTATGCTTTTGCTGGTTGGAGTAAATTCCTTCCATTTCAGCCTTCTGCTGTAGGATGTCACTACAACATTTTACAGTGTTAGAACCTTGTGGTAGACTAAGAAGGATGCACTGATCGTTATAGTCTTGTATCTTCTCCTCATGAATTCCTATCAGGGCTTGAATTTTGGCCATCTTCCAGGCTCTTGACAGCCTAAGACATCACTCTCTTAGGATGTCATTATAGTGCTAAGGGACCAGACTTGGTAGAGTTAAATAATGGTTGGACTAGATGATCTGGAGATCATCTGGACATCATCAAGTCCAACCATCAGCCTGACACCACCATAGTCATTAAACCATGCCCAAAAATGCCTGTCCACATGGATTTTTTTTTGTTGTTTATTCATTGGTTGGTTGGTTGAGTTTTCTTAAGGTGTTTGTGGTGGATTTAGAAATTCCCCTCCTACATAAATTTGGGGAATTGCCCCCAAAATAAATCACCTAGAAAAGCGTGGACATGGCTCTTCAGGACATGGTTTGATGGCCATCGTGGTCTGAAGTTAACAGTTGGACTCAATGATCTTAGAGATCTTTTCCAGACAGAACAATTCTATGATTCTATGATCTTTAAAGTCTTTTCCAGCTGAAACAATTCTGTGATTCTATGGTCAGAATCAGCTGTTGAGGCTTTTCCTGCCCGTGGTGGGCGTTGTGCCCTCCTTGAGGAAGCCCGAGCCTTCTTCAGCAGTGCAGTTCAGCCCAGCTCACCACAAGGGGGCAGTAGACATCAGTGAGAATTACTCCTCTCCACCCCAGGAGCTACGAAACGCTCACAGCCCCTGTGCCATCCCCTGTTAATTCCAGGAATCCAGCGAGGGAAAACCAGATGTGATTGTTCTTTATAACCAGACAGCTTTTACCACTAACATTTATGAGTGGTTTCCTAACGTTGCATAGAAGTTTGGTTTCGATCAAAGCTTGCTTGTGGTTCAAAAGCTTGTGTTCGTTTCTTTTGCCAGGATAACTTTGTCTCTGTGTTCCCTTATTGCATTTGTTAAAATGAGTGCTTTGAATGCAGCACAGATTTATGATCAAGGAGCAGAATTTTTGTGTTCTCTCCAAACTCGATTTCATGGAATTATTTTTCTTTTTAAAATTAAATTAAAAGGAATTTTAAAATGAAACTAAATCATGTGTCCTACTAAGCTCTGTGAAGTTAAGCAAGCAGTTGCATATATTTTCTCTCCAAATGCTTATGTAACTCCTTTGTAATTTATTCAAGACTGCCCCATGAAGACTATTCATCACACTTGTGCTCTTCTCTATCACATTCCTTTCATTCCAAAGGATAATGGGGAACAGTGAAAAATAAAAAAAAATAAAAAAAAACCCCAGATCCACTGCCTTGAAGTTTGATCCTCTGTCACTTTGGTGACAAAGCAGTATGCCTAGGGAGCTGTGCTCAAACCAGGACAGGAGCCTTCCAGACATAAATTACAGCAAATTAAAGACCTGCCTACACCAGAGTGGGAACTGGCATCTCATAAACTTTACTGAATGCTATCTGAACATTTTCCTTCAGGCAGGTCAAGCTGATGCCAGTTAATCTTAAACTGCAGTGGTGCATTAGGTACTGCTCATGGAGTCCTTCGAATTCTTCTTACTTTTTCCTTTTCATAGAATTAGAATGCACTGTGTTTGAAGGGACCATTTGAGGTCATCTTATCCAATCCCCCTGCAGTCAGCAGGGACATCCCCAACTAGATCAGATTGCTCAGAGCCCCATCAAGCCTCACCTTGAACATCTTTGAGGATGGGGCCTCCACCACCTCCCTGGGCAACTTGTTCCAGAGTTCCACCACCCCCATAGTAAAGAACTTCTTCCTAATGCCAACCTAAATCTCCCCTGCTGTAGTTTCAAACCATTGCCCATTGTGCTGTCACTACAAGCCCTTGCAAAAAGTCTCTCCCCAGCTCTCCTGTAGCCCCCTTTGGGCACTGGGAGGCTGCTCTATGGTCCCCCCAGAACCCTCTCTTCTCTGATCCTGAACAGTTCTAATGCAATATGAAGGAAATAACACTGGGAAATAGGTTGGGAAATATTCAGGTTTTAATTCATTGAGACTGTTGCAGCAAAGATTTTGTTAAAAGCACCTAATTCCATTTGTAGAGTTAAAACTTAATAGATTTAGAGTTGAGTCTTGTTTGGTGCATTACATGTCACAGGAAATCCTGCTGAAAGTGCAGCTGAAAAAGATCCCACTCTGGGTTGGAGATGGAACCCAGGGTGCAGAGCACAGGCTCCTGTGAAGATCCTGTCAGCTGATGGCAGATGAAAGTGGGATTGTGCCATTGGGATGTGGGTGGCATGTGCTGCATTTAGCCACAACCTATAAGAAATCAGAGAATGGAAGGGACCTCCGAGATCATTGAATCCAACTTCCCTGCCAAAGGAGGACCACCTAGGGCAGGTCACACAGGAACACATGCAGACAAGTTGGGAATGCCTCCAGAGAAGAAGACTCCACAACCTCTCTAGGCAGCCTGTTCCAGGGCTCCAGCATCCCCACAGCAAAGAAGTTTTTCCTTTCTGCCTTTCCGAGGCAGAACTTCCTGTGTTCCAGTTTGTACCCATTGCCCCTCATCCTGTCACTGGGCACCAGTTCCCTAGGGGATCTGATGAGTAACTACTACACAGGGTGGGAAATGAAAGTCAATAATGAAGCTAAGAGGACCAGAGCTATTTGTGATGAGGGAAACCAGTTCTGCTCCTGCTACTTGTCACCCAGAGAGGGGTATGGGCAACAGAGGGCATGTCTAGGATTCAGGAGCTGAGCAGCTCAAGGTACAACATACAGTGCACAGTGGCAAGTGCCACATGTCTTGGATTCAGGAGCTGAGCAGCTCAAGGTACAACATTCAGAGCACAGGGGCAAGTGCCACATGTCTTGGATTCAGGAGGTGAGCAGCTCAAGGTACAACATTCAGAGCACAGTGGCAAGTGCCACATGTCTTGGATTCAGGAGGTGAGCAGCTCAAGGTACAACATTCAGTGCACAGGGGCAAGTGCCACATGTCTTGGATTCAGGAGATGAGCAGCTCAAGGTACAACATTCAGTGCACAGGGACAAGTGCCACATGTCTTGGATTCAGGAGCTGAGCAGCTCAAGGTACAGCATTCAGTGCACAGTGGCAAGTGCCACATGTCTTGGATTCAGGAGGTGAGCAGCTCAAGGTACAACATTCAGAGCACAGGGGCAAGTGCCACATGTCTTGGATTCAGGAGGTGAGCAGCTCAAGGTACAACATTCAGAGCACAGTGGCAAGTGCCAAGTGCCACATCAGCACTAGTGTAAACCTGCAACGTTTGTGTCCTTCTGTGTTCTTCCGACATGCAGCCAAACCCTGAAGAAGAAAAATAAAACCCCTCTAATTTATTTATTTCTTTTAAACATGATATCCTGGCAAACTGAAATCCAGAATTTTTCAGGCACCAGAACTCATTTCCTCCACTGTGCAGATTGTCACTATTAGCTCGTCGTGAAAGTCTGATCAAAGTTATGGAGTTCAGTGAGCTGTTGGCCTGAAGTGAGGTTGTGCTCTAGATGTGCTACATCTGCAAATAACCATTACAAGTGGTAGTTCATCTGCTATGGACTGAATAAGGAAGGTAGAGGCAAACTTTTATTGTCTCTGTGCAGACTTGGAGAGCTGAGACACAGCTGAGATACTCAGTGACTTGCTTCAAGTCATATCAGAGATAGAAATTGAGCTTCAGTGTCCTCAATTTCCTTTCTGCCCTCTAAGCATCCTGTTTTTATCTGCTTACACCTGCAGTCATGATCCAAACTGACACATGGAGCCTGATAGATGTACCTTACTGAGGACTGACATTGTGCCAGTGTCCTAGAATCATAGAATCAGTAAGGTTGGAAAAAACCTCTTAGATCATCAAGTACAGCTGGCAACCCAACACCACCATGACCACTAAACCATGTCCCAAACTACCATGTCTGTAACTTTTTTTCCCCTTCTGTTTTCTTAAAACCTTCAGGGATAACCACTTCAATCTCTTCCATGGGCAGCTTGTTCCAATGCCTGAGGAGGGAGAAAAGGTGGAAGGAGAGCTCTGGAATGGAGCTCCAACACTCCAGGTGTTCAGAAAAGAGCTCAGATTGAAAGATTCTTAGGAGCTGTGAGGTGAGGAAAAAAAGGAAAAGTTTATACTCAGTAGGGGGGAAAGGAAACTCACTTGATAAATACAAACTCAAGACATATTTAGGAGCTGGGTATGCAAGCTGAACTTTCCCTGGGGCTAATTGCTGTAATGGCATGTTAAATAAATCCTTTCTAAACTTGGCTGTGCCACAGGAACACTGTTTAAATAATGAAGTGCTCAGGGACAAATTCTCAAAAGTATTAGACAGAAACAGGTTTTTATTTAACTTGAATTGTAATTTATGAGCCTTTTTCCATCTAGTTCTTGTGGTCATCACAAATCAGATCATTTTTTTGCTGTTAATCCCAGGGCTTCCTCCTCCTTTGGCTGTCCTGGATAACCATGAATATAACACATGGTTCTCTTCTTTGTTTTGTTTGGTCTTTTTTTTCCCCCTTTTTTCCAGACACAGGAATGTTCTTTGTCCTTTATTGAGCAGTTGATAACTTCTGGGCCTTTCACTTTCCATTACACATGTGCTCAAGACAAGGCAAAGCTGATGGGAAATGGAAGGCATTTATGAAACAGTAGTCTCCATGACCAAGCCTCTTGAAGCAGGCTGTGCCTCAAGTAAATCTGACTGATGGCAGTCCCTTCTGAGGAAAGGCAGAAGAAAAAGCAAAGCAGTAAAGGATATTTCTAAAACTTAACATTCTTGAATCTGAAAAGTTTTGCTCAGTCTGTATATACAGAAACAGCAAGAGACAGGCACAGGTTTCCTGATATGCTTATCATAGAAACACAAAAACCTTTTTGGTTGAAAAAGGCCTCTGAGATCATCAAGTGCAACCATCAACCCAACACCATCATGGCTATTAAACCACGTCCCCAAGTGCCATGGCCACACATCTCTTTAACACCTCCAGGGATGGGGACTCCACCACCTCCCTGGGCAGCCTGTTCCAATCCCTGACCACTCCTGCAGCAAAGAAATTTTTTCTAATCTCCAACCTAAACCTCCCCTGGTGCAAATTGAGGCTATCATAGGAGACAAAGGATTCTATAAAAGAGAGCAGGGGTGCAAATGGCTGATTACACTGGAAAAATATTTCAGAGTTCTGACAGTTTCTCTACGTACAAGGCTGGAAGCATGCCAGTACCATCCCTCTTTAATGGAACTTTGGGCATTTCTGCTTCTTGTCCCATTGAACAACCTCACAGGTGACTAAGAGACTGCTAATGCAATTCTGAAATCTGTGTCAAGGTTTCCCTATGCAAGGAAATGAAAGGAATCACAGAGTGTTAGGGGTTGGAAGGAGCCTCAAAAGAATCATCAAGTCCAACCACCCTGCCAGAGCAGGATCACCTAGAGCAGGTCACACAAGAACACATCCAGACAGGTTTTGAATGTCTCACAAGAAGAAGGAGACTCCATAACCTCTCTGAGCAGCCAGTTCCAGGGCTCTGTAATGCTCACAGTGAAAAAGTTTTCCCTCATGTTCATGTGGAACCTCCTCTGCTCCAGCTTGCCCCCATTGCCCCTTGGTCTGCCCTTGGACATTCCTGAGCATAGCCTGGCTCCAGCCCTGCACATCTTTATCACCAGCAATGAGGGCACCCCTCAGGCTCCTCTGCTCCAAGCTCCAAGCTCCAAGCCCCAGCTCCTTCAGCCTGGCCTCACAGGGAGATGTTCCACTGCCTTCAGCATCTTTGTGGCTCTGTACTGGACTCTTTCAAGCAGTTCCCTGAGGTCCTTCTTCAGGAGCCTGGAACACAATATTCCAGATGTGGCCTCACCAGGGCAGAGCAGAGGGGGAGGAGAACCTCCCTCGACCTACCAACCACAGCCCTTCTAATCCACCCAAGAATGATTAACCTAATGAGAGCTCTCTAAATGTCAGCTGCAAAACCACTCCAGTAAAAGGAGGTATCTCATACCTGAATCAGGTATCTGTTCATTTGTGGTGGTGTAAAGCAGCAGAAAGGTAAGAAGAACTTCCAAAATCCAACCTCATGACCAGGCACGATGAAGTAACCTTGCAGACTCATGTCTTTGAGTGTTCAGAGAGGTTTTACTTCTATTCAAGTAAATATAAGGTAAATTTAAGAGATGTATGTGCCCAACACGAGAGGTGCATTATTTATTTGGTGGCTTTTTGCCAGGAAGCATACACAACTTTTTTTTTTTTTTTTTCATTTTATTCTTTTGATAAAATGTTTCCTTTCAAGTGTTTTCAGAAGAGAGCAGAAATAAAAATATATGATTCTTCTAAACCTTAGAATAATATGTTTACATATTAGGGAATATATTTCATAGAAATCAATATCTTTTCATTTCACCTGGGGAAGAGTAAAATTAGACACCTGTTGGTTCTTGCCGTCCTTAACACTCTGTTTGCAAAGGGAAAGAAAGAATTTTACAGCTGCTTCCAAGAGAGCATATTATTAGATCTTAATACTTAACTGCATTTCCTCACAAACATTGATTTGCTGCTGTTGTTGTTGTTGTTGTGACTGCATCCAGGTGGCCACTGAGTTTGAAAGAAATAAGCAATTAAATTGAGATCACAAAATTACACTCAGTATATTTGTGCCTGCCTAGGTCTCAGACTCAAAAGCAAATCATTTGATTTCAGAAATGGAGAACTCAGTTTCCTCTTATGAACTCCTCAACTGTTAACAACCACTCAGAGTGAGAGAGAGAAGATGCTTCTAACTGAGAGGGTTACTGGTGGGGGAAGGAGGCTCTCCCAGTCCCTCAGCAGCTGCCAACAGCATAGATTCATAGAATGGTTTAAGTTGGAAGGGACTTTGAAGATGATTCTAGTTCCAACCCTGTGCAGGGACACCTTCCTCTAGACCAGGCTACTCAAGGCCTCATCCAGCCTGGCCTTGAATGCCTCCACCACATCCCTCAACAACCTGTTCCAGTGTTCCACCAACCTCATAGTAAAGAACTTCTTCCTCATGTCCAGTCTAACTCAACCCCACTCTAGTTTAAAACCGTTGCCCTCATCCTGTCACCCCATGCCTTTGTCAAGAGTCCCTCCCCAGCTCTCCTCTAGCACCCTTCAAATACTGGCAGGCTGCTCTAATGTCTCCCCTGAGCCTTCTCTTCTCCCAGATGAACAGCCCCAACTCTCTCCACTGCTCATAGAAGAGCTGCTCCAGCCCACTGAGCATTTCTGTGGCCTCCTCTGGACTTGCTCCATCATGTCCATGTCCTTCTTGTGTTGGGGGCCTCAGAGCTGGATGAAAGCTTTCTTTCACATACTGTTTTTTTCTGACTGAAAAATGGCTTCCCCTAAACATGCCCAGGCAGCTCCAGTGTGCATTTGCTTCAGACCTGAATACAGGAGCATTTTTGCCTCATTTTTTTTGGACTTTCCTTTCTGCTGATGTTTATTCTGTGTGTGTTCTAACATTAGAATTACAAAGGCCATGTGATGTGAATATTAAAGTGTCCCTCCTAGGACACATTAAAAGACTCTGATCTCCTGGACTTGGTGATCCCTAGGGTCCTTTCCAACCTGAATGTTTCTGTGATTCTGTGATTCAGAACATCATGTCCATGGTAGCCTCCCCTATGGGGGAAGGTTGCAAGAGTTGGGGTTGTTCAGCCTGGAGAAGAGAAGGCTCCAGGGAGCAGCGTTCCAGTACCTGAAGGGGGCCTACAGGAAAGCTGGGGAAGGACTTTTGACAAGGGCTTGGAGTGACAGGATGAGAGGGAATGGGTTGAAGCTGGAAAAGGAGAGATTTAGACTGGAGATTAGAAAGAAATTCTTTACAGTGGGGATGATAAGACACTGGAACAGGTTGCCCAGGGAGGTTGTGGATGGCCCTTCCTGGCAGTGTTCAAGGCCAGGTTGGATGAGGCCTTGAGCAACCTGGGCTAGTGGGAGGTGTCCCTGCCCATGGCAGGAGTCTTGTAACTAAATGATTTTTAAGGTCCTTTCTAACCCAAACCATTCTATGAATCTGTGGTTTCCTACACCAGCCACACTTAGAAGTTCTGCTGTCCATTTGAGTTTTTAGACAACTAGTCACTTCATACATTTTTGCACATGTTGCACCAAGGACACAAAATTTAATTTCATTTTAATTTTGTCTAAACATCCCTGTGGATTTTAATTGCACAAGAGTAGGAATGTGAGATTCTTTCTTCTGAAGGGTTTGCTCTTGCACGTTAAAACTGATCACAGTCAGCAGAAATCATGTCCAAGAAACAATCGTTTCAACCAAGCCTTAGCTCTGTGGTCTCCTAATGACAACAGCCTGCTCAGGAATACAGTTTTTGCAGCTTCTCCTTCTGCTCCTGCTGCTGGAGATCTCCTCTGACAGTGAAATGCAGTGGGAGCAGTTTAGCTTCTGCAGAATGAAGCTCTGTGCAAACTCCTTTACTTTGTTTACTGTGGCATCATGCCCCTGCTTAGAGACAACATCCCCTAATGCCCCAGCTGGACACCTAACAACCCTGGACTTCAGGAGAGCCAATTCTGACCTCTTTAGAGATCAGCTTGGAGGAATCCCATGGGTTAGAGCTCTAGAAGGTAGAGGGATCCAAGAGAGGTGGTCAATAATCAAGCACCACTTCCACCAAGCTTAAGATCTATGCATCCCCATGGATAAGAAATCAAGCAAGGGAGGCAAGAGACCTGCATGAATGATCAAGGAGCTTCTGGAGAAAATCAAATGGGAGAAGGAAGTTCACAGTACATGTGAAAAAGGACTGGCCACTTGTGAGGAATATAGGAACGCTGCCAGAGGATATAGGGATATAAGAAGGAAAGATAAGGCCCTCTTGGAATTAAGTCTGGCAAAAAAGGGCTTCTTCAAGTACAGCAGGAAAAGGAGCACCACTGCTGAATGAGGTGGGTCACCTGGTGACAGATACAGAGAGGAGATCTTCTCAATGCTATCAATGTCTAAAGGGTGGGGGACAAGAGGATGCAGCTGGGCTCTGTTCAGTAGTGCCCAGAAACAGGACAGAGGGCAGCAGGCACAAACTGGAACCCAGGAGGTTTCACTTGAATTTGAGGAAAAAACTTCTTTACTTTGAGGGTGACCAAATACTGGAACAGGCTATCCAGAGAGATTGTGGAGTCTCTTAGTCTAGAGAGTTTCAAAACCAACCAGAACATGTTCCTGGGCAACCTGCCCTGGGTGACCCTGTGTTAGCAGCAGCGTTGAACTAGATGATCTCTGGATCATCCTCCAGAGATCCTTCCAACCCCTCACCATTCTGTGGTTCTGTGATTCTATGGACAGTCCATGAGCAGGGATGGGTTACACCAAACAGCTGCGTTGGTATTACCCTCAACTGTCCATCCTGGCTTTGGTGAAGGGCAATCATCTGCTCCTGAGACAGCTGCTGAATGGCTGCAGGTTGGCCTGCTGAGGAAAATGGACTCCATTAACACAAGCAGACCTCAGGAGCTGAGCTGTTGATGACCAGGCAGGCAGATGGGCAGGAAGGTCCATGGCTCCTGCTTGTGGGTCTGGGCAGGCAGTGACCACGCTTGCAGCTAGCTGGAGCACATCTTGCTTCCTGGCAGGGATTCAACTCGCAGAGTTAACTTTACTCAAGAGAAAACTATGCCAGATTCTGGCCTTTGAAGATTTGGGTAAACTTCTTTTTCAGGGAAAAAGGGTTGCCAAGTGGGATTTGTCATGAGTCGACTGCTTTTCAAAGATCTCTGTGAAAGGGGCTTGGTTAAGGGCATTGCTAGGGGAAACCAATTATAATTTTCAAATATGTTAGACTTAAATAAACATTTAATTAAAATAAGACCAGCTCTTTCAGCCATTGCCTGCCTTCTCCTGTTTGTAAAGTTGGGGAATTCTGGGGAATTCCTGATACTACACATTTTTTGACAGCATCAGCAAACTTTTCAAACTAACCTTCAGAACTTCCTTTTCTTCATCTTCCCTCCCTCCCAACTCTTTTTCTCAGACACTTTAACCTACTTCTCAGTCTCTTGATTTTCTCTTTCCCGCTATTTCTTGCATCTGCAATTTTCTTCTAACCTTTCACTCCTTGGCCATTACTCCCTGGTCCCTTTTCCACGCTTTTTTCCCCCCACTCCCTCTTTCCCCAGACCAATTTAGCCTCACCACTAACTGGATTATCTCCACAACAGCTTCTGCCTAATGAAGGAGAGGAATACCCTGAAACACCAGATTTCAGCAGCTGGGAGGCAGGAGGCTATGTGTGACATGGCTTTTCATCCCACAGAATCACAGAATGTTGGAGGTTGGAAGGGACCTCCAGAGATCATTGAGTCCAACCTCCTTCCCTGATTTGCATCATTCTCCTTCAAATGTCTGCCTGCCTTCGGTGGCACCAGGAGATGTAGCTGGGCTAGCAAGAAGCAGAATGAAAAAAGATGATTTTTGTCAGTTGTTGAGCAGCTCCCAATCACTGCCAAGCAGCCCTAAAATACTTGTGAGGAGAGGAGGGGTGACAGAGGAGCAGAGTTAGGCCTGTGGTAGGAGAGCACGACCCGAAGAATGTACACCACACAACAACCTGCTTCCACTGAGGTACCCTAAAGCTGTATTTATGGCATTATCAGCATTATAATCACAACAGAGCCTGCAACATTAGATGCTGAGTATGACTCTCTGCAGTTATTAAACCCTATAAATATCTTCAGTAAAAACAAAGGGAAAATATTTGCCCACACAACGTTTTTCCTTCAAAAACATCTAACTGATACCTGTTTGACCCAGGTTTAAAGTTCCACCACCCTCCAATATCAGTTGATTTCAAACTGTCCTGATTTTTCCTGTTCTTTCTCCCCCTCCCCACCCTCCTCTCTCTCAAGGACTTCCAATGCCTAAATGTTCTTGCTTGGTAAGACATCATTCAGGAGCATGAGACTGCATTGAGATAAAGTAAATGTAAGCAGTGTTATCATCCCTGTTTTGCAGAGGGACAAAGGAGGTATTGTACAGAAGCTGGTGGCACTGGCTGCTATTAGACATGCAGCAATGCAATAAATTGTGACTATTCTTCACACATTTTCAACAATACAAAGAAAACATAGCTTATTATTCCAGCAAACATGGGCAGCAAACACCTGTGCTCACTGACTACAAACAAACAGAGCATAGCTGTAGCTGTTCCTGTAGCTTTCTTAGACTATGGCATTATTTGCAAACTGAAAAATAGTAATCCAGTAAAATGCTCCAATTCTATTCAAAGGACTGTGACTCAGTTCGTAGAATGGGTTGGGATGAGAGGGACCTTAAGCATCATCTAGTTCCTAACCCCCCTCAATTTCCTCTTATGAACTCCTCAACTGTTAACAACCACCCAGAGTGAGAGAGGATGCTTCTAACTGAGAGGCTTACTGGTGGGGGGGACAGAGGCTCTTCCAGTCCCTCAGCAGTTGCCAACAACATAGAATTTATAGAATGGTTTAAGTTGGAAGGGACTTCAAAGATCATCCAGTTCCAACCCTGTGCCATGAGCAGGGACACCTCTTCCCATCCCAGGTTGCTCAAGGCCTCGTCCAGCCTGGCCTTGAATACCACAACTTTTCAGGACAACCTATCACTACAAGCCCTTGTAAAAAGCACCACCCCAGCTTTCTTCTTGGTCCCCTTCAGGTACTGGAAGGCTGCTCTAAGCTCTCCCCAGAGCATTCTTTTCTCCAGGCTGAACAGCCTCACCTCTCTCAGCCTGTCCCCATAGGGGAGGTTCTCCAATCCTCTGAGCATCTTCATGGCCTCCACTGGACCCTCTCCAACAGCTCCATGTCCTTGTGCTGGGGGCCCCAGAACTGGAGGCAGTGCTGCAGGTGGGGTCTCAGCAGAGCAGAGCAGAGGGGCAGAATCCCCTCCCTGTGCTGCTGTTCTCCCTGCTTTGGATGCAGCTCAGCACACAGCTGCCTGCTGGGCTGCCAGTAACCACTGCTGGTTCCTGAGGAGTTTGTCATCAACTGACATCACTAAGTCCTTCTCCTCAAGGCTGCTCCCAATCCACTCCTCTCCTAGTCTATATTTGTGCTTCAGATTGCCCTGACCCAGGTGCAGGACCTTGCACTTGGCCTTGTTGTACTTCATGAGGTTGGCACGGACCCACCTCTCAAACCTGTCCAAGTCCCTCTGGAACTCTTATATAAACTCCCAGGAATATTTCTGCTCAGACTTGTATTTCTGCTGCTCCAGGCAAAACATAAACCAGGATTTTTCCTTTGCTGTCTTAAAACATGTAAAATGCACAAGAAAATCCTGTAAACTTTGCCTGTTGGCCTCAACTTCAAGGCCTTTCTAACTTTCAAATGTTTGATATCATCAACTTGGTTTTCCATTCATCTCAGCATTCTCTGTCCTCTTACTGTAATTAGAGTTTTGGAAATATTTTGCTTTACATCTTTGGGGACCCTGTGAAGAGCTGTCACTTTTTCACTTCCCAATTCATTCTCAAAAGATGATCTCTTTACATTTTTCACAGTACAGGAAAGCTACTTCAGGAAGATTCAGCAGACTGAGGATTCAGTGACAGTCTAAATAAATCTGGATCCCGTGAGGAAGTGTTTTCAGAGTCACATTGTGATAGTCACCTTGCTTACAACTTCTGTTTCACCTCTGAGCAGATTTTTCAGACCAGAGGAACTTATTTCAAGCACCTCCACTATGAGGACAGGCTAAAGGAGCTGCAGTTATTCAGCCTGGAGAAGAGGAGGCTCAGGGAGACCTGATAGCAGCCTTCCAGTACCTGAAGGGGGCTACAAGAAGGATGGGGAGAGACTGTTTGCAAAGGCCTGTGGTGACAGGACAAGGGGCAATGGCTTCAAACTAGGGAAGAGCATCCAGATTTAGACTGGATGTTAGGAAGAGGTTC
>VXBD01011787.1:9251-59813 GCA_013399975.1 Indicator maculatus
AACATTATTTTGCTTTCTTACACCCAATGGTGACTTATTTACATTCTTTCACTTTCTCTGCTTGAACTTTGTGAAGAAAAATTAAAAAGTCTCAAAACCATCACAGAGCAATTCACGTACAACTTCTACAAAGTTAACAGGAGAAAAGTACATAAGGAGAGGAGAGGAGAGGAGAGGAGAGGAGAAGAGAGGNNNAAAAAGAAAAAGAAAAAGAAAAAGAAAAAGAAAAAGAAAAAGAAAAAGAAAAAGAAAAAGAAAAAGAAAAAGAAAAAGAAAAAGAAAAAGAAAAAGAAAGAAAAAACTAAAGGGAAAAAGGTAAAAGGAAAAAGGAAAAGGGAAAGAGGGAAAAGGGAAAATGAAAGAAGAAAAAAGAGCAAGGAAAAAGGGAAAGGAAAAAGGAAAACTGAATAAAGAAAAGAGGAAAAAGAGAAAAGGAAAAAGGAAACGGAAAGCAAACCCCAAGCTCAGAGGCATAGGTAATGTGATGCAGCCATGGCAAGATAAATGTAAGCTAAGGATTTAGCCAAACCCTGTGTTTGCACTGGAGACAGAGCTGTGCTAATGCTAAGCAAGGCATCTGCTATCACTTTGCCAACAGTGCTCGCAGGTCTGGTGAAGACAGAAGAGTTCAGACTAGAAGAGGACCTCCTAAGCTCCTAAGGGAGATGTCAAAGGCTTCTGTCGCGGTTCAGCACAAGAGAGGCAGTGTGATTTCAGCAGGAGGCACACACAGCAGAGCAGCTCCATGCTCTGAGCTGACTAACAGAACTGTCACGAGGCAAAGGGGTAGGACTGGAGGTGGTTTGTAATCAGAGCAATGAAGGACTGACAGGAACAGTGTAACTTGGGGGTTTTATGCCAGAAAAAAAGAGCTCAAACTGATGGCTTAACCTTACCCCAATGACACCAGAACAGCCAAACCTACCGGGTCAAGCACAGGGGAAATGAGCAGCCCAGGACCCCACAGGAACTGTCTGTCGATAGCCCATGTGTTGTCATCCGAGTAGAACCTGGGCAGGTGGAGAGGACAGAGAAAGATACAGCATTAGTTGGGTTTAATGAACTAGAGCAGCAGCAGCAATCCAGATAGTCAGGGTACTGGCTGTCTACAACCATGACTGAAGAGTGGCATGGCAAAACTGCTCTTTTACAGTTCCTCTTGATCTGAGTCAATCATGATAAGAATGTCACATCGGATTAGTTTAGTTAGTGTTTACAGGTGACAAAGTGCAAGGGGCTGTGTCCTTCACACAGCTCATTCAAGAGCTTCCAGGCAAGAAGGGAAGCATTTTAATGTATGTGTGGTGGTGGAGAATAATTTGATTAGCTGACAATAGCATCTCATAGCAACTTCTAAGAGTGACTGATAACAATATCTGCAGAAATTACAGCTGGTGTCTGATTACTCTTCTGATTACTCCAAAATGGTATTCCATGACTTGGGAAGTGTCTACATATACTCCAGTCCATATTTGTGCTTAGAAAGTCCCTGACAACATTGAGTGGGTTTTTCATCCCTCACACAGTGCTGCCCAAGGCTGAAGGGTGCACTCACTCATGCAGAAGCGGCCGCACCACCGTGTCCCCTCGAGTATGAGCTTTGTAGAACAGGGTGTACAGGTAGGGCAGCAAGGTGTAGCGAATGTTCAAGTAATGCCTGGAGGTGTTCACCAAGAGGGAATTGGCTCCAAACACAGCTGGGTCCTGAGACTGAAAGCAAACACCACATTATTACCAGTATTTTCATAGATTCACAGAATGGTTTAGGTTGGAAGGGACCTCAAAGACCATCCAGTTCCAACCCTTGCCATGGGGAGGTTCAGGGACACTTCCCACCAGCCCAGGTCGCTCAAGGCCTCATCCAGCTTGGCCTTGAACAGCTTCAGTGAAGGGGCATCCCTGGGCAACCTGTTCCAGAGTCTTACCACCCTCACTGTAAAGAATTTCTTCCTAGTCTAGACCTCCCTTCCTCGAGCTTTGATCCATTCCTTCTCCTATCACTACAATCCCCCAGTAAAAAGCCCCTTCCCAGCTTTCTTGAAGGCCTCTTCCTTCTAGGCTCCCTTCATCAGGCAGAAAGGACTCTGCAAAACATGTGAGAAGTGGCTGCTGCTTCGGAGGGGCTGAATTTCAGTGGTGCACATCTGCATGGTGCTTGCCTTTTCAGTGATGTGACCTGAGGTCCTGCTCCTCTGTGCTCCCTGTGTTTTCTGCTGCGTGCCCCTCCTCGCCCACCCGCAAGGAGGGCACCTCAGGGTTAGCCCAGGTTTCATCCTGGCGTGCAGTCAGGTGCATACTAAAGGGCCCCCAAGAGTCAACCTGGTGGGGCACACAGCAGTGAGAGCTTGTCCTTGGTGCTGGACACAACCAGTGCTGCTCAAAAAGCTGTCAAATAAGCCTAGTGTCAAATAGCCCTTTGGAAGGCAAATCTCTCAGGTCTAAGGTTTCATAAAGAGGTTCTGCTGCCTTCAAACTGGTCAGCTAAGTGCTACTTTCCAAGGGAATGTGCAGTGAAATACCAGAGTGGTTTGCAAGAGAAAGCACAACTTACTATAAATCCTTCAGCATTGTGGTTCCTGGAAAAGGGGTAAAAGGCTCCCACTTGCATCCAGCGTCTGCAAAGCTCTTCGGTGGTGTTGTCAAAGAAACCACAAATGTCTGCTCCAATCTTTAAATGCAAACAGAGTGTGTTGGCTGTGTAGAAAGGTGCACCTCCAATACCTGCAGGCTTCTGCTTTGCAGAGATGCATTCATTCAAACTTGACTGCTGGCCAGACCAATCAAGCTACTCAACACATCTGAACCTTTCTTCTTTCAAGTTCAAACAATCATGGAATGGTTTAGGTCGGAAGGAACCTTTAAAGGTCACCTAGTCCAACCCTTCTGCAGTGAGCAGGGACATCTGCAACTAGGTCAGTTTTCTCAGAGCGCTGTCCAATCTGACATGGAATGGGGACATAGCTCTGTTTCTTCCAAACCTTCACCCTCCTGTTTGATGTTCATATGCTTAAATGAGGACAAAGCTTAACAGTCAAACAAAGTTAAATCATGAGAAAGGATGTGGCTATTTCCCTCACAAATGGATGTCTCTGTTGCATTGGAAATTAAAAGAAAAAGAGCAAAGTGTTTCACATTGATCACCAGTGCTTCAAACTTACTGGAAGGAACAGGTAGCTTGTGATAGTCATACAATTACAGAATGGTTTAGGTTGGACAGGACCTTAAAGCTCATCCAGTTCCAATCCCCTGCCATGGGCAGGGAGACCTCCCACCAGCTCAAGCTACTCAAGGCCTCATCCAACCTGGTCTTGAACACCTGCAGGGAAGGGACATCCACAACCTCCCTGGACAACCTGTTCCAGTGTCTCACCACCCTCACCCAAAAGAATTTCTTCCTTATCTCCAGTCTCAGTCTCCCCTCTCCCAGCTCAAAACCATTGTCCCTCATCCTGGCACTCCCACTCCTTGTCAAAATCCCTCCCCAGCTGTCCTGTAGCCCCTTCAGGTACTGCAAGGCCTCCTTGAGGCCTCCTTGGAGCCTTCTCTTCTCCAGGCAGAACAATTCCAACTCTCTCAGCCTGTCCCCATAGGGGACGTTCTCCAGCCTCTGACCATCTTTGTGGCTCCTCTGGAGCCTCTCCAATAGCTCCAGGTTCTTCTTGTGCTGGGGGTCCCAGAGGTGGAGGCAGTGGTGCAGGTGGGGTCTGAGCAGAGCAGAGCAGAGAGGCAGAATCCCCTCCCTGTGCTGCTGCTCTCCCTGCTTTGGATGCAGCCCTTTGGGCTGCCAGTGACCATTGCTGGCTCATGGGGTGTTTATCACCAACTGACACCCCCAAGGCCTTCTCCTCAGCACTGGTCTTGAACCACTCCTCACCCAACCTATATCTGTGCTTGGGATTGCCCCAACCAGGTGGAGCTGTATACAAGATAATTTGTTAGCCACATTTATCTCTCAGGCTACACTCACAGCCATGGCACTCCAAAGAGGTGACCTAACCCAAAACTCAATAACTGGAAAGAAATGTTAAAACTAAACTGCTAGGCAGAATGAATTTGGAGCTGAAATAGTAGGATGATTATCTAGAGGGCATTTGATTAGCTGTGCCGTTATCCCAGAGCTGGAGTTACTGCTTATCCAGGTGTTTTGAATGCCATACATAAGGGAATCCAAAGAGGTTAAATTCCAGCATTCCAGGTATGGCCCATCTTAAGTGTTCCCAGGTTGCTGCATTGTCTCCCAGCCAGTGTCCTGTGTAATTTCCTGATCCAACAAAAGTAGACCTCGAAAGAAGGAAGCTTCTTTTCCCAGGAAACACAGCCTCGATGGCTCTGCAAAGGAAATGAGACTGGAATGATGCAAAGGAATGCAGACAACTCAGACGGACAGTTCCACAGCAGGCAGATTTACACTGCCTAGTTTACACTGATTCTTCAGCCCGGGGATGTGGATTCTTCTCCAGATGCCCAGATGTATTTTAGTGAAGCTCAAATTGTTTGGTGCAGACCTTTCCATGCAGCTCTGACAATCAGCATGGGGGTAACCTTACAGTCAGTGGATTTTGCCTTTACTGCACTGGCTAAAATAAAATACAGCACTGGCCAGGAGCTGGGTTCTTAGATGTGAGAGAGACTGTTTGCAAAGGCCTGCACTGACAGGACCAGGGGCAATGGCTTTCAAACTAGAGCAGAGCAGATTGAGATTGGATGTGAAGAACAAGTTCTGCACCATGAGGGTTCTGGAACACTGCAACAGGTTGCCCAGGGAGGTGGCTGTGGCCCTATCCCTGCAGATACTCAAGGTGAGGCTGGACAGGGCTTTGGGCAAATGATCCAGTTGAGGATGTCCCTGCTCAGTGCAGAGGGGTTGGACTGGAGGTCCCTTCCAGCCCAGACTACTCTGTGATTGTGTGATTCTGTGAAGTGAATTCTTTTGCCGTTTTGGAAAATGCAGGGCATGTGCCGTGCTGAGAGCTTGCTGTAAAGATTTCAGGATGCATTACTTACTTCTTTGTTGACATGGCCATGGAATGGCCATAAAGATTGTGGACATCATACTGTTGCCCCCACTTCTGCACTGCATCCAGACAAAGTGTCTTGGAATACATGAGTCTGTCCAGAATATCTACAGTAAAGGAATACAAACAGTGCTTTTGAAGGACATTTTTGATTAGGGGTATTTCCAATCATTTCTTTCATGCATGTTCATGGCATTCAAGCTTTTTTTCCTCTTTAATGTCTGCACTAAGGCCAGTATGAAGCCAGGCTCTGCTCAGGAATGGCCAAAGACAGCACAAGGGACACTGGGGGCAACCTGGAGCAGAGGAGGTGCCATGGGAACAGAAGGGAAAACTTTGTCACTGTGAGGGTGGTGGAGCCTTGGAGCAGGCTGCCCAGAGAGGTTGTGGAGACTCCTTCTCTGGATGTGTTCCTGTGTGCCCCACCTGGATGTGTTCCTGTGTGTCCTGCCCTGGGTGATCCTGCTCTGGTAGGAGGGTTGGGCTTGATTTCTAGAAGTCCCTTCCAACCCCTACCATTGTGCGATTCTGTGATTACTACTACAAAAACCCCAAATGCCTCTTTTGCCTGTGACCTTTTCTATTCTTGGTCTTCACAGCCATGCAAGGAATAGCTGAGAACAGCACTGGAAATGTTGGATTCAGTATCTGACAACACACTGATTACCTGAACAATGGTTACCTGAACCTTCTCCTTAACACAAATGATGACCTCTGCATACATCTTAAAATCTACTGGTAGTGAAAGCAGCTCATTGTTTTATCAGACATCATTAAGGCAATGGCAATGTTCAGTAGTAATTAGAGCAAAAAGGCAACTACACAAAACAGGCCTTGGGTGAGGGGCAGAGTGTACTGATATTTTCTGTCAATAGCAATGTTCAGACCCCACCCATAAGAACTACACTACCTGTGCTTTGCATCTTTGTAGGCAATTGCATAGTAATTCACCATCTTTTGCTGTCTGGCTAACACAGAAGGACTTACTGGGAGTGTAAGGAGGATAGTTCTTTTCATTCTCTGCACAGCCTTTGTTCGAGCCTTGGACGAAATTAGATACTTCATTCATGTCCTGCAAAGGTAACATCATAGAATCACAGAATCCTAGAACCAGTCAGGGTTGGAAGGGACCACAAGGATCATCCACTTCCAACCCCCCTGCCATGGGCAGGGACACCTCACACCAGATCAGGCTGGCCAGAGCCTCATCCAGCCTGGCCTTAAACACCTCCAGGGATGGGACCTCAACCACCACCCTGGACAACCCATTCCAGGCTCTCACCACTCTCATGGGGAAGAACTTCTTCCTCACATCCAGCCTGAATCTTCCCACTTCCAGATTTGTTCCATTCCCCCCAGTCTTATCACTACCTGAGATCCTAAAAAGTCCCTCTCCAGCTTTCTTGTATGCCCCTTCAGATACTGGAAGGACACAAGAAGGTCACCTTGGAGCTTTCTTTTCTCCAGACTGAAGAGCCCCAACTCTCTCAGTCTGTCCTCATAGGAGAGCAGCTCCAGCCCTCTGCTCATCCTCATGGCCCTTCTCTGGGCACATTCCAGCATGTCCANTTTCCAGCCAGTCCTTGCCCAGCCTGTATTTGTGTTTGGGGTTGCCTCAACCCAGGTGCAGGACCCTGCACTTGGTCTTGTTGAACCTCCTGAGGTTGGCTTATGCCCACCTCTCCAGCCTGTCCAGGTCCCTCTAGATGGATCCCTTCCCTCCAGCCTGTCTGCTGCACCACACAGCTTGGTGTCATCAGCAAACCTGCTGAAGGTGCACTCAATGCCACTGTCCATGGCACCAACACAGATGTTGAACAAGCCTGGTCCCAGCACTGATCCCTGAGGGACTCCACTTGACCCTGGCCTCCACTGGGACATGGAGCCATTGACAGCCACTCTTTGGGTGTGGCCATCAAGCCAGTTCTTTATCCATCCATCCAACCTATGTGTCACCAGCTTGGAGACCAGGCTGTGGTGTAGGACAGTGTGGAAGGCTTTGCTCAGGTCCAGGTCAATGACATCAGTTGCTCACCCTTCAGCCATTAATGTTGTGACCTGTTCATAGAAGGCCACCAGGTTTGTCAGGCAGGATTTGCCCTTGGTGAAGCCATCCTGACTGTACCCAATCTCCTCTTCACTATTCTGTCTGATGATACTGAACGTCATGAAGTTTCCTAAAGTACATTTTGCTAACAAAGCCTCGTGTTCTGTTCTCCCATCCTTAAAGAAACAATCCCTTAGAATCACTATCATACAACTGAGCAAGAATACTGGAGCTCAGATACTGCCACAGGTCATTCCTGCATTAATTAGCATTGGTCTCAGGGCTGGACAGACTTCCATAAGCAGATGAGCATCCTGTCACCAGACTTACACCTCACCCCTTCACAGAGAGCAATTGCAAGAGATGCTCAGGTACACACTGGCTCTGCCTAAGGCCATCCTCATGTATCTCTCAATACAGTAGCTCTGGGATGGAGCACATGTGGAGAGAAAAGCAGACCCAGCGAAGGCACGTTGTCAGCACACACATCCTGTGCTCAGCCCAGCCCTTTTGAACCCAGTGCAGACTGAATCTAATCAAAATCTGTCCTTGACTGCTTCTGCAAGGAACAATAGCAATGCAAGTTGTGAATGGCTTACAATCCAGATCCCATCGTATGGCACGGCATCATAAAACAGTTTGCACTCTTCCACCCACCAGCTTTCACAGTCTGGGTTGCTGAAGTCTGGGAACACAGCTTCGCCTGGCCACACCTGCAGTGTTCAAGGGAAATAACCAACTAAGCTTTAATGATATTAAAAAATAGAATAGATTCATAGGATCAGACAATAACCCAGATTGGAGGGAACCATGTAAGATCATCTGGTCCCACCTTCCCATGGGGAATGGAATATAAATGAGGTCCTCTAAGCACTACATCTTGAAAATCTTCACTGATGGGGACTCTACCATTTCCCTGGGAGGTTGTTCCAATGATTGTTCTAATCTCAAAAAATTTCCAGTGCAACTTGTACCCATAGCCCTTTGTATTCTCCATGGGCCTGCTCATGAAGAGAGAGCCTCTGTCCTCTTTTTAGCTTACCTATAGGGACTGGAATATTGCAACGACCTCTCCCCTCAGGCTTTTCTTCTCCAGAAATACTGAACTTCAGTCCTGCCTAGTAGAGCAGCTTCTCCAGCCCCTTCATCATCTTTGTGGCCCTCCATTGGATCCTCTCCCATCTGTCTGCATCTCTTTTGAGTTGTGGGAACCAGAACTGGACACAGTGTAGCCTGTCAAAGGCTGAGCAGAGTGGGACGATCCCAACTCTGTCTCTGCTAAGTGATGCCCCTGTAGGTGAAGCCCAGGGTTTGGTTTGCCTTTGCTGCTGTGGTGGCAAACTGCTGACTCACACTCAGCCTGTTGTCCTCGCAGTTAGCCACCAAAGGCAGTGCTAATACAATGAAGCCTTGTGAACAAACTGCTGGTGACAAAGCTTGGACGCAGAAGGGAGGCAGAAAGAGCATGAGCCTCTTAACTGGGGAGTTTTCAATTCCTTTTATGTCACACAACAACAAACATCACAAAACTCTGTTGATAAGAAGCTGGAAATCTAAGTAAAAAGATAATGTGGGAGCTTGCTCTTAAGTCACTACTGGAAATAAATAGGAATTGGGAAATAAATAGGAATTGGCTGATGACTTGCCTCTTGGTTCATCAAACCACCTTGGCTTTCCTTTTTTATTTAACATCAAAAATTGTAATAAAGTAAATAATCAAGAAAGGCAGAGACCTTTGGCTGTTAATTAATTACCTTTGGCTGCTAATTAAGAATAATATATGTTTCCATAATTGTCTAACAGGACAATCCAGAGAAGTATCATATCCTAAGTGAGACCTTAAAACTGAGTTCTCACTGGCAGGTAATTTTACTGAAAGAAGCAGCTTAGAGAATGGGAGCTTAGAAGGAATCCCCTGCCCTCAGAGTGCCACCAGAGCAAGTTCAAGCTCATAAACCCACAATTACCTCCCCAACTAGCGTCGTTTCTCCATCTGATTCATAAACCCAGACTTTTCTGTTCTCTCCCCTGACGTAGCTTCCATAGGGATTACCATCAGCTAGATTTTGGGTGCTGATAGCAGGGTCCTAAAAAGAAAAATTAAAAATGAGAAAACAGAACACAAGAGCAGCTCACATACACTCCATCATTGGCTACTAGAAGGTTGGGCAGTGCATGCAACAATTGCACAGAATATGCAAAGTGGGGAAAGAAACAGCTCTCTGCTTACCAAGATGATGATGTACTTCTGCCCAGCAACATGCATGTAAGCTGCAAAGGTAGGGAGATCTCGGAACTTCACTTTGTCATAAGTAAAATCTTTCTTTCCTTCCATGTAGTCGATATCAGTGACCTGAGTATCCTGAAAGAGAAGGGAGTCCAGCCCTATGATAAGGAGTGCCAGGGAAAGGCTTTGGATCTCAGCACAGCACACCTTCTGCCAGCTCCCCTCTGTCCCACAGTGAATCTGCTGCTGGGATCTCAGTGCAGCCTGGCAGAAAGTGTGATGTCAGGAGCACCTGCAAACAAAGTACATCTCATCTCATACTTTCAGCCCTAATTAATGGTACTGACACATCTTTTGTGCCTCCACAGAGCCTCATTTCACAGCATTAGCATCTCAATGAGTGTGCTCCTTGGCATCCTCTCAGATAGCACCTGGTCCTGTGCTTGTTTCATTGTAGTTGCCTGACTTCAAGAGCTGTCCCCTTGAATTCAAGCACTCCGTCCTCAAATGTCAGCTTAATATTAGGGCATTTTTATTCCATTTAAGCCATCAGACTAATGTAATCTGAAACTTGATTTTAAAAGTTAATTGTACTTTACCTTTGGGTGTTAATTAATGTGGTGGGTTGAAACCGAACTACCTAAATTGTGGTAGCCTAAAACTACCACAATTAAGAATAATATATGGCTCCATAATTGTCTACAGGACAATTACAAACAGAATGTTGTGGATAAGGTAGCATGAGAAGTGGATCTGGAAAGTGTAACTGGGTAAAGCTTTCTAATCCCATGCTCAGATAAAACCTTCTGTCACGGAGCCCCACCATGGCCCAAAGTGCACAAACCCCTGTGCCACCACAAGGCTGCATATTAAAATCTGCTAATTTGAACTGGTGTCAAAGGAAGCAGCTGCAGAACACCATGGCCAGACTCTCTGGGTCATTTCTCCTCCAACAGGATGCTGTCCCCCTCAAGGCCCACACTTACATACGGGATCCCAGTTGCCCTGTTCCTCTCCACAACTGCCTTCACCTCATCCAGGGAGCCATAGTTCCAGCGGCTGAGCTGGAAGCCGAGGTTCCAGTAGGAAGGGAAATATGGCAGCCCCACAAACTGCAAGTGAAGAGCAGAAACACCACATACCATCAGTGGACACTGCATGTGTCACCTCAGCCCCCATCTCCCTGCCCATACTCTCAAATCAATAGTGTAGAGGAAGCTTGAGTGTGTGGAAGAAGCAGCCCACTCCGAAATGCAATAGTTTTCTATGCTTTTTTTAAATGTAAGGTAATAAATATTCCCAAATGCAATAGTTTTCTATACTTTTTAAAATGTAAGATACGTAAGTATCCCCAAATGCAATGTTTTCTATGCTTTTTTTAAATGTAAGTATATACATATTCCCAAATGCAATAGTTTTCTATGCTTTTTAAAATCTGAGGTGTATATACATAGACCCAAATGCAATAACCATCTATGCTTTTTAAATTTGGGATATATAAATATTCCTGGGCAATGCCCAATCTTTAAAGTGCTGCTGAAACCTAAGCAGATCTCAAGGAGAACAAAAGATACCAGTGACATTTCATGACCATGAGGTTTATACCCATGACATACCTGCAAGCATATTTTGTACCCTAGCCTAATGTCACAGCAACGAGATTTTGTCCTTGTAACAAGAGGGAGCCCCACCAAGAAAGATTCCCCATCAAGCAAGCTTAAGTCATTCCTTCTCTAGCTCCACTGACCACTGTGTAAATCAATGAGGACACAGAGATTGATGAATTTACCAGCTGCTGCATGGTTGCTGCTCCAGCATTTCCAGCAAAAGCAGAGCTAAAGTTTCAGCTGCCTGTAAGAGGTACAGCTAAACACAGCTACAGCTCATCTCAACTACAGCTAGTTGTTAGTAATGGCAGCAGCCAGGTCAAGGATACACCAATAGTTGTAGATAGTTAAATATATTTAACATCTGCAGTTCATAGATAAGGTGGTGCAGACACAGTCATATGAAGAGGTGGAAAGAACAACCCACCAGAAAAAAAAACAAGCACGTTCTTTTTGATCTGTTCAGTGCATAACTCCTCTAGCTAAAGGCACCTGTAGGTACTCCTGGACCACTTCCTCTGGTGTGTTCCCCAAGAAGATATAGAAATCAAGGATCCCACCAATGGTTCTGTAGGTCACTGCTGGAGCAGGCTGCAGCACAAACTCTGCCAAACAGAACTGATTATTAGACAATTAATTTCAGAACAATCCACACAGTATAAAGCAAGGAACTCAAACCCATTAAGCTGAACTTGCAATGAAGGGGAAATACATTCAGGTAAATAGCTTGCATGTCCATATTTCCGTTTCACTACACCCTACAGAGAAGACAATAAGAACAAATCCAATGGCTCAACCTTTTATCTTCACATTTCAGCACAGACTCCCAACCCCCAGAGCTGTGAGGACCTCTCTACAGCAGAATCATCTGCATGCTCATCTGAAGAGACTAAAGGGCATTTACTTTCAGGTGTTATTCACTGTGAATTGAGGCTTTGGTCTCAGTGTCCACCACATCTGCACAGGCTTTGGATGAGGTTCTGACCATCAGGCTTCTAGCACAACCTTCACGTTATAGAATCATAGAATAGCCCAGGCTGGAAGGGACCTCCAAAGCTCATCCAGTCCAACCTCCCTGCAGTCAGCAGGGACATCCTCAACTAGATCAGGTTGCCCAGAGCCTTGTCGAGCCTTACCTTGAATATCTCCAGGGAAGGGGCCTCAACCACCTCCCAGGGCAACCTGTGTTCCCTGTGTGCTGCTTACTGCTTATGTTGTGTGTGCAAAGCACTGTGGTTTTAACCCCAAACCAAGAGATCATTTAAAAAGATATTTAACTGAAATGCCCAGAGCTAGAGAAAGCTCTCCTTACCCATGGCATTGCTGTTCATTAGGAAAACACCAAAGGAGGCTCCGGTGCTGTCTTCCAAACAGAGGAAGAAAGTTTGAACTCCATATAAATTATGCATTGCCTTGAAGAATAAAAAAAACCCCAAAAAGTAAGAGAAGTAAACTCTGATAACACAAACTGCCCTGGAATGCCTCAAAACATATCACAGGTAGAACTTTGAAGTCCACAAAGTACAGCAAACAACAAAACCAGAAATCCTGACAACTTCCCCAGCTGTTTTCCCTTTCCTTTCATTCTTCTTCTTGATGAGAACCTTTTCCATTATAAACCAAAGTCTCCTCAAACACACAGGTCACAGAAGCAAGCAGATGTGATGGATCTCCAGGCAAGATTGCATTTACTGCATCACTGTTTCTGAAGCACATCAAGTGAACAGAAGAGCTTGAAAGGTGCTTCCATCGCCTTTCAGCATCACTTAGATTTTACATCAGATCTATATGTCTATGAATCCTACAAAGTGATCATTGCAATGTCTAATCTATGGAAACAGCAGAGTGCCTTGCTTCTTTTTTTGTTTCCTTCCTAATGCTTTTATTCCGTTACTGTTAGCAACAAAAGCCTTAGAGATGTTGCTAATTGCTGTAAACATCGTGCTTCTTCCCCAGAAAAGAAAACTCACAACAAATTAACCAGAGACAGAATCTGAGCAGCTGGAAACTAGCCTAGCTTGGTTCTGCTTTGGTCTTGATTAGTTTAATTTAATGAGCCTACACTCAACAGAGCCATTCAGATAAGAATTATTTTTAAACTAGAGAAGATAGTGAGAAGGTGGCCCAAGGAATACAAATTCCAAATGATTCATTAATTACACAGAATGGTCTCACCCTCTAATTTCTGTTAGCAGAGCTCCTGTTTCAGCCAAACACTGAAGTGGCCTCTCATGGGAAAAGTACTGCATTGTTGCTTTGGGAAGCTGAGGTCATAGGGACAAATAGTCTCACAATTACCAAAAAATGGGTGCCACAGAAACTGTTTCATAAAGAGGCAGTGACACAAGCTGTAGAAACAAATAACTGCTGCCAGACACAGTTTAGTTTGCAGAGGGACAGGTGCTCATTGTTTGCTGAACAAGAAAGATGTGAGCTGTAGAAGTGTTGTGTCTTCTGCACTGAGCACTGCACACAGCAGTGCAGCAGGACAGGTTGGTGTTGGTGTGAGCAGGAGAAGCTGGAGGCTCTCAGCTACTAATGTTTAGCAACAGTTTCTCAACTACACATCAACACAAAAATCAAAATATCTGTTAAGTGACTCCTCAGGGAACGTTCATCAGCTCCATCCAGCTTGCAGTAGTAACATGCAGTGCCTGACAAGCCCTTGGAGGAAATTCCAGAGGAGATTATTAATGTGCCTGCTGCATAACAGGCTGGGATTAGAGAAGACCTCTGCAAAAAGGAAGTGTAGCAAAGCCAGTCCTTACTGCAGAGGGGCCAATGTCCCTGCTGAACATGGGCCAGGTCTTCCAGTTGACGTCGTGCCGGTACTGCTTGTGGACGTGCTCCCCCACACCGTAGAGGTTGCTGCTTGGCAGTTTGATTGACAGCTGTAGGAACTGGTCAGAGTACTGCAGAGGCCCTATGGTAGTGTCAAACCTGATGACATTGCGTGAAAAGGAAAAGCAGGAATGTGACTAAGGATGGTTGCAGTGATTGCTCTTACCCCTTCTAGCTAGAGCTGGGCAGCAGGGTCAGGTCTCCACCCAGAGAGGTGAAGGTGGGAGGGTGCAGGGCTGGGACACAACAGCCCTTGCACCGAAGATGTCATGAGCAGCATCCATCTGTCCTATAGAAACTGATATATTTCTGTCCAGTTTTAAGGATTCCAAGGACTGTCTTGCCTGTCTGCTCACAAATTGTATCCAAACCTGCTTTTTTGGGGAGGAAAGTCTGCATTTCCAGTGGAACTATGCAGCTCTTCTTGCAAATGGTGAGCTTGAAATCAGATCTCTAAGCCTTTGGTGGGACTCAAGTGTAAGAAATGAAGATGGCAGGTGACAGGCTGAATAAGTGCCTGGCTAATGAGGATGTTGCAGGGAGCTGTAATAACACAGCAGTCTGTGTTAACTCTTGCAGGGAGGCCTCTCTTTTGTCTGGAGCTGTAAGAGCTGGGGCAAAGCACTCATCTCCTGTGAACCAAGGCAGAAGGGATTTGTCCCTGAGGGGCTGCCCTTACCCCATGACAAGCACAGCTTTCTGGAAGCCACTCAGAGGCAAGAGGCACTGCAGTTTCTTTCTTTAGAGACAGAAACTGAAGCCGCTTTTACCAAATTAAACAGGAGCCTAAGGAAAAGGGAGACAAGCTTCCAGAGCACTTCCAACTGGCTTCTGCTGGACTGGCTTTGCTATTCCCTTCCATACAGCTCTGAATACCAAGCCCACCCTTTGTGGTCTCCATCATTGCAAATCAATCATTCTAGAGGATTCTGAGCAAGAAAATACTAATAAAAGCACAAAAGTAATCACTAATTAATTCCCCTTGAAGTGCTGATGATCCAGCTGGGCCAGCACTCTGATGGGCAATCACCTTTGCACTGATGTAATAAGAGTGTTCATCCTGACACTCCCTTCTAACAATAGGCCTTCAAGCCATGTCATTAGTTTTAGAGGTCTGTTTTATTTATTCATTTTTAGAATCTGAGAGGAATGAAAGCATTCAAGGTACAAGTCCATCAACTATGAGACTTGCATCATGACATAAGAGGATTATCAGTGGCTTCCACCAGCTGTTCTTGTGCATCATGGCTCTTAAGGGCAACCAGTTTTTGGTGATTCAGGGCTTCATCATGTTTCTGACAAAGAAAAGATGCCATGAGGAATGAATGCTCCCATTCCATTTGAAAGGAAAATCATAAAATCACAGAATCAGAGAATGGTTTGGGTTGGAAGGGGCCTCCAAAGCTCATCCAGTCCAACCCCTCTGCACTCAGCAGGGACATCCCCAACTAGATCAGGTTGCCCAGAGCCCTCTCCAGCCTCATGTTGAATATCTCCAGGGATGGGGCCACAACCACCTCCCTGGGCAACCTGTTCCAGTGTTCCACTACCCTCATGGTGCAGAACTTGTTCTTCACATCCAATCTAAATCTGCTCTGTTCTATTCTGAAGCCATTGCCCCTGGTCCTGTCCGTACAGGCGTTTGCAAACAGTCTCTCTGCAGCCTTCCTGTAGCTCCCTTCAGATACTGCCAGGTTGCTATAATGTCTCTCTGGAGCCTTCTCCAGGTTCAACACCCCCATCTCCCTCAGCTTGGCCTCATAGCAGAGGTGCTCCAACTCTCTGCTTGTGTGGCAACCTGGGCTCTCAGAGCCTAGCAGTGACATATTTGTCCTTCAGGAAGAGCACCAAGGTTACTTACAGCATTCTGTTGTTGCTTGTTCTGGTCACCATGATGCCAAAGGGATCTGGCTTCACCTCTACTTTGTAGTTTAAATTGGAGGCCTTGGATCCAGTGAAAGATTTCACATGTTCATGAGGGACCTCAAATCTTTGTGTGTTAGGATCGGTGATCTGCACAGTTTTCAAGAGCAGAAGTGGTGGAGTTTGAAATCTTTATGTTTGAGCCAAACATTTGAGAGTTTTAGATCAGAGTCTAGATATACAATTTAGATTTTCCATCATTAACACACACTTCTGACTTAACATATTCCTACCCATCCCAGTCTCCTCTTCTTCCTCCATTGTTATTCACTTCCAACTTGTATCACTCCTTTTCAGCCACTTCCCTCCTAAGACTCAATCCTGTGTCTCCCTGGTCCACAGGAGCCCAAGAGGAATGTCTCACATGGAAGAAGCCTTGATCAAGGCCAAACATGTCCATGTCCCCCATCCATGGCATGGAAAACATAAACCCACTGGAAGATCTGATGTCTGTCCAAATTGCTGGGAGATCAGAGAATCATTTCTGCTGGGAAAGACTTCTGAGAGAACTACCATTGATCCAACACCACCATGGCCACTAAACCATGTCCCCAAGTGCCACATCTATGCATTTTTTAACACCTCCAGGGATGGGGACTCCACCACCTCCCAGGGTAGGCTGTTCCAATACCTGACTGCTCCTACAGCAAAGACATCTTTCCTGATCTCCAACCTAAACCTCCCCTGGCACAATTTCAGGTCATTTCCTCTCGTTCTATCACTTGATACTAGAGACCAATGCCCACCTAGCTCCTACCTCCTTTCAGGTAGTTGTAGAGATGTCTCACCTCACCGCCCTCTCCTCCAGACTAAATAGATGTGTCCAGGCCATTCATAAAAAGTTAACTAAATAACCTCTTCCCCCAGATGTTCCCATGATGAGGGTAAAGTGCAGGTTTAAAAGCTGAGGTCTCAGCAATTTTTTCAGGCAGCAATCCCACTGTGCTCTAAAGGTTTATCAACCTGAAGCATTGCAAGAGCAGGGAGGACAGAACAAAGAGGAGTCCAGTACTTCAGTGGAAGTCACAAGGGGATTAACCCATCCCTCCTGAGCTCACTGCACTGCACCAGCCAGCCCCAAACCCCCATGGAACAGACATGGGCCAAAGGCCTGACCTTGAAGTGGAAACGGTTGGCTGTCTGGTACTCTGCTGTCAGGAGGACGGTCTCCACGTCCTTTCCAAAGAGGGAAGGTGAGGGCAGCCTTGTCAGTGTGTTCTCAAACCCTTTGGAGAAAACACAGGTTGCACATGGTTACTGTGTTCAGTCAGACACCAGCACCTGCATCAGCTGTGGAGCTCAGCCTGCAGCTTACCTGCCTCATCAGCTGTGGAGCTCAGCCTGCAGCTTACCTGCCTCATCAGCTGTGGAGCTCAGCCTGCAGCTTACCTGCCTCAGTGGATCTCTCTGCCCCATCCACTTTGTACCCAGAGTTGGTTGGAAAATAACACCAGGGCACATTGACATTGCTCTGGGGGCTCCAGCAGCAGCCACGCAGGGTGCAGGTTCTCTGATTCAACAACAGGAGCAGCACAGATCAGCTGGGGTTACACAAGTCCTCTGCTGTAGCAGCGCAAATGCACATGGAGTGAGACCCCCCCCTCCCCCCCGTCAGAAACCTTTCTAAGCCCAGAGCTACTGAGGGATTCAGTGGCACAGGATACAGAGACACAGAATCACAGAATGCTGGAGAGTGGAAGGGACCTCTGGAGATCATCCAGTCCAACCCCCCTGCCAGAGCAGGTTCATCCAGAGCAGATTCATCCAGAGCAGATCACACAGGACAGCATCCAGGTGGGTTTAGAATGACTCCAGAAATGGAGATTTCACCAGCTCTCTGTGCAGCCTGCGCCAGGGCTCTACCACTCTCAAAGTAAAGAAGTTCCTCCTCATGCATGAGAAATAGAAAAGGTATTTTCTGCATTCAGAGTAGAAATTTGCCCACTAGATAGTAAATCTGTCCTAAAACCACAAGATCCACAGGCAAAAGGCACATTTAAACAGAAATATTTAAACAATAGAGCTGTGACAGATGTGGTGTAGTCTGACCAAAAGCCACACACTGGAGAGGGACTGAAAGTTATAGTTGGCTTAACAGCTGGTCAACATCTGGTTAAACATCTGTGCCTGTATAATTGATCATTGTGAGTAAAAGCTACATCTTAATGCCATTTTCCTGTATCAGGCATCTTCTGATGGCTTCTGCAGGCCCTCGAGTTGGGATGAAGCAACTTTTTAACCCTGCTGTTTGAAGCACATCTCAGGAGAGTGGCACCAACACCTTGGAGTAGACTCATAAGCTACAATACCTTTTCTCGCCTATTAGAAATTAACTTCTTCACATGCTGCATGCCTGAGTTTTATCTCTGCAGATAAGCTTTGGGTACCACAGCACTAAGCTTCCACACATATTCCCACATTAAAACCCCAGCTCATTGTTTAGGACAAAGGGCAGCACTAATACAAGTTTCACTGAGGGTAAAGGGCAGCGTCCAGAAGTGATCTCAGGTGTCCAAATCCAACAGACAGATCTTCAAGATCTTTCTCTCCACCTACTCACTGGCAGAAGTGGTTTCTGCCTTCATCCTGATTGTGCTCAGATGGTTCTGGTCTGTGCCATGCTTAATCACAGTGTTCTGTAGCTTGAAACAGGTGGACATGGTTCCAAATCTCTCTTGCTGCTGTCCCTAGTGACAGCAGTTGGAGGGTTATAGAACCTAACTTGGTCATTACAGAGCAAATGCTTTTCCAGAACTCTATAGAGAGCAAAGAGAAAAGCCAGATCCAGCGCAGAAATCATGGAAGTGCAGGAGAAAAGCAGAGGGAGCTCAAAGAGCCACTGGCTTGGGAAGTCTTAGTGCCTTTATTTGGTAGTGATTGCACAGAGCACAGAAATCTCTGCAGAACCACCCCAGGTAAAACCCAGCTTCACCACACAGAGCAGTGTTAGCCTCTCTGCCACCTCCAAACAAGCCTGCTGTCACTTTAGCAGTTTCCAAGAAAAAACACTGTTGGAAGAGAGAGACAGTGACTCATTTCCCCCCACATGGACCCTCAAATCTGTAGAAAACCCTATGCTCACTTTCCACCTTCTTACCTCCTTACTGCCCACTTTACAAACTAATGCAGAGTAAATCAGAAGCACCAAGCCCCTCCAAGACTGCTAAGGCCACAGCTTTGCTCCCTTACTCCCTTCCAAAGGGGAATATCCCAAACACCTGAGAACAGAACCTCCTTCCTCTCATCCCTTCCTAGGCCACTGTGTATCCCCTGCAAGGCAGCAGAGCTTGAGCAGCAGATGTTCCTACAGCCTGGCACCTCAGGCAGCTGCTTTCCCAGCTTCATAAACTTGTTTTTCTTTTTTCCTAGCTAGTTCTCATGGACATTTGTTTTCTGTTTTTAGCAGTTATTTCACAGCCCCCTGGTATTCCTCTAGCTAGGTCTTTTTTCTAGGGTGTTTTGGTGGCCTGTTGGACCTGCTGCATAAGGAGTTCAACACAGAAGTGCAAGATCAACAGTTAGGCCTGACACAGGGAAAGGAGCAGAGTTCATCCACAGTCACTGGAGAAGCTGTTGTAAAAGCTATCACTTAGGATAAATAACGGTGAAGATGATTATAGCCTCTGAGCTATAAACACCCAATAAAGCCACAGAGAAAGTCCAAGCTGAATTAGAAGAAACCCTGGCTGTGAGGAAAGAGTTTCCATTGGGATACAACGTGGGATGGCTCCTGAGCACCCAGGATAAGAGCAGCTTTGTCTGTTGTCTGTTCTGCTGAGCTAAAACGTGCAAACAAACCTCTGCCAGCAGGATATTTTGTTTAAGAATCCCCAACACAGGAACCAAAACAAAGACACCAACGCTGCCTTCCCTCAAGCCTTCAGAGGTATCACTCACAAAGGACTACTCCAGCTCTGCTCTTGGCAGTACATTCCTCACTGATGCCTCTCCTTGTCTAATCAGACTGTGTGGCAGCTTCCCACAGCAGGGACTAGTTAATAACTCTCTCCTTCCTTTCAGCATGTCTGTCTTTGTCACCCCTGTGAGCAGTTAATAACTGTCTATTTGCTTCCCAGACCTCCATCCTCTGCAATCCTACTCATTTTCTGGCTTCATCCAGGACATCTTCAGTGAATGCAGAAATCCAGACAGACACTAACCTGCTATACAAGCTTAAGCAAATCATGTTTTGCCCTGCTGCTGGCTGTTCTGGAAACCACTACAGAAGAGTTCTGTTATGGTAAGCATCTACCTGTAGTTTGACAGCTCTGCTGGTGCTGCGCTAGAACAGCCTAAAGAAGGGCAACCAAAATCTTCCCAGGAGAAAATCCAGACAGGAATGAATGGACATGCTGGGGGGACTCTGGCTTGTGTTGGGTGTGCACCTAGCAGCTGCCATTAGGCCACAGGGTGAAGGGGGATTTATCTCTTGTCTTCACTAAGAGCAGAACAGATCCAGGAATCATTTATTTCATCTCTATTTCCAGGGCAGGTGCCCCCATATTCAAACTTGCATCTGGCCTTACTTTAATCCAAAAAAATCTGACTATTTTTAATTCATTCTGCCATCAGTGATGGTAAAAAGCAAAGACAGACTTACAGCAGGGCTTACAGTTGCAACCAGAGCAAAACTGTTTCCCTCCCTGTATGATGAGTGCATCAGTAATGTGGGGTGACTGCTTCAAAGTCAGTAATTAAAGTAATTTGCATGACTGCTCCGACCGTGGTGTGCTTGCTCCTGGAGGGGTGGAGGAAGTGAAAGAGCAGAGGAGCAGGCTGCAATGTGAGACTCTCCTAACCTGCGAACCAGCAGCACCTTATTGAACTATATATCAGAACCAAACCCATGGCAGGACAGAGCCTTACCAACTGTCTGGTACGGGACTGGGAAATTCTTCAGAGACTGAGGCAGACGGTTAGTAATGTTTTGTACCTCTGTGGATGACATAAACATCACACATCACAACATATTAATTGTTTTTCCTCCTAACCTGCCCTCCTAAACCACAGAAGGATGCCAGGCATCCCTCAGCTTCCCCTGGAAATTGAGAACATCCATTGAAAGATGACAACTAATAATGCTGATAAACAACAACATCAACAGCATTCCAAGACCAACAAATACAAAAAATGTTCTGAATGTGAGAGCACTGAAAAATGAAGATGATTTACAGGGATCTGCTGGAGAGAGTCCAACAAAGAGCTATGAGGATGATTAAGGGACTTGAAGATCTTTGATGTGAAGAAATACTGAGAGACCTGGATCTGAAGAAGGGAAGACTGAGAGGGGATATGATCAATGTCTATCAACATCTGAGGGGTGGCAGTCAGGATGGAGGTCCCTGAATCTTTTGGGTGGTACCCAGTGATAGGACAAGGAACAACAGGAACAAGGTGGAACCCAGGAGGTGCCACTTCAACATGAGGAGACACTTTTGTGTGGTGAGGGTGACAGAGCCCTGGCACAGGCTGCCCAGACAGGTTGTGGAGTCTCCTTCTCTGGAGACTTTTCAAACCCATCTGGATGTGTTCCTGTGTGTCCTGCTCTGGGTGATGATGCTCTAGCAAGGGGGGTTGGACTAGAGGATCTCTGGAGGTCCCTTCCAACCCCTAACCTCCTGTGATTCTGTGATCCTTTCCACTGTGGATTTTAACTCACATCTTCTTAAGCCAAAAAGTGATTTCTAAACTCTTCCAGATAATAGATATCACAACCAATAAAGGAAGATTCTGAGATTGAAATTGGCTCTGAAATGAAGCTGTGTCCATGTCTCTTACAAAGGTCTTGTGCACCTGGGTAAAGTGCATCTCCACCTGCTATTTCTGACTGCCTTAAACACTGCTACTTAACTGTTAGACGAAAAGAAACTGCTCAAAGTTGATAAAAGTCAAGAGTGGCTTTTTTTTAGCTGCTGGATGTCTGACTAGTGTTGTTTCCACCTATCCCAGAACAAACCTGCTGGAAAGATCACTTTGGCAGTGATCTTTAACCTTTGACAGCAAAGTGCTACAACGGCTGGAATCATACAATCCTAGAATGGCTCAGGTTGGAAGGGACCTCAGAGCTCATCTGTTCCAACCTCCCCACCATGCCCAAGGACAGCTCTCAACTAGACTCAGCTGCTCAAGGTCTCATCCAGCCTGGCCTTCAACACACCCAGGGAGAAGGCAGCCACAGCCTCCCTGTGCAGCCTGTACCAGAGTCTCACCACCCTCCTGCTCAACAACTTCTTCCTCAGCTCCACTCTAACCCTGCTCTGCCTCAGCTTCAAACCATTCCCCCTTGGCCTGTCTCCAGACACCCTCAACAAAAGTCCCTGTGCAGCCTTCCTGCAGGATCCCTTCAGGTCCTGGCAGGCAGCTCTAAGGTTCCCCTGGAGTCTTCTCTTCTCCAGGCTGAACACCCCCAGCTCCCTGCCTGTCAGTGGCTTGAAATGAGTTACCTATGGGTTTGCTTCCCTGAAAAGTGTTCAGGCAATCAGAGATGAAAAGAGGTTGAGATCATGACAGATTTAGCAGAGAGCAGTTAATTTTCTGTAATGAAGCAAGAGGCTGATGAGCTGAAGGCCCTTTTCTAATTAGTTCTAGAACGTTTCCAGACCTTTGTAGCTATCTGATCCGGGATGCAGTCAATCCTCTCTGCTACTGCTATTTTCGGGCATCGTGGGGAAAACACTGTCAGGGAAGCAAATGAACAGGTTATCAGCAGGGTTTCCAAAGAGTAGGAATAACTTGGCTACCTCTTACATCAGTGACTGCTTCTGCTCTCTGCTTCTCACCATCAGGAAACTCTAACCATTACTACAGGTTCAAATGAGCGTGAATGATTTTACCTTTGAAAAACTGCAGACAGCTATTTGAGATAAAGGTAGGACAACTTCACTTGAAAGGTTATGAAGAGATGGGTGACACTGATAGTTTTATTTCTGAAGGTATTGATCTCGTTTTCAGTAAGCCCTGCAGCTCACTGTGCAGTGCCTCTTGTGAAAATGCATCTCAAATGCAAATTGGAAGGACTTTCATTTATCATCAGTAGTATCATGCTGCAGCTCCCGTAGGTTGTCCTCCCCCTGAAGTTCTGTTCTCCCACAGAAGAATTGAAGCACCAGGTAAAAGCACCTTAAAGCTCCACTAAGATGCTCCATTAGATTTTATGTTTGTCAGACTAAATTTAAGGCGACCGCTTGACAACTTCAGCTGACAAAAGGGTGCCTGGTGGTGGTTTTCAGTTTCTCCTAGTACTGGAAGTTACCCTACAGGTATTCTGGAACACTCTGTATGTTTAGAATGAGAGCTGTGACATGGAACAACCCTGTCCCAGGCTGAGAGACACACAGAACCTTGCCTGTTTGCATTACCTGCAACGCAGGCCCTTGTCCTTTTTGCTTGGGCAGGCTCCTGCTCATCTTGAGGCTGATGCAAATATTTCCTGCTTGGGCAGTTTTAGTAAAACACCAAAATATTTGTTGTGTCTTATTGACTATTTTTGTCTATTGCCACGCTGCCAGCACAATGCTTCAGTGCTCAGGTGCAAAAAGAATTATTCACACAAAGCAGAACTGTGTGCAAAGCAGGGTGCCATGCACAACACCCCTGCCAGACAAGTGGTTTGCGACATACCAGTGCAGGAGCAGGAAGCACTGCAGGGGTTATGGTTATAGTGAGTGTTCCACACCAGGGGGCTGCTCCCACATAGTCTCTCTGATCATTTCCTTTTTTTTAGTTTTGTGTTCTGCATACTCAAAAACACTGACATCATGCTAGTTCTGTGTCTATTAAAAAAGTCCAGTCTCAGGAGAAAGGGAGAAAAGTCTTTTTCACAACAATAAACTCTGAGTCATGCTGTTTGCTACGTTCATCATTGGTAAGTGTACTCATCTTATCTGTAGGAAGACTTTGGCACAACTCACCTTTGGGTACTGATAAGAACACTACAGTCACATTGAGGCCTTTACAGTGCTGTGTTTGATTTTTTAGAGCACTTCTCACCTGAACGTCCATGTTCTTGAGAAGTCTGAATCAGCGACAGAGGAGATGCCAACATTTAGCTCCTCAGCCTCTGTGGCACTCAGAATACTTCCAAGTGAGCAGAGCTGAGCAGTTCCCTCTCAGGGTTTTTGCTCTGGTCTCACAGCAGCACTGGGGAGTGCTCACCTGTAGGTTTGATTCCGGATTGTCCTGATGCTAAGAGCCCAATGAGGACGCAGGCTATGACTGTCACCAGACAGACAATGATGATCAGGGTGGTTTCCAGCTCACTGAACTTTCCTTTGGCCATCTAGACCAGGAGAAACACATTGGTGAAAGGAAAACACAGTTTGGCAGGGAACTCAGAAATCATCTGCTCCAACCTTCCTGCCACAAGCAGGGACACCTCTCAACTCGACTCAGCTGCTCAAGGTCTCATCCAGCCTGGCCTTCAGCACCCCCAGCAAGGAGGCAGCCACAGCCTCCCTGGGCAGCCTGTGCCAGAGTCTCACCACCCTCCTGCTCAACAACTTCTTCCTCAGCTCCACTCTAACCCTGCTCTGCCTCAGCTTCAAACCATTGCCAAAGTCCCTTTGCCTCTGCAGGATCCCTTCAGGTCTTGGCAGGCAGCTCTGAGGTCCCCCTGGAGCCTTCTCTTCTGCAGGCTGAACACCCCCAGCTCCCTCAGCCTGTGCTCACAGCTGAGGTACATCTCCTTTTCTACCTTAGCCTCCACACCATCCATCCAGCCTGTCAAACTCCCTTCAGCTATTGGAAGGCAGCTCTAAGGCTCCCGTGGAGTCTTCTCTTCTCCAAGCTAAACAGAACAAGCCTAGGTTCCTCAGCGTGTCCTCACAGCAGAGGTCCTCCAGTCAGAACCCATCATGTGTACCAGCCCATGGTATGCTGCCAGCTTTTGAGATCACAACAACAATGAGAGAGTTTATGTCAGTGGAGTCAATGCCTTAAAATGCTGAGTAAAAGTAATTTTTTCCCCAGCCTTGATGTTTTGGGAGTCAGAGTGGAACAAGGCAGGCTGTGCCAAGGGGCTGTGCTGGGGTAGAGCCAGCTGCCCAGCCATGTGCAGGGGACAACACACTGTCATTAATGCTGAACTGCACATCAGCAATAAAACTAATTAAAGCTAATCTCCAGAACCCAGATCAATAGGCACTGGCAGCAGCTAACACATGTTGGCTTTGCTTAGGAACATTGAACCTTATAAAGCAGCCTTAAATATTTGCTCTTTTTAGCTAAAGCAAGAAATTGTGGGAGCACCTCTGCATTGTAGTGGCTTAGCAAAACATTCCTACAGGTCTTGGTGACGACCCAAAGGGATGAAAAATACTTTTAAAACAGCTTTTTTTTCCTTTGTGTGTGTGTGTAACAACATTTTAAATCCATTTTATATTCTTGCCTCCCATTTCTTCCAAGGATAACCCATCACCTTACCTGCATCTCTGTTCATGCAAGTCCAACAGCCACGAGAATGAATGAAGAGTAAGAGCAGCACTGGCCCATTAAGAGTCCTCAGAAGAGGAAAGTTGGTGCTTGGTTAACTAAGTGCTTCACAGTATGATTAGTAAAGAACCTTTTGTAAATAACTTGGTTCTAGCCCTATCTTCTGCATCTGTAGCAACACCTGTAGCCATTTTCAATATGACACTGGTCGTTACTCCTCCAGGGAATATTGTCCTCAAAGTCTGCATCTTAGGGCCTGTCCTTTGTGATGAGGCAATGATTCACAGAACCATAAGATAGCTTACATTGGAAGGGACATTAAAGACCATGTAGACCCAATCCCCCTGCCATGGGCAGGGACAGCTTCCCCCAGACCAGGCTGTTCAGGGCCTCATGCAACCTGGCCTTGAATATCTCCAGGGAGGGGACATCCACAGTCTCCCTGGGCAACCTGTTCCAGTGTCTCACCACCCTCACTGTCAAGAATTTCTTCCTAATCTCCAGTCTAAATCTCCCCTGCTCCAGCTTCAATCCATTCCCTCTCATCCTGTCACCACAAGCCCTTGTAAAAAGTCCCTCCCCAGCTTTTCTGTAGTCCCTTCAGGTGATTAAAGGCTGCTCTAAGGTCTCCCTGGAGCCTTCTCTTCCCCAGGCTGAACAGCCCCAACTCTCCCAGCCTGTCCCCATAGGGGAGGTTCTCCAGCCCTCTGATCATCTTTGTGGCCTGTTCTGCATCCACTCCATCAGCTCCTCTATTGAGGTCCCTTTAATATTGCTTAAATATGTTGTCTAGGAACCCTAAAAAGTAATTTTCCTGAAAACTAGAACTTTATTAAAGTTCTCATCAAGCCCTCCCCACCCTCTCCCTGCCACCTTCAGCTATAATGTTGCATTTCAGTTTCAGCCTCCTGTTAGCCACCTCCAAGGCCCGAAACTTGGGAAATAAGGCTTTATCATTTATAAAGGTAAGTTCTGCTGTGTGATGGGTTCTCAGCAGTGAGTCAAAGGTGTCCAGAAACATGGATGCAATAGAAAGGATGACATACCTTAGACCCACTCTGGTTCCTTCATCTGCTGCTCCTGGTTGTGAAGCTCAACATCAACCCCAATGCTTTATCCTTGGCTGTTATCAGCTCATTGCTCTGTTTGCTAAGCCCTGTGCCAATGACAGGGAGATGATTGCAGGGCAGATTGCAGGAACTCTTTGGACTAAACACAGTGGCTGTGCTCATTGCAGCCTAGGAATGGCTGGTTAATTAATAATATTTCACTTCGATATGTATCAGACTCTGCAAATGAGAGAAAAGCAGCCATGAAATGCCAATCAGCTTATTCATGGTGCTTAACTAAACAGTTTCTATTCCATATCTGCTAACTGAACCTTTGCTGAACCTTCACATTCTTGGTCTATCACTTCTGCTGTAAGCACCGCAAGAAGTCATTAAATGTTTCCAGCTAAGGGAAAGAGATATTCAAGTAGTTGCAGGAGATAATTGGATTTATGGCCATTAGAAGTTTCTAGGAATGAATTAAAAAGTATGAAATTTACCATTAATTTAAACAGATCTCACAGGATATTAACAAAAAGCATTGGAAGCAGAAGAAAAAGATGGAAGATGAACATGGAGAAGAGTTTATAGGGATGAGGCTTCAATCATAACCTTAGTAAGAAGCCTTTGTATGCATCTGGGGTTTTGTCTCACGGCAGACAGCAGAAGCTTGACATTTCATCTTTATTTCCCAAAGGAAAGTTTTCAGATCATACCATTGAGGTATTTACAAGTTCTAAAAAGGGCTGAGAAGCACCACTTGTATTTGTTGAGCCACTCGCAGATTTCTGCAGCTTCCTCCCCTCAGCCTGTGAAGTGCAGGACTGAGCTGTGTCTCCTGGGAGCACCAAGGAATCGCTCCTTTTTCCTTAGTCAGCACTCAAAAGAAGGAAAATCAATGCTGCCTGCGGAGCGCCGGGGCTCTCCTGCAACCAGCCACCTCTGCACAGATCAGTGCCAACGCTCTCGGTGCCTCTGGGGCTCACATGCAGCCTGCTGTTTAGCTGTCTCACCCCTTTACTGAACCATCACCCACGTCCACGTGTGTGCAAGGAACCTCTGGCAATGTGGCACTGACCTACTTCCGCATTGCCTGGCAGGCTGCTTTGTGAGTGCCTATTGGGAAGCAATGGTTCCACGTGGATTACAGAGGTATCAATGGTCTGGCTGACCTGCGGGTTTTATTTGATGGGTGTTTGTTCTCTGAGCTTTACATCTTCATTTAACCGTTCCAGGAAGGTGCTCAGCCCAGCAAAGCACATGGCCACGTGTTTCAGTGAAGTCTGCAATCAGCCTGCCATCAATACAACCATTTCCTTAAGTGCTCTCCTGCATTCACAGGGCCACAAACGTAAATCATCAATCACCCAGTCAACATTTCCTGTGAGGCTTGAGAGCCTAAAAGCGGGCACAGAAAGGTCTCCCAGAGGGTCAACCAGCAGCTTTCCCAGCCGAGTGTATTGTCATTAGACTACAAAGGATATCAACAACAGGGCTCTCAACTCAAGAGGTGATATTGAACTCATAGGAGGAGAAATGGGGAAGGCTCTTCAGGTGGGGACAGTGAGAGACCGTAAACACAACCAAGAACTCTATTAAATCAAGAGCTGGAAGAGCGTGGGCTCTGCTGTGTCCTGCCTTGATTTGCAGGAATTAAGAGGTGCTTCATTTCTGCCAGGTGGGAAGCCCAGGAGTAGAGGCTGTACTGTAAAGAACAGCATAGCAAAACAAGGCAGGAAATGAGGTTCTGTTAAAAATGGAGTCATTTTAAAAGAGACATTGATTTCTTCATGTTAGGAAAAATTAACAGTTTATGGGGTTTTTTTTCTACAGTTTCATGAGATTCATTTTTTCACTGCTTTGGCAAAAAATGTTTATTTTTAAATGCAGTTTGGAGTCCTTAATTCCAGAAAGAAACCTCTGGCAGAGCACCAGTTCAGTCAGGAACATAATCATTATCATAGAATCATAGAATCAACCAGATTGGAAGAGATTAGGGGAGGTGTTATCAATGCTAATCAATACTTAAAGGGTAGGTGTCAGGAGGATGGGTCCAGGCTTTTCTTCAGTGGTGCCCAGTGACAGGACAAGAGGCAAGAGGCACAAACTTGAACACAGGAAATTCTATCTAAACTGAGGAGGAACTTCTTTGCTTCGAGGGTGGTACAGCCCTGGAGCTGGCTGCCCAGGGAGGTTGTGGAGTCTTCCTCTCTGATGTCATTCAAAACCTACCTGCACACGATCCTGTGCAACCTGCTCTTGGTGAACCTTCACTGCCCATGGGACTTGGCCTAGATGATCTCCAGAGGTCCCTTCCAAGCCTGAACCCATCCTGTGGTTCTGTGAGAGATTCTGCATTAGAGATCCTGCATGCATTGAATACTAATTTGCTTTTCCTAAGACAACCCAAATATCCTGCTTGGGCAGAGGTTAAATAATTGGGTCAATTAACATTTGGTAAGAGGCTCAGATTCAGCTTGACACAAGTGAGCAGTTTGTTGGCAGGAGACCAAAGCTGTTCCTGCTGCAACTGCAATGCCCTGACTGGGTTTATACTGGTGATGAATTTACTTCCAAGAACTTCAGGGCATGCTGGCAAACTGGCAAGATAGATGCACACATGCAGAAAACGGGTCCAGCACAGCTCTTAGAAGGCTCCTGGGAACCTCTTGATAAAACAAGCAGATCTCATGGATGTTACTTGACAGGCTGGAGAGGTGGGCACAAGCCAAACCTCAGGAGGTTCAACAAGACCAAGTGCAGGGTCCTGCAGCTGGGTCGAAGGAATCCCAAGCACAAATCCAGGCTGGGCAGGGACTGGCTGGAGAGCAGCCCTGAGGAGAGGGACTTGGGGCTGCTGGTGGATGAGAAGCTCAACAGGAGCCAGCAGTGAGCACTTGCAGCCCAGAGAGCCAACCAGGTCCTGGGCTGCATCAAGAGAAGTGTGGCCAGCAGGGCAAGGGAGGTGATTCTCTCCCTCTGCTCCACTCAGGTGAGACCCCACCTGGAGTACCGTGTCCAGTTCTGGAGCCTCTATTACAGGAGGGATCTGGAGGTGCTGGAAGGTGTCCAGAGAAGGGCCATGAGGATGAGCAGAGGGCTGGAGCNTCCTTCCAACCCTGACTGATTCTATGATTCTGCTCCTGCCTCCCAAATCTTCCTCTTTGACACTGAAATCACAGAACATTTGTTCCAGTGTTCAGCTAAAAAAAAAAAAAAAAAAATTGCCACAGCCTTTCAAAAATGGAAGCACAGCCTCTGTTCAACTGGTTTAGAAACTCCATTAGAGCCATCCCAGCCCTTTGAGAGAGCTCACAGGAAACACAACTGCATTTTTCCCGTTCCTATGTTTAACTGGAGAGAAGACTGGGTGCTTTCAGGGCTATTCTTCTGTTTTACATATCGAATAAAGCACACAGTGCTGAAAGAGAGGCTGGAGACCAGGAGTCCTTCATTTGAGAAGAGTGCCTCAGCCTTTCAGCAGAAGCCATTACATGTTCTCTCTGGCTTGAGCAGCACTGAATTAATAAACTACCCTGGCACTGCTAAACAACAGCAAAGGAAGCTTTGGGTTGATCCCTCTTGCCCTTTATTTTCTCTAGGCTGTACCTAGTGTTCTGTGGTAGGTTGAAATTACCCCCCCAACTAATTTGGAGAAACTACCCCCAAAATAAAATTGCCAGACCGGCTCAGTTTGGGATGGAAGCAAATTACAAGCTCCAGTTACAAGCAAACTACAATCTAGAAATATGAAATGCAGTCAATATGTACAAACTATACAACAGATGTACAATATATAGATATATTTACAATTTATGAACAATGCAGAAACTCCTCTGGATGGATCCAGGGGACCATTCTCCTCTTCCCCCTCTCCCTCCCTCCTTCCTGTTACCTTATACAGTAGCCAAAACAGAGATCCCCTGGCAAGGCCACAGGAGAGAGAGAGACGTTGCAAGCAGAAGTGACAAGAGAAGAAAAGAGAGCAAGAACTGTTTGTGCCTCCGCTCTATATCCCATTAGCAATCCATTAGCATTATTTTTCTTCTGTATTCAATGGTAAATTATTTTATTTTCAGTTTTTGCAGTCAGGGACTAGGCTAAAGTTCTCCCTTCAAACTCTAGCATGTTCTTTATCACATGCACGAATGGAAGCCTGCACAAAACCCTCACTAACAACTAACTCCATGAGCAACATGAGGTGTGATGAGTTTGGTGGGATTCAGTGTGCTCACACCATAAGCAGTTCTTTAGCACTCCCCAGCACTGCAGTGAGTATCTGGAATGAGCTTTCTCTGCTGCACCACCACCCTCCAGGACTCTACCAGCTCCTGTGAGCTCAGTAAGGAGATGAATTGCAAAGAAAACAGCTTCAGAAAGTTCGTTAGTGGCTATAACAAAGCAGATTCTTCCCACACTACTCACTCCTAAGTTTCAAGAAGCAGTGTTCAGAACAGAGCTTGGAAAAGCAGTGTCAGGCAGCTTTTTAATCGAAATTTCTGGACAGAAGCCTTACCAGAGCTCCCTGGGACATCTTTATTGCAGCTCCAGAGTGTGAAGGCACAATGCTGTTCAGCCTTGCAACGTGGTACAGGCTGCTGAAGAGGACACAGAAGATTTCTGTGTTTAGGGAAAAAAACAAACCCTCAGCTGTGAATCAATTTTAAGGAGAAAGTGAGCAAGAAAACTTCTCATAAAACAAACCAACAACAGAATAAAAAGTCTGTAGGTGCCCTTGAGTCTCCTTCAGACACCAAACCCAGCTTAATGCAAATCTGGCCCAGCAAGACAAAGACCTGGGAATGCTCACAAATGCATGGCAAACATTCTTCCCCCCCTCCCTAAAGAGACTGTGGAGAGAATTAATTTGAATTCATTCAAAGTCATCTCCTTTTCCCAAAGCACCTCACAACTCAGGAGCAGGCACTGTGAGCCTGGGCTCAGGCACAAGTGATTTTCATTTCTAGTGACTGACAGCCAAAAATTTTGATTTTGTTTACCAAGCAGGTACAGCAATAAGGTCAGCTGAATAATTTCATTGTCATGGAAATGCAGAAGATGACTGAAGCTCATTTTCAAACTAAAAGCAATGCAATTAGGCCTTGCAGAAACACCATCTTTGGATAGCTGGAGGGGTTTCTGTGTGTCTAAACCATGGGGTCTTCTCTTTCTGAGTCAATAGAGTATGGCAAAGGCAGAGAACACAGTGGAAAGTTGAGTCTCAGTGTGTGATGGTTTGAAACTGTCTCTTTAATTTTTCTTTGCAAAGTTCACGCAGGGAGAGCGAAAGAGTGTAAATAAGTCGCTATTGGGTATAAGAAAGCAAAATAAAGATTGTTCTAAACACTTCCATTGGAGAGATAGAAATGTTTAAGAAGTATTACTCAAAACAAAGTCTGCAGATGGGGCAGTTTGCTGGGGTGTCTGGCTGGTGTTTCTTCTTCTCTTCTGGCTGAAGATAACACACTGACCTTGGCGAGCTAAGTTAACAACTTTTCTGCTTTGACTAACTCTGCTTTCTGCCAGGGGGGCCCGGGGGTGAAGCCCCTGGGAGAGAAGACCCTTGGGAAAGGTCCCCTTTGGGGGGAAGCACGAGAGCTTGGTTGTGTTTTTTTCTGTTGATTGTATATATTTGTAAATGTTGTGAATTTTGTATATTTGTACATATTCATTGCATTTCATCATAGATTGTAGATTTGCTTGTAAATACAGCTTTCATTTGCTTCCAGACTGGGCTAGCCTGGTTATTGTCGGTGAGGGGGGGGAATTTCAGCTCACACTGACACACAGTGTTAGCCATGATTTTTTATCAGGGCAAGTTAAAGACCACAACAGTGATTACAAAGGTAAGAGTTCCACTGACCATTCATTGAACAGAAAGAGGAATTCCTGGTGCAAAGGAGGGAATGCCTTGTCATGAACCTCTGCACCACAGCAATCACAGCTGGATGCCTTACAGCAGCTAGTGAAGCACTTGTTTCTCAGGGGCTTGTGGGAATCCAGTTGTTAAGGCCAGAAATCAGAATAGAAATGCTATAAGAAAGCATTCCAAACCCTCTCATTCTTACAGCTAGCAAACACAAAAAGCAGAAAGCGAGAGGGCATCTGACACAGGAGGAACCAGTGGCACAATGGTTAAACCATAGTCACTCAGGAAATCACTCGATTGGGGAGGTAAGTCAATAACTGCTCTTCAAGATGGCAAATGGTTGGTCTCAGCAGAGCCAAATCTTATGTATTGTCCATATTGATTATCTTGGTTTTCAGCTGAGAAAGGAATTACAGAATTGCTTGGGGGGAAAAATGGTTTTCTTTGGCCATTTGTGCATGAAGATGTAGAAACATTGAAATGCATTTGACACCAAATCTATTTTTATTGTTGTTGCTGTTGGTAATAACCATAATGATGATGATAATAATAACAACAATAATAGTAATAGCAATAGCTATTAATAATTTTTGTCTGTTTGTTTGGGAATATTAAGAAATGTAAGATGTCCTGCCCTGAAGTGATTTGAATCTGTCTCTTGTAGCTGTCAGTGTTAGCTTGAGGATCGACTTCATTGCCTCTATAGGAAGGGGGAAAAGGAGAATCGATATTTGCTTCCAGCTAATTGCTAGTTCCTGATAGTGCATGAAGTTCCAAAGATTTTCTCCAGCATCTCCCAGCTACACCCCCACAGTTCTGCTCTGCCACCTGAAGGGTGCTCCAAAGAGGACGACACTGTCTGTGTCCAGAAGGGAGGTTTGGGCTGCTGCAGCAGAAGTACACTGAAGGCTCTTGATGGTGGACTTGGCAGTGTGGTACATCTGAACTCCTCGGGAGGTGTGCTGCAAGCTGACAGACCAAGCCCAGACCAAGTGCTGGGTTAAGGGTCCTACTGCTGGGAACAGCTTTTAGATTTAACTCAAGTCTCCATTCTCTCAAATTCTTCAGCTCAATGTGACTTTTGTCTGTGTGTGTTTCTTCCTCTCTGAAATTCACCAGCAGAAAAGGGATCTTCACTTCTTCAATCAGACCTAGAGACATTTTCTGATAATGGGTACATCAAGGTTAATGTTCAAGTTACAATTTACTGCTTGGAATATAAAACCTGCACTGCTTTTGATGAAACCTAATGGGTGAACAATGGAAGAAGTGGTTTCATCAAACAAATATATATTAAGCATTAAACTCTTTAAAAAGATAATCTTCCCCATCCATTGTTACTGTACAAAGAGGGCAAACTGTTTCTTACACCTCCCAAGGCATGTCATTAATTTTTTGCTTTCTAGAAATGTTAAGTTTGCATCTCTCTGTGCTTATTAAAGCACACACCATCTGATAACACCTGATACAGGCTGGAGCACCTCTGCTATGAGACCAGGCTGAGGGAGCTGGGGGTGTTCAGCCTGGAGAAAAGAAGACTCCAGGGAGACCTTACAGCTGCCTTCCAATAGCTGAAGGCATCCTACAGAAAGGCTGCAGAGGGACTTTTTACAAGAGTGTCCACTCATAGGACAAGGAGAAATGGATTTAAACTGAAGGAGAATAGGTTTAAATTGGATCTTAGGAAGAAATTCTTCACTACAATTGTGGCAAGACTCTAGCATGGATTGTCCGGAGATGTTGTGGATGTTCCTTCCCTGGAGATGTTGGAGGCCAGGTTGGATGAGGCCCTGAGTAACCTGGGCTAGTTGAGAAGTGTCCTGCCCATGGCAGGGAGGTTGGAGCAGATGATCTGTAGGGGCTCTTCTAGCCTAAGCTGTTTCATGATTCTATGATACATCAACCACAACCAAAAGAGTCCTGGATTTGAGAGCCCAAACCATCCCAGTCTGCGTTCAGGCTGTCAAAATGCACACTAAAGTGAAATAAATATTTACACCACTGCCTACTCTGCCACTACCTACTGATTACCAACCATATGTGAGCACACATATGCACACAGCACCAGGAAGCCCGAGGACCTGCCAGCTCCTGAAGGTTCTTGAGTCATACATCAGGCAGATCCAAATCAGCCTTCAATGTCTTTTCTACTGCTATTAAAAGCTAACAACAACAGCTAAGAACTCTCTCACTTTCTGGGCTTCTAAAGTTGCGTAAGAGTATTTTTTTTTTTTGCTCTTTCTTGCCAGAAATTCATATTTAATGAAGTGACTAATTTTTATGAAGTGACTAATTTTAATGATGTGTCTAATTTTTAATGAAGGTTAATATCTCCACTTCATTAGAAGAATAAACATAAATAAATGAATAGCAGCAAGCATTTTAAAGTGAAACTATGGAGCTACAATACTGACAATAACCTAAAGGCACTAAACCACTCCAGATAGTAAATAACAACTCAAAACTCACCTTATTAAGTCCTAACTTCAGTAGAGACAATTCCTAACCTATTCCTTTTTTTTTTTCTTTCATGTGATTATGGCACAAAAGCTGGAATGTCAGATTGTCTCCCAGCTTTTGGAGGGAGGAAAAAGATAATTCTGAAAGTAGCTGCTTAATGAAATCACTGCTTTGACCCTTTGCAGGTTCTGTCAAAGCCTGTATGCTGCCTGTGTCTCTGACCTTCCTTGTCCTTGCTGCAGATGGTCCTGCAGCCACTGCCCGTGCTGCTTGCTGCTGCTGAGTACGAAGCAAAGCAAAGCCTCCATGGTTAGACAGGGATTTCTTGCCAGCTTTTTACTTATTTAGGTGCTTTATTACAGGACATTATTCAGCTTTGCCATTTCTTTCCAGTAAAAATAATGGATGCTCACTGTAAGGAAACAAAAGGCTCAGGAGGTTTCTTAAGAAAGGCTGAATATTGAATAATCACATATTTGTAATAATAACTGAAGGACATGAATAACATCAGTGCCAGGAATCTAATGTTCCTGCACCTTCCTTTCTAGATGGCAATTCAGCAGGAGGCTGCTCTGCAGGAGTGATGTGCAGGCAGGCTGTATCAGCTCATGCTTAGAGCATTCAGGAGATAGGAAACCTCAAAGTTCAGAGAGATGTCATCTCCATTAATTTAGAATCATGGAATCACAGAATCGTTGGGGATCAAAAGGACATCCGAATGTCAGAAGGGACATTCTCCACTACATCAGGTGCCCCAGGGCTTAGCACTGAGGCCTGTCCTCTTTAATGTCTTCATCAATGATCTGGGTGAGGGCATTGAGGCTCCCTCAGCAGATGTGCAGATGGCACCAGGCTGGGTGGCTGTGTCCATCTGCTAGAGGGTAGGGAGGTTTGCAGCAGGACCTGCACAGGTGACACCCATGGGCCAAGGCTGATTGAATGAAGTTCAACAACACCAAGGGCCAGGTCCTGCACCTGGCTCACAACAACCCCATGGGGAGCTCCAGAGCTGGGGATGTGTGGTTGGAAAGCTGCAGCTTGGAGAGGGAGCTGGGGGGGTTGGTTGGCAGTCACTGAACATGAGGCAGCAGTGCCCAGGGGGCCAAGAAAGCCAAAGGCCTCCTGGCTGGCATCAGAAGCAGGGTGGGCAGCAGGGCCAGGAGGTGAGCATCCCCCTGTGCTCAGCACTGGGGAGGCCACAGCTCCAGTGCTGTGTTCAGCTCTGGGCCCTCCCTGCAGGAAGGACATTGAGGAGCTGGAGCCTGTCCAGAGAAGGGCAACGAGGCTGGAGAAGGGCCTGGAGCCCCTGGGCTGGAGGAGGGGCTGAGGGAGCTGGGGGTGTTCAGGCTGGAGAAGTGGAGGCTGAGGGAGACCTCATTGCTCTCTCCAGCTCCCTGCAGGGAGGTTGGAGTGAGGAGGGGACAGCCTCTGCTCCTTGGTGACAAGGGACAGGAGCAGAGGAAACGGTTGCAAGCTGCAGCAGGGCAGGTTCAGGTTGGATGCTAGGAAATATTTCTTCACAGAGAGGATTCTCAAATATTGGAACTGCCCAGGGCAATGCTGCAGTTCCAGCAGTGTGTGGAGCTGGTGCTTAGGGACATGGTTTGGTGTTGAGCCTGCAGTGCTGGGTCAAAGATTGGCCTGGATGATCTTGGAGGCCTCTTCCAACCAGGTGCTGTCTGTGTTATTCTGTGTGTGTGATCATTGGGTGAACAAGAAAACTATAGGTGATTTTAGAACCAAGATGAGTTGGCAATTACCTTCACAGGGACCAGCAAAAGAGAAGCACACTGAGAAATAACCCTTAAATGTCCAAAACATTAGCAGCAGCTGTGCAGGGTCTCAGTAAATAGTTACCTTTACAATTAATTTTGATCTGAGCTCTTAAGGAGGTATTCATGCAGAAGGTATTGATAAAAGAGCAAGCTTTTATTAACCCTGCTGAGCTAACAGAGCATCATACACATTAGGAACATTTTGCTCTGTGGAACCTGACTACCAGAATGACCTTGCACTGTCTGCAAAACTCCCTACAGCTGAATAAAGATTTTCACTGATAGCACACTTTTGTGAACATACAGAATTGCACCAAATTAATTCCTAAATTAAAAATAAATTGGGAATTCAAAGCAAAGGAAGTTGTTACTGTAGCAATGTAAAACTTTCCACGACAGTCCTGGTTTCTCATGAAAGGAAATATGAAAGCTAATGAATTCAGTGCCTGACTCTTTTTTTGTCTCACAAAGCAGTAACTTTACCTAATTTGAGCCTGAGAAGGCTTTTTTGTAACTCCTATTGAAATGCTGTTTCCCATAATGAAGGGCCCCAGAGCTGGGTACTGTTGCCAGCAACATTTTCAGAATTAGTAGAGTGAGCTGGGATTTGTCTCCTTGAAGCATCACCAAGAAGAGCTCTCAGTGCTGATGTGTTTATATTTTTTCATAGAATCACAGAATATATCTGGTGGGAAGGGACTTCCAAGGTCATCCATTCCAAGCTTTAACCCAGCACTGAAGGGTCATGAAGACAAGAAGCCTCACAGACAGCAACGCAAACCCATTCATCCCCATGATGCTGTCCAGCTGCAATGGCATTTTGCTAATATGCAAAAACCACTTTGCATTTCGCACCTTTTATATTTCACTTTATGCTCCTCTTAAGCCTTCCTATAACCTATTGGTATTAGCAATGATAAAACATACATCAAAATCAACACAGCAAGACAAAGCCAAGGGAATTCCTCTGCCAAACCAGAACACCTTCATTCAGTTATTCTTTAATTCAGGGGTAAGTGCTACTAAACCCAGCAGGTATCAGTCAGCCCAGAGAGGGGAAACAAAAAGAAGGAAGGGGAGAGAAACCTGGGATGAGTACTGCCAAAAATCTTTAATGCAAAGGGCTGATGCATTCCAGGGCACAGAATTTATGATCCCTCTTTCATAGAATCATAGAACTGGTTTGGTTGGAAAAGGTCTTCAAGATCACCCAGTCCAACCATTTTCTAGCTCTACCAAGGCTGATGCTAAACCATGTCCCTCAGCACCACGTCTCTGCCTATTTGAAACACCTCCAGGGATGGGGAGGTGATATGAAAGTTGCCGAGGTAAGACAGAAAAAAAAAGACTTTGCCCAGGGAGTTGTAAGTAAGGAATGAAATAATGTTAAGAAGCAAATCTTTCTCTTGGTTCTCCAGATAGTGACCACTAGGTAGAAATAAACACTTAGTACTTTAGTCCCTGACAGAGTAAGGAAAATGGTGCACAAGTGTGGAATGGCTGCTCTTGGATTTCCTACCAATGCCTCATCTGGCAAATGCACTCAGACACCCTGTGGTTCCAATACAAACTTTAAACCAGACAGCTACAGGGTAAATCTGTTGGTTTAGGAGATTAGGAGAAGCCATGCTTGGCAGACTGTGACTCTGCTTTGTCTTCTGTAGGCTGATGGGCCAGCGAGGGCAGAAGGGCAAGAGGCACCACAGTGGTTACCTCAACCCCTCTCCTGTTACAGGCCTGTTACAACAGAACCATAAAGGCTGGAAGAGACCGCTAAGATCATCAGGTCCAACCTTCTACCCAACACGTTCATGACTACTAGACTATGAAGTACCACATCTACTCATTTTCTGAACACCTTCAGGGACGGGGACTCCACCAATTCCCTGGGCAGCCTGTTCCGGTGCCTGACTGCTCTTTTGGTAAGGAAATTCTTCCTAATACCCAACCCAAACTTCCCCTGGTGCAGCTTGAAGCCATTACCTTTTGTCTTGTTGCTAGTTACTTGGGGGCAGGGGCCAAGACTGTTCTCATTACAACCTCCTTTCAGGGAGTTGTAGAGATCAATGAGGTCACCCCTCAGCCTCCTCTTCTTCAGGCTAAACAACCCCAGTTGCCTCAGCTACTCCTCACCAGACCTTTCTGCAGGGCATCACTCCACACCTGCAAGAAGAGAGCAGTGCACCAGGGATGCCAGGGAGCATTCCCAGTCCTTATGAAATGTGTTGAACAAGGCCCTGGCAAATTGGGTGGGACACAGCAAGCAGCACAAGAACCACGGGGCTGCATTTTTAAAGGCTTCCAAAGCCCCTGGCAAGGTGTGGGACTGCAAGATGAAGCTGACAGGTCTGGGAAGGGAGACTTTCAGCCATGAGATATCTGCCATGCAAACAGCTCTCCTCTCTAGATCTGCAGCAATAGAAGGGCTGCTTCCCTTTGCTTTATTTCCCCAGTTCTCGTTTTACAGCTTCCAACGATGCAGTCCTAGGCCAGTCCTAGGACTTCAAAAGCCTCATAAGGAAACACTATCCAGATGAAGCCAATATCCAGGTCCCCTCTCTGTCTAAGGAACAGAGAACTACATTGGCATTAAGCTAGATGGAAAATTCCTGTTCAGCTATAACTTAGAGGCTGTTGTGAGTTTTGAGTGCAAGCAATCTTCCTGCTTGCAGAATGACTGTTACACCATGTCTTGGGTTGCACAAGTACTGCTTTATTTAGTACCAGAGAATACAGTCAGAATGCAGATCAAATATTGTCTTTTTTCCTCTCAAACTCCCATTTTTCTATGAATTCCAAGTGTCCCAGCTGTGCAGTTTGTCATGGTCCTTCCTGCTGTGGTACCTCTCAGAACAGAGGGAAAGGCTTCCACTGTGTTTCAGCTCAGACTTGATACACAGAAAAATGCTGATATAGTTTAGTCTGACATTGTGGTCTCCTCACAGTGCCCAAGCCCCACGAGGCCTGGCTGGCAGCAGAGGCATCAGGCATCCCTTCCTGTCCTGTCAGCAGGTCCTCTCCTGCCCTGACTGGCAGCCCTGCCATGGCTGCCCAGTAGAGCACCCACCCAGTCAAGCATTCAAGCAGCTCTGATATTTGCTTCCTTTATGGCAATAGCAAAGCTGGTACCAAGGGCTCCGAGGTCATGAAGAGCTATGAAGAAATCCAGGCCCTTGTTTACTTGTTGCATTGGAAATGCAAGAGCACAGATCCCTTATCTTTAGATCAGACCTTGTCCAGGGCAGGCTGGGGTGCTCTTCAGATAGGAACCTTGGAGCTGAGAAAATCAATTGCTAAAAGCAAAGCTTTGTGCACCCAGTGTGCATTTTAAAAGTCACTGCTTGCCCTCCTCACTACCACTGCTTTTGTTTAAGCAGAGGCTATAACCATGCCTGACTCAAAGCATTCTATGATTTTATGATTCTCTCATTGTGCCTCCCAGAGACTTGGGATCTACACAAGCAACGACCTTGAGAATGTTCTGTGCTCCATGCTTCAGCATGTTGTGTGTGGTGGAGGACCTTCACCACGTGTCCCACCACTGATCACAGAATCCTTTGGGGAAAGACCTTGATGATCAGCGAGTCCAGCCATCAACTCCACCCCACCATGGCCATCAAACCATGACCCCAAGTGCCACAGCCACATGTTTTCTGAACACCTCCAGGGATGGTGACTCCACCACCTCCCTGGGCAGCCTGTTCCAGTGTCTGACCACCCTTGCAGTAAAGACATTGGTCCTAGGGGCCAATCTAAACCTCTGTGAAGTGACATGGAAGAAAACTGAGAGGATATCTCTCAGGGAACCTTCCCCATCCACCCCCAGTCAGTGCTGCTATACCATGCAGTGATGATGTCAGCCTTGCTGGAACAGCCTTTGGCAGGCAGAGTCATTGCATGGCAAGGACACAAAAGCCAGCCTTAAGGTATTGACCACACAGGGCACAAGGGAATGGATTGGCTTGAAAAGAGCTAACAAAACCAAGAGAAACAAAATAGAGACATTTCATGGAGTTTTTCCTTGTCCCTGCTTGTTGGGGAGCTCTTGAGGCTTAGTGCTACTGGAGCCTTGCATTTTTATAACCATAAAGCTGAGAAGTAAAAATCAATTTATTTCAATGAAAGAGTTGTTTGAAGTCTTACATATAATGAGGGAAATCTGATAGAAAGTTGATGAAAATATTTGGTATTTTATTTCAATTAATATTCTCCAATTTTTTCACAGTTTTTGGTTTGGGAAAACAAAACAAACAAAAAAACCCAACAAACAAAAAACTACAAACAAAAAAACCTCAGCAACGCAATTCCAAGTGCCAAAACCCAAACCAAGCAAACTTTAGATCAGACCTTGTCCAGGGCAGGCTGGGGCGCTCTTCAGATAGGAACCTTGGAGCTGAGAAAATCAATTGCTAAAAGCAAAGCTTTGTGCACCCAGTGTGCATTTTAAAAGTCACTGCTTGCCCTCCTCACTACCACTGCTCTTGTCTTAAGGAAAAGACAGAACAGAGCCCATCTGAAATGAGCAGTATTGCAGAGCTAGATTCATTTTCCCTCCCTGGCTGTGTAGTGCATACCAACATCAATGTTAGAGTGAACCAGGCTGGCCCAGCAAAAATTAGCAACAATAAGAATTTTCTATTTTAATTACAGTAATTATGTGAGGCTGTCACTGAGCAATTACTGTTCCCAACAGCTGATGGGAATCTCTAGACCTCTTTCCCACTCTGCCAGTTTCAATGAGTACCTGAGGGAGCAGTGTCAGTGGATGGACTGCTCTGGTTTACAATGCAGAGCAGCACCCAGGGTGGCCCTGGGGGCTGCCTAATAATAGAAACTTCTGCTGAAGAGGCAACATGTTGTGTCTGAATGTGTTGGGACAAGGAACTGCCCCAAGGTGAGCAATCCAAACACATCCAAACTAAACTCTCTGAGAAGCAGCGCTGTGACCATTTTCTCTCAGAACACAGCTCAGCAATGAAGCTGACCTTTGTATGAAGGAGCTCCTCAGAGCTGGTGTACAAATCACTGCTCCCCAACCAGGGGAGCAGTGAGTTTCCTTAGTATCAGCCTTGAGTAAACTATCTTTAAAACATACCTTGAAATTTGTGTCAGCTCAGGCTTGGTGAGCTTCCAGCTGCTAAACACAACGACTTTGCTTACTTGTCCAGGGACAGCCAGAGATGCAGCTGCAGGCACAGGCATGCTTCAGCAGGGGGAGGGTTATTTGTTTGTTTTTTTCCTTCTAGCTGGCTCCAAATGCAGCAGGCATTTATTGCAGTGAAACCATAGATGCACAGCTTCAGCTGAGAGCTGCACAAAGCTATTTCTTCCTCTCCTGCTCACTACTTCCTGCAGTTCAGGTTTATACCACCTTGCTTGCACTGCAGGAGATATCAATGTGGCTGAACAACACCTGCCAGAGCTACAGAACTGCTGCTCCAGCTTTGCACACCAGTTTCTATTTCTAGCTGAGCTGAAGGATCAAGGTACTGGAATGAGAAGGTTTCTGAGGCACATTAAACAAACTGGCCATAACAACACAGCCACAGACTACACATTTGCTACCTGCTGGGAACATATCCAAACCATACAGGCAGCTGGCTAAGGTAGCAGGCACTGCAAATCTGAAACGCTGCCACATAATCCAGCAAAAAACTGGGTGAGGCTGGGGGAAGGGCCATGTCTGAACATTAACTTCCTGACAGTTCCTGAGAGATATTCAAGTGTAGAATAACACAACAGTGAGCAACAGGAGTGCTTTAATAGGCCATTAATAAATAATTGCTAATTAGTACTACTTTACCTCAGCACTTAATAACAGCCAAGCTAAGAAAGCAAAGTGTTGCAACTATTTTATGCTATAGATAAATGCTACTGGAAGGATAATGAAAGATGCACCCCAAAGCCACTAGATATTCAGGCATCAGATTCCATAGGCTTCTCCAATCCTTTCACGGTTTTTGGTTTGGGAAAACAAAACAAACCAAACAAAATCCCCCAAATCAAACCAAAACAAAAAACTAGCAAACAAAAAAACTCAGCAACACAATTCCAAGCACCAAAACCCAAACCAACCAAAAAACCAAAACCAACCAATAAAATAAAATGAAATCACAAACCGTCAGGAGTTCTTTTTGATCAGGAATGGCTTTATCTGATTATTTATATAAATGTCAAGTCTATATTGATATTTAAAATATAAGGGGCTGTATGTATGTGATAAATATCTCTCTGATGCATCATTTATCCAACTTGGAGAGATTCCCTTTTGAAGTTTTCAGTGTTCTGGATGCTGAGTTTTTGATGCATGACCATTTTAAGGTATCACATTTCTTTCAGCACCATGAAATAAATCCTAGGATGGCTTAGATTGGAAGGGACCTCAGATATCGTCTGCTCCAACCTCCCCACCATGGACAGGGACACCTCTCAACTAGACTTAGCTGCTCAAGGCCTTGAACACCCCCAGGGAGGAGGCAGCCACAGCCTCCCTGGTATCAATTCTATTCTAAATAATACTGCAGTGAAAAGAAGTAGAATGATTAAGGTAAAAATAAACTCTACACTCCCAAATAACTTTATCGCTGCATTATCAAACTGTCTTCATTTCTGGCTTGACAACACACCTGTGCCTGACTTTGGATTCACATCACTGCATTGTTAAACCGAGTACAAAATCCTAGGATAAAAACAAAGAATAAAAAGATGCAAGCTAAGGGCAAGAGAACTGATTGGTTATTCACACCAATTATCCCTAGAACAGCCCGTGAGAATTCCATCTATTTAGTTAAGGGCTCCTGATAGCGNAGAAGAGTTGTGGTTTTCATGCTTAGGACATATGTCCATAGTCTTGGAGGAGTCATTGAGCTGGTGGGACCCCAACTGCATTCAGAAGCTGCACTGAGTGGATCCTGTACAAAGTGCAAAATACTATAAAATGACATTTTTCAGTGAGGGTAAAAATTAATTTCTACTTATAATATGCTAACAACTCAAGATCTTGGTGCTTCATCTACATTCCTTTAAAGCTCATAATTTTACATTCATTCTCTCAGCCCCTGTGGTAGAGAATTTCCCATTTCCAACAGAAAACAACTAAAGCTTCTCTCTCCACCACCCCCACCCCCTCCCCTTCATTGGGAATGTGGGAGGTTATTTGTTTTTGTAATAGCATTTTTACATTTCCATAGATTCATAAAATAGTTTAGGTTGGAGGGGTAGATCATCTAGTCCTAACCTCCCTACCATGGACAGGGAAATCCCTTGGTCAGTTCCTCTCTTCTGTTGCACTTCAGCTAACAGAACTTGTCTACATTTTCTGCACTTGTGCCTGTTCTTGATGCTCTCTTTGGTTCTCCCATTGACCTCAGTCTGTGCAGAGGACTGAAACTTGTAAGCAGATTGGTCTCTCTAGCTAAGACCCATGTGAGGAAAAGGTTATTAATTTATGAATTATGAAATATTAGTTATGGAAAACAATTTTATTAATTATTACAAATTATTAATAATCAATTAATCACTATTTTATATAGAGAGATTCTAGTGCACAGTTGTGAAAACATATCCCATAACTGGTTTAGTATGTACAATTTGACCCAATTAGAGTATTTACAGAATTAATTTCTAATTAACGAAGGGTGCAGTTCTGCCACTTGTCCACCAGATGGCGACTCGATGAGACGCTTGGCGGTTTGGTTATATACACAGAAAGATTTACAATGTTATCGAAGGCAATTCAAGCTGGAATATCCCACGCCTAGGCGTGGGTGCTTTGAATTGAAAGTTAGTGAGTGTTGCACACGTGACAACATACACTGTGTCTCTGTTTGTAGGGAAGTATACTGCTGGGTTATGGTGGCTGCTCGCTGTCTGAAGCACGGGCTGCTCCGTTCCAGGCGGGGGAAGGCTCCCGGGGCTGAGGCTGTGGCTGAGTCACTAGCGTGCCGCAGCGGGGTGCTTTCCTCCGGATATTGACTTTCTTTCTCCCCCCGCCTCTGTGGGAGGGGCGAGGCTTTCTACCAATCGGCAGCTTCCCTTAAAAGGGTGGTCCCACGGTGCAACTGCGGCGGTTGGGGGGGCTGGCAAGGCCGGTACAGCTCTTGGACAGGGTCAGCCCTCACGGTCGGGCAGGGTGACGGTTCCCAGTAGGCGGGGTTGGGCGCCTCCAATCCCGGTAATGGGCTTCGGAGAAGGGGTGTGGCTACGCAGAGCGGCGATTTCCCCTTGCTTGGCTCGAATTGAGCTGGCAATGCCGATTCTCAGCCACTGCTTCCCATTTAAGGTTACAATGCAGTCCTTGACTTGAATTCAAAGGAGAGGGCGGAACTCTTTCCGAGCTAGTACACACGAAGTCATGGCTGCTCAGTCTGCTGCTTAGAGCTGCAGCAGATTTTGGACTGTCGGGCTTGATCCCTCCCCCTCTGGGCTAGAGGCTTACTCTGGGGAGTTCCAGTCCTCTTCTTCTGATCTGCTGGGACTGGGCTTTCAACGCTGGCTTTTGTAGCTTCAGCGAAGGCATCTCCTTTGCTGGTTCCTCAGGCAAACTGAGGCACGGCAGCATTCCCAGGGCACTGGCTTCTTCCCGTGTTGCAGAGGCCACTAGTATGCTTGCATGTGGGAGTGAGAAGACTTACAGACAACGAGCTTAACAGCAAAGGCTTAGCTCTTAGGCAACGAGCTTACAAGCTCAGGCAAAATGAGAGAGCACTTGTAAACAAGTGGAGTAATACTTACAAGTTTCTCGAGGCTGGATCTGGCCAATGGGCACACTTGTCAACAACCTTCTCTAGCCTACAGAAAGCGTGAAGCTAGAATTATGCCCTTAAATGGAAGACAATGGGTGCATGGAGTTGTTTACCCCTTAGGAGACAGATTGGCGCCTGGGCCTTTGTCCCCACTCCAGAAAGGAAGGGTAGAAATTGCCCAAACATATGGGGACAAGTTTTCCAGTATTTGGGGCATAATTTTGGGCATATGGTGCCTTCGCCACAACCCACCAAAGTTAGGAGAAAAAAGTAACTCATTGCTTTTCCACTACGACCCTAGGAAAGGATTTTCATGATTTATCCACTGCAGTTTCCATCAGAAATTTGGAAGATTTGCTTTCAACATGGTTCTTTGAGGAACTGAGGGTTCTCTGACACTTCTGTGCCAGAAAAACTGTATTTTCCATAGGTTTCAAAATATTTGCTAATTTTTGGCTCAAAGTTAATCTGTCGCTATACCCTAAAGAATCACAGAATCATAGAATGGCCCAGGCTGGAAGGCATCTCCAAATGTCATCCAGTCCAACCTCCTCTGCACTCATCAGGGACATCCTCCACTAGATCAGGTTGCCCAGAGCCCTCTCCAGCCTCACCTTGAATCTCTCCAGGGTTGGGGCCCCAAACACCTCCCTGGGCAATCTGTTCCAGTGTTCCACCACCCTCATGGTGCAGAACTTGTTCTTCACATCCAATCTAAATCTGCTCTGCTCTAGTTTGAAGCCATTGTCCCTGCAGGCCTTTGCAAACAGTCCCTCTGCAGCCTTCTTGTAGCTCCTTCAGGTACTGGCAGGCTGCTATTAGGTCTCCCCAGAGCCTCTTCATCTCCAAGCTGAACACCCCCAGCTCCCTCAGCCTGGCCTCATAGCAGAGCTGCTCCAACCCCCTGATCATTTTCCTGGCCTCCTCTGGACCCTGTCCATCAGGTCCATGTCCTTCTTATATTGAGGGCTCCACAGCTGCAGAGCAGAGCAAAGTGGCAGAATCACCTCTCTGGCCCTGCTGGCAATGCTGCTTTGGATGCAGCCCAGGCTACCATTGGCCTTTTGTGCTGCAAGCTCACACTGCCTGCTCCTGTCCAGCTCCTCATCCACCACCACCCCCAAGTCCTTTTCCTCAGGCCTGCTTTCTGCCACCTCTTCCCCCAGCCTGTATTGATAGTGAGGATTGTCCCAGCCCAGGTGCAGAACCCTGCACTTGCTCTTGTTGAACCTCAGGAGGTTCCCCTGGGCACAACCTCTGCAGCATGTCCAGGTCCCTCTGGATGCCATCCTGTCCCTCTGGGGTATCAACAGCACCACTCAGCTTGGTGTTATCTGCACTTTGCTGCTGGTGCATTCAATTTCACTGTCTATGAGGCTGATAAAAATATTAAACAGTACAGATCTCAGTACAGACCCCTGAAGGACACCACTGTCACTGTTCTCCATCTGCGCTTCCAGCCACTGAGCACCACCCTCTGGATGTGACTATCCAGCCAATTCCTTACCCACTGAACAGTCCAGCCAGCAAATCCACATCTCTTCATCTTGGCCAGGAGGATGTTGTGTGGGATTGTGTCAAAGGCCTTGCAGCAGTCGAGATAGATCCCATCCAGAGGCTGTCCCTTATCCACTGCCATAGTCACTTTGTCATAGAAAGCTACTGGGTTGGTCAGGCAGGACCTGCCCCTAGCAAAGCCCTGCTGGCTGTCTTGAATCACCTCCCTGTCCTCCATGTACCTCAGCTTGGCATCTAGGAGGGTCTGCTCCATGATCTTCCCAGGCACAGAGGTGAGGCTGCCAGGTCAATAGTTCCCAGAGTCCTTCATTCTACCCTTTTTGCCACTGGCTATGATGTTTCTTTATTCCAGTCCCCAGGCACCTTGCCTGACTGCCAGGACTTCTCAAATATCATGAAGAGTGGCCTGGCAACCACATCAACCAATTCCCTCAGGAGTCTGGGATGCATTTCATCGGGTCACATGGACTTGTATATCTTCAGGTTCCTTTTTGTGGCAAAAATGACAATAATATTAATGCTCTGTTGTCCACAGAAGCATGAGGGAGGAAAGAACATACCTCCAGGAAAAGGCAAGGCAAGAATGGAGTCAATTTGGCAGGTTTTCTCCTCTGGATGAAAAGAAAATCACTGTCATTGCAGCAAATTGTAAAGAGTTTCTCTGAGAAGCTGCAACCTGCAAGTTTGGGGCAGGAAATAAAATCAGAAGATGTTTTATTGGTTTGTTTCTCAGGAGCAGTAAGTACAATAACAGCTTCGTGATTTTAAGCCCTGACAAAGGAGGACATAGAGCTGTCACCCATACATCCAGCAACCACCCAAGGCCTTCATATTTATGGCAGCAATAATCAGCTGCATCACAGCTTTATTTCTTAAAAGCAGCCCTAACTTCCACTCACTTTTAGAAAAGTAGTGGCTTGAAAAGTTTTGCTGGTAGGTATTTTTGGGATATTTAAAGTAAAGAAGGGAGTTACCCAGGTGGGATGCAGAACATTTTGTAAGAGACTGTGGTTTTTTTCTCTCTTTCCAATGAATTTTCTAACGTTGCTGACATTTCACTGGGCCAAATCATATCTGGGTCACCTTCTCAGGATATCTTGACAGTGACTCTGGAGTTTCTCCTCTCACATTCCCCCACACCTCGAACAGTTACAAGGAAAATAACATGCTCAAAACACACAAAAGGTAGAAGACTCAGAAGAGAGGAGAGACAGAGGCAGGTGGTATGTGGTTTGGTGTGGGGTGAATTTCAGTGATATATAAACTGTTGTCATAACACCAGCTGGATCTAGACAAGAAGCAGGAGGCTCAGGTCCTGTTGAGCTCCTGAGGTCTCACCAGGGGTGCTGGGAAGAGCTATGCTGCCAGAGGAGGAAGCAGAGAAGCAGCAATTTCTACACTTGTCACAGAATAATAGCATGTTCTAGGTAGGAAGGGACCTCCAAAGCTCATCCAGTCCAACCTTCTCTGCACTCAGCAGGGACATCATCCACTAGATCAGGTTTACCAGAGCCTTCTCCAGCCTCACCTTGAATTATCTCCAAGGATGGGGTCCCAACCACCTCCCTGGGAGACCTGTTCCAGTGTTCCACCAACCTCATTGTGCAGAACTTGTTCCTCACATCCAATCTCAATCTGCTCTGTTCTAGTTTGAAGCCACTGTCCCTGGTCCTGTCCCTGCAGGCCTTTGCAAACAGTCTCTCTGCAGCCTTCTTGTAGCCCCCTTCAGGTACTGGCAGGCTGCTATTAGGTCTGCTTGGAGCCTTCTCCATTCTGAACACCCCCAGCTCCCTCAGCCTGGCCTCATAGCAGAGCTGCTCCAACCCCCTGATCATTTTCCTGGCCTCCTCTGGACCATCAGGTCCATGTCCTTCTTATATTGAGGGCTCCAGACCTGCACACAGCATTGCAGGTGAGGTCTCAGCAGAGCAGAGCAAAGTGGCAGAATCACCTCTCTGGCTCTGCTGGCAATGCTGCCAGCCCAGGCTGCCATTGGCCTTCTGTGCTGCAAGCTCACACTGCCTGCTCCTGTCCAGCTTCTCATCCACCACCACCCCCAAGTCCTTGCTAATGAATTGCAGAGTGCTCTCTCCCTCCATTCTCTGTTAGCAGAGCTCCTGCCTTAGCAAACCAGCTTTGCTTCAGGAGAGCAGAAGGGTTGCTGCTTTATGAAGGCAACAGTGACAAATGGTGTTTGTTCGAGGTTCATTATTTGATCATAAATAACTTTAGGAGCTCCAATAAAAACCAAGCCAGAAATATTCATTTTAACAAATACCCTTCCATTCCTGCTCTACATTTATTTCTTTCTCCAGAGTGTTCACAATCTGTAGATCCTCTGCCAGCCACATGGGTTTTTCAATGGCTTTTGCACAGTATTACCTCAAGTGAGCACTTACAAGCTCAGCAAATATCACCCCAGTCAAAGCAGAAGCTATTCATGAGCATGGCAATAAGATTTGATTGTTTACATCTCCAAAGTACAGAAAAGACTGTCCGTGGGAATATGCAGTAGGAAAACACAACAGGCACTGCAGCTGTCTGAATCCCCACCTCACCTGGCTTCAACACCCATGTACTGAGTGCACCTCTGTTAGCAAATCACTGCAGGGAGGAACTGACAGAGCAACACCATCCACCTGTGCCCACACCTGCTGGATGAACTTGGATCCAAGCCCAAGGAAGTCTCTGTGCAGATTCTGCTTATAATTATTAAAAAATGAGTGTCCAGGAAATCCTTCTGGACAGAGAGAATGGTACAGACAGGTAACTGCTGCCAGACACAGTTTATTTTGCAGAGGGACAGCTGCTCAGGAGAACTTCCCCATCATGTGCTGAACAAGAAAGATGTGAGCTAAAGAAGTGTTGTGTCCTCTGCACTGAGCACTGCACACAGCAGTGCAGCAGGACAGGTTGGTGTTGGTGTGAGCAGGAGAAGCTGGAGGCTCTCAGCTACTAATGTTTAGCAACAGTTTCTCAACTACACATCAACACAAAAATCAAAATATCTGTTAAGTGACTCCTCAGGGAACGTTCATCAGCTCCATCCAGCTTGCAGTAGTAACATGCAGTGCCTGACAAGCCCTTGGAGGAAATTCCAGAGGAGATTATTAATGTGCCTGCTGCATAACAGGCTGGGATTAGAGAAGACCTCTGCAAAAAGAAAGTGTAGCAAAGCCAGTCCTTACTCAAGAGGGGCCAATGTCCCTGCTGAACATGGGAGCTGAGTACATAGTTTTCAATCTTGAGGTGGGGTAGACCTTCAGGTTATCTAGGATGCCAACACACTGCTCCACAAGTGTAGGGCTACTGCACCTAGGCTTCTCAGGAGAAGGCCAACTACACCCCTGCCCCCCTTTAAAGCTGGGGAACCAGATTCAGCTGACCACCAGCCCTGCAGGTTGTGACCTTGCCTGCAGTCCTTGACACTGCTCAAAAGGGCTTCACTGAGCATCTCTCCAGAGATGGAAGGGATAATCTGCAGGGAACTTTTTCTACAGCCAGGTGTGTGCCTACATCACCACCAGAAAATCCCAGCATGGTGGGGATTGGAAGGGACCAGCTTGCCCAGGATGACAATGGCCAGGTGGGTTTGGAATCTGTGCAGTAAGGCATTTGACAACTGTCTGCCAGAGCATCCTCACAGCTGAGCTGATGCAGTGTGGTCTGGAGGATCAGGGAGTGAGGTGGATGGGAACTGGTTGAAGGGAAGAAGTCAGAGAGTTGTGGTCAATGGGATGGAGTCTAGTTGGGGGTCTGTGTCTGGTGGAGTCCCTCAGGGGTCAGTACTGGGCCCAGAGCTGTTCAATCTATTCATCAAGGACCTGGATGAGGGCACAGAGGGCACTGCCAGCAGGGTTGGTGATGGCACCAAACTGGGTGGAGTGGTGACACAGGAGGGTTGTGCTGCCATTCAGCCTGACCTGGACAGGCTGAGAGCTGGGCAGGGAGAAATGGAATGAAATCCAACAAGGGCAAGGGGAGAGTCTGGCACCTGGGAAAGAACAACCTCATGGAGCAGGAGAGGTTGGGGACTGAGCTGCTGGAGAGCAGGGAAG
>VXBD01011788.1:0-17228 GCA_013399975.1 Indicator maculatus
TCCCTATTCACCCTCTCCACGACAGGGACCTGTGTCCAGAGCGAGGATGTAAAGCTGCTCATGGCCACAGGGAAAACCACTCTCTTCATGCAGTTGCTTCTAAGCATCCCCTCCCCAGGACTGTGTAGTCAAAGGATCAACAGCCATCTCCACATGCACAGAAGTTAAGAAAACATCGATATGGAGAGCCACAACAAAATGTTGTAGAGGGAAAAAACTTACAGGGGTATGGACCCACCTTTAAGGCAAGCTCAGAATGAGTTCATACATGAGATCCACAGACTCTAGCAAGCAATAGCTGGAAGAGACTGACAGACACTGGATGGAAGAATTAGAGTTCACCTGCCAACAAGCTTTATGAGATGTCCTGAAAATGCACCAAGGACATTCATAGACACAACTTCCATAAAGTATCATCTCCTTTGACCAGGAAGCCTGTAATCCTGACAGGAACACTCCCTGCTCCAGTCCTCTCCATCGTGCTCTCCACCACTTTCAGAGCAGATCTCAATAAAGAAGGAAGCTGTTGGGAGGTGAGCATCCTCCCCAAGAGCATGTTTAAGACACACAATGGCCAGGAGAAAGAGCTGCACCAAAGCTGGGAGGGCACCTGAGGAAAGAGCCTGCTGGCAGATGCGACAAAGAGAAAGTTCTATGGAATTGGTCCAAAATATCTTCCCACATGTTAGGATGGAAACTGCAACACTTCTCCCCAGGGCAGAGGCTCAGCTAAGGCAGCTCTTAGGGAGAGTGCTGTAGAACCATGGACTTCACAAAATGCACTCTTCCCACAGATGTAGTTATCCATGCCAGCTGAATGGAATCCTCAGATCAGCATTCATATTTGTCTAACAACTGATACCAAATCACTCAGAGTAAATTAGCCAGAAGAAAATATTGAACAACTTTTTTTTTCTTCCCTACTTATACTACTTTCCAGTTCTCTCTCTGTCTGTGAAGACCACCCTTCTCCATTGGAAAGAGGTGGTTATTTTAAACTTCTCATTGTAGGTTGTGTAGCATTAATTATGTAGCTTTACTTTTCAGGGCTAAAATGTCTTATGATAAGGTGGGGTTTTTTGTTGTTTTTTTTTTTTTTTTTCCCTTTCCCCACAGCAACTTGTCCAGCTCTGCTTGTATGGCAGCAATTTCATGGACCAAAGCTTTCCACTGGTGGTCAGAGAATACATGTAACACTTTATATTGAGTTCCCATCATGTTGTACCAGCTGCCACATGTGACTGAATTTAGGCTTTCAATACCCCTGTGAAATAGGGACATGTTGATTTTCCCTAATTACAGATTTGGAAACAAAGACTTTAAGCAACAAATCTTCCTTCAATCATGGAGCCATGAGCAGATCTCAACTTTTCCCAAATGGGACTTGTATTGGCTATTCCAAGGCTATTTTTCTACCTTCAAGATGATGTTATTCTTCAGATAAAAAAGAAACAACAACAAAATACAAGGGACAATAATGTTAACATTCAGAGAATCACAGAAACATGCAAGTTGGGAAAGCCCCTCAGGATCACCAAGGCCAACCCACAATCCTGCCCTACAAAGCTCACCCCTAAACCACAGCCCAAAGTACCACAGCCAAACCACCTTCAAACACAGCCAGGCTTGGGCACTCCACCACCTCCCTGACCACCACATTCCAACTCCTCACCACTCTTGCCCTCAAAAAAGGTTTCCTGCTGTCCAGTCTAAACCTACCCAGTGGCAGCTTGAGGTCATTCCCTCTTCTTCTAGCACTAATTACCTGTGAGAAGAGACCAGCACCAACCTCTCCACAACCTCCTTTCAGGTAGTTGTAGAGAGCCAGGAGGTCTCTCCTCAGCCTCCTCTCCTTCACACTAACCATCCCCAGCTCCTTCAGTCTCTCTTCATCAGATTTTTTCTCCAGGCCCTTCCCAGCTTCCTTGCCCTCCTCTGCAGTGGTTCCAGTGTTCACAAAACAGCTCGCAAAATGGCTCACAGAAATGTAACAGACATAGGTCCTTTTAATATGGATTCTATAATCAATATATTGATTTTGGAGAGTCCATATTCTGACACATTTGATCTACAACCACTTTTGCAGGAGCCTGAGTGTAAATGTTGATGTAGCACTGGTCTTTACTAAGGGATGCAGGGTTTTGTCATATTAAGTATCTCAGTCCATTGCCTTTCCAAAGTAGCAATTATTTCTGACCCTTTTGCTCCCATTCCTCATTTTCACCCTCAAAAGGCAGTCCTGGTAACCCTGAACTACAGTTAGGAATGCTGTGGATCTCCTCACATCTGATAGAAACCAAGAGTGTCAAGTTGTTTCCATTAGTAACCTGGCCATCCTTTTTTTGGCAGTAAGGCCAGTGGTACCTGTGGTGGAGCACACAGCTCAAGCCAGTTTTAAAGGAATTGGAATAAAATTTTGAGAATCAATTTCAGTCACTGAGATCCTAAAGTTCAAAAACAATTCTTTTATTTTATTCCCCTTAACAGACCCTTTTCTGACTAGTTCTTGGCAATTCCCCCTGTAAATATTTTCTAGAAAGGATTACAAGATATAAGTGAAAAGTCAGAAGTATTTCTATTAAATTTAAAATTCATAAGAGTTAATTAGACCCTGTTTGAAAATCAGCAGCTGCAAAAATTCAGTGGTAGGTTTAATACATGCCCATAGCTAGATCAGGAGTCCTCTGCAATGATGCTCAGATACTGCCAATATCCAAACAAAGCCTGGATATTCAGAAGTTGTATGCCAGAAAAAAAAAAACTGGATTCCCTCTAATCTCTGCATGCAAGTCTGTCCTGAACTTCCACAATAAATATGGTTTTATAATCAACCAGGGAAACAGAGACAAAGGTGAGAACAAGAGTTTGCATTTCTCTGCTGAGGAATTCATGATCTCGTACCACTAAGGACAGGGCTTTGACTGCAAGCAGTTTCACCATGGGGACAGGCAGGATGAGACCAGCAGGGGAAAACACAGAGCAGGAAAGGAGAGGCTGGGGGAAATGAGTCAAACAGACACAGCTTCCCATTTGTTTGAGTCAGAAAAATGCACAGCTGCAACTTTTTTTTTATTACGGTAGCATAAAAACACAGGCAAAACGAAAACTGTACGATGTTTGAAATATAGATGATTGATTAATTGATTGATTTATTAATTAATAATTAAGGGGAATGAAATAAATCGACACTAGAAATCTGCCACGGGCAAGCTACTACTCAAACAGGACTGGAGTTGTGAACCGTGATGCTTATACATAACACTACAGTGCTAAGCATGGACCCCTGCAGCTTACAGAGCAGCTTCAGGTATGGCCATGCCTACCCAGCCACAATCTGAACCACAGACAAGGGAGCAGCAATTGGGTGCCTCTTTTGTCAGAAGATAAACACATCCACAGCACAGTAACAGTTCTACAAGATATGATGAGTTCCTGCTATGCTGGGAGTTAAACTAATTTAATGGCATCAAATAAAATCACTTCTCAAAATAGTTCTGGAAAGAGGTCCTGCACAGTGGCTTTCTCTCTACAATAAATCACCCTAGGATGGGTGTAGCTGCTGAGCCTGTTGGGAAATCAACGAGCAAACAGATCACTGAGCTGAGCATTTGCTATAAGCTGATACTCATTAACAAGGGAGTCCTTCACACTATCTTATGGTTTATTATCCTGCAGCACTACTATGAACAACTACATTCCAAGCACATCATTAAGCTTGCAAAACCAATCTCCTCGAAGAAGTAGAAAGTCATAATTAAATCTGCTTTTGCAGCCTTAGTATCACCTCATCCTCATTGTCTCTATTTATATTATTCTTCAATTGCATGATCATAGAATCACAGAATCATTCAGGTTGGAAAAGACCCCTGGGATCACCAAGTCCAACCATTGACCTACTATACAGAGTTTACCCCTAAACCATATCCCTGAGCACCGCATCCAAACCTCCCTGGGCAGCCTGTTCTGATGTCTGACCACTCTTGCTTTGAAAAAAATTTTCCTAACGTCCAGTCTAAACCTACTCAGTTGCAGTTTGAGGCCTGTGAAATGGGCATATGGACCCTTAGATCCCTAGAGACTTAAATGACTTTTTTTCCATTGACTTCAGTAGAACTGGATTTTAAGTTAGGAAATATCAGGGTCAGTTTACTGGGTTTTTTTTTTGTTTGCTTGGGTTTTGTCTTGGGTTTTTTTGTTTTGTTTTGTTTTGTTTCAAATTTGATTGACTTAAATTTAATATAACACCAATATCTGGTGTGTGGTATCAAACAGATATTGCCATGCCCATTCCTTCCTTTGGGAACTGTATAGTCCCTGCCTTTAATGAGCTGACATTTAGGATTGTGGGGGGATAGATCTGTTTCACCTTGGTCCTAAGAAACTAGATTCACAAAGAGAAAGTCTGGTAGATTAAAATTTCACTAAGCTTCAGTGGAACTCCAGAGTTTTAAACAAAATTAAAAGGGAAGAATTTCTGAATCTCTCTTTCTAAAGTCTCTGTGTAGGGGAGAGATTAGCAGTGACAGCCTCCCAGGGCAAGACGTTGTCACCTGGACTGTCCCCAGAAAGGGGTATGGGTGAGTGATGTGAATACACGCTGTGAGAGGAATTGAAGACTTCTCCAATCCATTTGGGACTAATCTTTCAGTTTGGAAAAATAGCTTCCTAAAATGAAAAAGGAAAAGGTTTCATATTTAGGGTTATTTATTAAAAAAAAACAACCAATCTTTTTACATTCTGTAGATTTAAAGAGTTCTGAAGACAGCTTTGTAAGTTTGGAGTAGAGGTCTGAGTTGCTTCAAAATACTTTGTTGGGCATTTGTATATCTTAAAACAGTGACTGCTGCGTAAAAAATATCTCCACATATTAATTTTTCCCCCTACTTCATTGTTTTTAACAGAAAGTCTTATTTTTTGGAGCTATCACCATGTAGTGTATAAAACATTGATGTATTCCACTGTCTACCCCTCATATTATATCATTATCCTTGTTAAATTTACACAGCATTTGGCTTCAGTGCAAGATGTACAGAACATCAACCATAAACCATACTTCTAATCAAATTAAGAGCTACATTGGCAGCAGTCTTCAGCATTATCAAGTGGCAGTAGATAATGTGCTGACACTTTGCCTTACCTTCAGCAGGACAAATTACAGATCACAATTTGTCCTGTAGTGTTTGCATGCACTTGAAGTGTTCATCTGCCAGAGACACAGCACAGCTTAACTTGAGAGTGAAGCAATTTCTGAATGGGCTTTTGACTGGCAGTGTGTCTGACTGCAGACAGAATGAAACAGGAGCCTTTAGCCACTGCTCATGGGGGGATAACTTCTAGATACACCTGCACATGCTGTGTAAATGGCATTCATTTCATACAGCTCATGGCTTTCTTCAATTCTCAGATTTTCTATTTGGAAAGCACCAATTCATCCTCTAGTCAGACACTTGCTCTGCTGCTAGCCCTGGAGTTTCACCCAGTTCCCCAGGGATGAGCTCAGTAATTAGGATTTACACTGCACAGCAAAGCAAGTTTCAATAACCGCAGCCATGCTCGACCCACTCCGAAGTGAAGCTCTCTTGTCCCGTGGTGCATTCATCCACTGCTTCATCCTGTGTGACCCGTGCTGGATTCTATGCTCCTGCTCTGGCAGGGGGGTGGACTCGATGATCTTCAGAGGTCCCTTCCAAACCCTAACATCCTGGGGTCCTGTGATTTCCTGCAGCATGTATGTTATTACTTCCTATCACTAACACAGCTTGTAAAATTTAATCTTACCTCTAGTCAATAGAATGTATAGTCCTAAATTTAGTTCACAGTCCTGTTCCATTAGTGAATTAGGAAGAAGTTTTTTAGAAAATAGTTTTCCTAATTATTGGCAAAGTTATTTACTCCTGTTTTATTTGTCATTATTTGAATGAGTTCATCATTGAGACAGAATGCCATCTCAGGTATTTGAGGACGGATTGCATATTCCCAAGAAGAAAACATATTTGAATTCTAAACACTCTTCCTTTCTGAGCATCAAGATTTTCCAAAGTCAGAATTCATCCTACATTCTAATGGAGGCACTGTTGGCACTTTCCAGACTAGGCACTGCTTCTAATCTGTCCTCTTTCACAAAGCTCAGATCCTGAGATGTACAAGCTCCCTGGGCAGTGGCTCATCCGCTGTCCTGGGGGCCTGTGATTTAGTCAAAACTTGATCTTTTAGACAATGAGTACATTTCATTTCTTCTCTTTGGGAAGACAAAATTAAAAAAAATCAAGCCAGCAGACAAGCAGATACAGAAGTAATTTGCTGAGTTTAATTTATGCTGTGCATTTGGGAAAATGTGTTCTTCAGAGCTAAGCCCTGCAGCTATGCAACCAACAGGGAGGTTCCTTGTTAGAACACATGTGATTTTAACACTTTTCCAGCTACTCCAGATATTCAGCTGCAAAATCCTCCTTTCAGAGATATCATGTGGAGTTTTGACATTCCCAGAGTACCCAGGGTCTGGAAGCTGGAGAAGAGATTATAATGAGACATAAACACAGCATTTTCTAACCCTGGACAATAGTGCCAATAGCATTTCTCATTGGATGTATGAGGAACCAGTATGCAAACTGATACACGAAAGAGACTCAACCTTGGCAAACACAAGCAGCATATTAAAAAAGCTTTTATTTTCACTTTCACTAAGAAATTGGGACATCTTCTGAAATGTCATACTTCTGGCTGTGCAAAACAGGGATAGGTTTCAGTGTTTCAGAATCTGAACACCATAACAGTAATGAGTTTGGTTTTATAAAATAGAGGAGCAGGTTGCAGCTCCCTCTAGCCTGTGCCATCCCTCCCTGTGAGCTGACAGGCATCCTAAACACACTGACTTCCCCACACCACCATTCCACGGAGCAGGTCACACACTGCAAACACCAGCTGTCAGATGGAGGACCTAGCAGCATCAAAAGCTACCATTGTACAAAATATTAAAGGACATTTTGGTCTTGTGCATGGCACTGCTGGAGTGCTCATATTTGGTTGCCTTAACAGTCGCAGCAGGATTATATTTTTAGGAGGAAAAAACAATGCAGAACCTTTTAATCCTTTGTTTTATCTTCTGGAAGCTGAGAAGAAGCAGACTAGACAGTTTCCTTGTAACAATACTCACCCCAGAAATGTTTGGGTTATGCCCTCTAAAGAGTCATATGAAGGCCAGCTGTGAAAAAGAGAGCTGTTAAAACACAGGGGCACAGAGATGACATCCTGTACTATTTAATGATTAAAGAAGCATCATTTCTGAGCATGTTTATGAGGTTTGGGTGCACAGCACCATAAAAATGGATAGCTAGAAGTGCCCCGAGTGTGCGAACAGAGGTGTTCACAAAAGCTGTTTACCTTTTGCACTGCTGTGATGAGGAGACTCTCAGGGAAGAAGAAATTGCAGTAGCTACCTCTCTGCAAAAGCTGGGACCAGCTCTCTTGCTAGCAGCTGTGATAACTGTTAGCAAATTCTTCCTTCCAAGCATAACAGAGAATCTTTCCACCGGTCGAGCTGCTACAGACCAGAGCATTAGGGAGTGAGATGTGTTTTACAGGCCTCTCGCTGCAAGCTGCTGCTTCTGTGCACAGAAACAGGTGAGATGCAGGGAGAGAGACAATTATAGACTGAAGTCTGTCCTCTTGCAAAACATTAAGGTTCCACGAAGGAGAATTCATGCTCAGCGTTCAGGACCATCAGTGTGTAAGAAATAGATGGAGATTTGGATTAAGTTGTGATATCATTAACTGATGCAAACTGAGCCAGGTGCCAGCCTCAAAGCTTTCTGGATCCTGTATAACCCATATCTGATTCATCACTGACTTAGGGTCATTCTTTATGCAAATCCTTCCTTGGAACAGGATTTCTTCAGCCTTAAGCCTTAAGTACATAATATGAAACTTCTGAGGATGCTAATGGAAAATATTGTCATTACTGATAGTGGGTTGTTCACAAGTTCTCATTTACAGCTGGCTTCAGTTTAGCTCCTCCCTGTGTTATGCTCTCTCCTATATGAACCACAAGACAAAAGACTTCTCTGCAGGGAAGTGTCTCCCGATTAATTTATTACAAGTTACAATGAAGCAATTGTTGCAATTACCAGAGGGCAAAGGAGCTGAGAGGCTGAAGGAAGCACTAACAAAAATCTGTATTTATATTGCTCAGCAGTCTACAGTGCTTCACACTTCTGCATGAGCTGGATGTGTTTTCAAACCCCACCGTTTCCAGTGGCCTTTTACCTAACTGTTGCCAAAGGTGACTGATTTACTATGAGAAATAGAGAGTAAGACACAGATACTGTTGGTGTCTGATGGATCCATTTCTTCTTTTGTATATAAGAGTGCTGTTAGGATAGAAAGGGTTATTTATGATTTGCTGTTTGAAATATATGTGTGGAATGAAAGCAAACTCGAGCCAAAAAAGCTTTAAAGGAATGACTCCTGAACCCTTGAAATATTCTTTTATTTTTATCTGACATGCTCATGACACAATTCATCACAAACAAGGCAACCAAGTAAATCCAGTTCCAGATTTAGCTCTCCCTAATTTTTTAGTTTTCCAGATGACAGATCTCTCTGTCTTCCCTTCTCTGTACATGTAACATATTGTGAATTAAAATATGAAAAAATATGCTGCCTAAATGAGGGATTTGACTGACTCTAGCTACCAAGCATTCAAATCTACTGGAGTCATGCAGAAAATAAATTAATGGATCTATCACATCTCTCTTTGATATTGTTGTCAATAATTACAATACACTAGCACCCATGGGCTGATTGGTACTTCCCAATCATATGGGGAAAAATATCCTGTCAGGAGGAGTGGCAGATAAAAAATGGGACAACAAAGCCAGACAACAACTGGCAGGACACCAAGCATGAAGGTTAGAAGATCACCTAACTTCTTAGGGGTTTCTCCTTGTTCCCTTGGTGGTAACAACCTTTTTTACCAATGAATAACCCTCTGCTGCAACCAACTGCTGTCCCTGCATTCTTGCCTTACTTTTATCTGCAAATTAAATGTTCTCAATTAGAAAAACTGCTGTGGAGAATCTACACATGTCAAGAATGCAATGGCTTGGCAGTGAAAAGGAATATTTCCTGGTGAAGGTGTGCTGTGGTTCACCTAGTCAGGAATATGAAAGCAAGGCTGCTTGGTGAAAGCCAAGCAAGCCATCTGATAAACACAGGCTGCTGGTGATAGGAGGGAAGTCGACTCTCTAGGTACTGTTTTGGAAAGTATATTTAAAGAGTCACATCCATGGTACACTCCCAAACTGCAGCAAACCTTCTGGTGCTATTACTATTCAGTACTTTGATTAATGACGTTGGATAGTGAAGCAGAGAATGCAACTTTTAAAACCTGCAGATCACTCTGTGTGGGAAAGGGTTGCAAACACTTTGAAGGGCAGGAGTCAAAATAATTTTGACAAATTGGAAAAGTGGCCTGGGACAACAGATGCAATAACATAGTGTCAGGTAGAGGGAGTTGTCTAAAGCAACTCCTTCAGCCAAATCTCTCTGGGTAGACCTGGGATTCTTTGTTCTGTAGCAAGGTAAATGTGTGGGTTTCAGACATCCTTAACTGAAGGCTCTCAGCCTCTGGGACAGACCATGGGGCACCTGCTGGGGCACTGTGTGTGCATGCAACAGTAATGAAAATACTCTTTCTGAAGCATCTTACAAATCTAAGGACTTTTTCATCACAAATACAGAGCCAATAGTAGTTTCGAATCCACTTATTGTTTAATAATGCATAGCTAAAGCAGCTTGGGATGGCAACCAGGGGGGTTGGACTAGTTGACCTCTGGAGGTGCCTTCCAGCCCAGTGAATGTTTTAAACCATCATGTATTTGAAAAACAACCAACCATACAAAACCCCAAAGTAAATTAGAACCAATCTATCCATGTCATATTGAAATGATGACAGCTGAACTCTGCCTCATGGAATAATCCTCAGGTTTGACTCTGATGCAAACACAGTGAGAGAAGTCAGTAATACAAGATCCACTTGGGGAGAACAGCAAGGAAATGAATGCTCACAGGGCTGGCTAAGACGATTGCTGAAGAAAATCTAAAGGGGCTGAATTAGCCAGTTTAGAATCAAGAAGTCATGGCAGCAGGTTTTAAATACATGGAAGGTTGTTTTCAAAGATTATGATGATAAACTGTCTTGCCACAGTTGCTTTAGCTAGAATAAGAGGCAGTGGGCTTAATCTGCAAGATGGTTGGGGATTAGGAAATGCATTACAGCAAGCAAAATACTGTCTGGGGAAGTTTGTGGTGTTTTGGGGGCTTTTTTTTTTTTTTTTGTGGTGATGAATGTTTTTCCTCCTTGACAGGTGTCTAGAACAAGTTGGGTGATCCCTTAAGGTCTAGCAAGAGGCAGACTGCTCTGGTCTTTGTGCAGGTTAGACCTCTTTTCCAGCCCAATTTTTTTTAATTCTATTTTCAGTTTGTGTACCATGGTTGGTTGTGAAATGTATTGCTAGAGACTGTGCTGTTTTCCAGGCTGTGAAGTGGAGACATTCCAGTGGGGCCACAGGATTAGAACCAGAGCAGAGTTCTGGCTTCTGCCCCAGTGGTAGCTGAAGACTGCTGGAAAAGCACAGAGAGGACAACTTACTGGGAAAATGTCACAAATGTGCAGATGAATTCCATGCATCTAGGAAGGGAACCTTAGACAGTTAGGTGTCCTAACTCTTCTTTTATAGCAAAAGTATTCTTTTCCTGTGACCAGATCATGGGCATTCAGGATACTCTTTATGCCTGTCTGTGTTTGTTTGCTCAGACAGGAGCACCAAGACATTTCTCTATCAGGGGGAGACATGAGTCTCTGTTTGGTTCTTCTTCCATGAACACTTTGCAGGAAATGGACTGAACAAAAAGCTTAACTCTTCCCCTCACCTGACCAATCTATTCCAATCTTGACTCACAAGTTCCAGGGAGAAGCTTTTCCTACTAAGGCTGCCACTAGCCAGAAATTTTCACTAAAAAGTTTTTAATCATTGAAAAAAAGAATATCCACCACAAAATGTCTGAAATTACTTAGTGCAAAATCTGAGGAACCATGAATTTAGTGCAGCTCCAGGATAAGTGGAGTTTTTCAAAGTCAGAGAGACAGACAGGGAGCACAACAGAAAAGCTGTTGGTTGTTGGAGCATGGTGTGTCAATGATACATCACTTGACTGAGTTCTTGCTTTCTGCTCCTCCACAATACACAGCTCTGCCTTGGCTGCAACCCCTGGAGTACTCTGTGCTGCTCTGTCTTCTCCTCTTCAGGAATAACCTGGCAATAACCTTCTCCTTTCTATATGCACTGAACAATTGAGCAGAGAAGGGCTTAGAGCCTACTTTACTAGGTCACACTTAGTATCTCTTTTCCCCAAAATTTAAGAATATCACAACATCAAACCCAACAAATAAACAAACAAACCCACAACAAAATAAAGAGACAAAACCAAACCAAACAACAGAAAGGAATTGCTTGCTGAGGAGAAGAACCTTGACCTTTAGCAATCTGCTCAATAGCTTCACTTAATGTCACCTATGTGGGGAAAGAGGAATGCCTGAAATTTTCATACTTACTCCTTCAATTTTTTTCTGACCAAAGATTTTGAAGGTAAAGGCAGTGGTAGTTCAGATACATAATAAATACATATACGTAGAGTTTACATCTGCAGATTTTTAATTGACAATTCAAAATATTAGAAAACAAGCTTTTCCTTTTCTAAAAAAAAAAAAAAGGTGTTAATCCTGTTCTCACAGTTAGTGTTCCTCCAGGCTCTCTCTTGTCTACCTCTTGTCATGTTTTAGTTCAATTGTGTTTAATTAACCTTATTCTAACCTCTCTTTCTGCTGCAGCCCCGAGTGACCAGACATCCACCCCTACTCTGATTTAAGCACATGGCAGCAGTCATATTGACTTCAGTGATGCAGGATCAAGTCTGTAGGGCTCCAGAGCACCACTTACACTTTGATCCATTTCACATGAATAAGGCAGTTGTTTTCATTAGCACACTAAAAGGTAAACCAAGGTACCTGGAGAACAGGAAGATGTAATTTGAAAAATGAGTTCTTATATGTCAAAGCTAAGTGGAATAATAAACATCATTAAAAAATCAGTGCATTGGTTGCATTGTACCTATAAGACTGAAAGTAAGCAGGAAAGTGATGACTGTTTCTATGACAGAAACATTACATCCATACTCCCCTTTCATTTCTTTAACTTCATTTTTTCACTCCATTCATAAACTGAGAAAAAAAATAAATTTTTTCACTTTGTCCATAAACTGAGAAAAGGAAGCTGAAGACTGGAGGAAATTGCAGGGAATATTTATCTGAACTCTACTCACCCTGGGAGCAGCTTTTCATTCTCTTCTTTTTCCCCTTGTAGCCTTTCAGAGCTACAAAGTGTTCCAGTGCATCTGTAAAACTGCAGTGTGAACAGCTGCCTTTAGCAGCGAAAGGGCTAACCAGAGACAGATTTAAAGAGGTTTGATTGGTATGACTCACTGAGGTCTTGCATTCAAAGGGGCCTTCTGTGATATCACTTACATTATTTACTGAGAAACTGTGAAGGTTCTGGCTCTGTGTGTGGACAATGTGCACCCCAGATGTGAAAGTCTGGAAGAGGATTGCATACACCGAAGCCAGTCACCATGGACTCTTCTTTAGATCATTATTTCTCTAACAGCAGCTAAAGCTGAGAAATATACAAAGATGGCATAGAGTTGCTTCTGAAGCTATTGATCTTCATTGACTAAAAAGTCTTTTAGGTGGCTGAATAGGATCAGGAATTACTTTGAGCTCAGGTGCCTAGAAACTACCTCCACTAATATCCCTTCCTTGCTTGGGAGGGATAAGGCCAAGGCGAGGAAGCAGTGCAAGGCTCTGCCACCATTTCCTCTGCTCCGGCCCTTCCTTCCTCTGTTGTTTCTCCCTCTGGCACCTCTGCACCTGTCCACCCCAGCTGAGTGTCACACTTTTTTAGGTTCAGCATAAGAAATGTATTTCGGTGCCATCCTCCTGCTCTTTCCCTGTGGAGGTTACCTGCTATGCATCCTCAGCATGGCACTGCAGTTCCTTTCCTGTTCTGTGCAACAGCAATGCCAGCAGCAGCTACAGGCAGGTTTAGGGGCTGCCAGCTCATAAAGAGGCTGCAGAACTGCACAGCACTGGGAAATACACTTTGATAGGACTGGCATTTGGAAAGGTTTGCACTAACAATCACATCAGCACACAGTGGTTTTTGTGTTGCAGGGGCAGTGCCTGTGGTGGATGAGCAGGCACAGGCAGGGCTGTAGTTGTGTGCTCACAGACTTTGGGGAGCATTCACCCAAAGGTGTTCACACCTTTGAGCTCCTAGTGAATTGTCTTTCCAAAGCATAAGAACATATTCTGTTAGCTGCAGTAAATGCTAAAAGCATATGTCCTTGCAGGCCAAAGTCACTTTTTGGAAGAACCTAATTTTAAAAAATCCACAACTGATTTAGTAGATAATTCAGACAGGACAGAGGCAAGATACTTCCTGGCTCCAAGGAAACTACCACCCCCAAAGCCCCCACATTGCCTCCAGAAAGTACATTTTTCAGTGTCACAACTCGTCTGTGTGCTGAACAAGTCCAATAAATCTATTTCAGACTTGTGTTTCTGACACAACAAATCACATTTGTCCCTTTTTCTTTCAGTTCTTTCTTTCTATTTCTTGGGCAGAAGCCACATAACAGATAATATTAATCTGACCTTCCTCTTGTCCTGGTACGTAAAGTTTTCTCTCTCTTTCCATTATCACTCTTCACATACAACTAAAATAAACATCTGGAACTGAGGAGCAGTAAAACAATTTGTTCTTTTCCAGTTCTGGTGTAAATCAACCAACAGAAGCAAAGACATCTCACAGGAAGCTATTTTACAGACAGGTGTTTGTGTACAATATTCTGTGAAACAACAAATGGCACTGCTGCTCACTGCTGTGGATTTGCAGAGCAAAACCAAAGGCTGAGGACACAATTCTGAAGCAAAGAAAGGAAGCAGAGATGTCTCAGTGCCACACAGCAAGCTATTCCAGGCTCTGCCTTTGGGACAGCTCTTCCAGAGCTGTCAGCTACTTCTTAAAGGCTTTCATCTCAGAATACAACTCTGCCCTCATTTCACAGATTAGTTTTAAAGTGTCCTTTTAAGGGTCGGGCTCTGCTGGGTGATGCCCAAGGACAGCACAAGGGGCAGTGGTGGAAGCTGAGGCATAGGAAGTTCCATGGAAACAGGAGGAAAACATTTTCCCTGCGAGGGTGACAGAAGACTGGAAGAGGCTGCCCAGGGCGGTTGTGGAGTCTCCCTCTCTGGAGACATTCAAAACCTGCCTGGATGTGTCCTGTGTGATCTGCTCTGGGTGCTGCTGCTCTGGCAGGGGGTTTGGACTGGATGAGCTTTGGAGGTCCCTTCCAGACCCTGACATTCTGTGATTCTGTGATTCGAGGATGGGGTAAATGTCATTTTGTATTCTACTTCAAGATAACAGAGCAGCTTCTCCCTCTCCTCTCCCTCCCCTTGAAACAAAATAAGCTTTAACTGTCATTGATATTACTTAAACGGAGTCTTTTTAAGACAAGTGCTGAATCTGTTTTTCTATCATAAGTTTATTCTATCACATTTTAATTTAAGAGTACCTTTAACAGTCTATACAGAGTCAATTAATTATTAATAACTCTTGCAATAAATCTTTAATCAGTTGCTAAAAATCGCAGGAGGCTGTTAGGTTACTTATCACTCTGGTTTATAGCCTCAAAGTGGTTGAGGGCTTATAGCTGCCCATAACAAGTATTTGTCATGTCTGCCAGTATTCACAAAATTACAGAATGGTTTGGCTTTTTATGAATGTGCAGTTGCTACAAAGTGCTATTTGACCTTTTATTTCCACACCACTGCCTACTGGGGTCCTGGGTTGGTGAAGCAGTACAAGTACCAGAGGTTGCCTCCTGTCCCCACACATTTGCTATGGCCATGCACCAAATTTAGGATTTTTGCCACAGAGTTTTTCTTCTAAAGGAGAGTTTTGTATAGGATGATATGGACATAGAACAGCTCAGAGGCAGGGCAGGGAATGAAAATAGTTCACAGTTTTGGTTTCTAGGGCTTTAGTGACAGCCTATTGACATTTCTGAAATATTCTCCCAGAGTAACCTCCTTCCCTACTTTCCACCTGTCAGTTGATTCAGGCAGACTAAAAATAGAATAGTTACTCAGAGGATGTGCTGAATCCTTCTTTGTACAAAGTTTGTGAATGTCAGGCTTTAAACCAGCTGGTTGAATGAACAGGAAAATCTTCATGCCAGAGTGTCAGTGCAGCCACAGGAACGAGCCCTTACAGCCAGCCCTTCCCTTCTGCTTTACCTGAGCAGTGGGTCTGGACAGGGTATCTTAAAGAGAGTGAGCAAACCTTTCAGGTTTGAGAAAACTCAGGATCAGAAATCAGAGAGCAAACCTCCTGTCTAGGTTGGGCTGACGAGGTAGGCTGCCTTGTACTCTCCTCAGATGCAGCTGTGGACCTCCTGCACGCTGTGTTGCAGCAGTTTCTATGTGCTTGTGCTGACGTCTTTGCTGCTTACGAGTCCATAACTCTCTATACTTCATGTCCTGTAATGGACAGGCTGCTGTGATGCAGATCTGCCCACATTTGAAGAGAGATATTTTTGTATACATCCAATCCTCCAGGGCTCCCCTTTGCTATGCAATTGTGTCTTGGATGATCTTGGGGTGCATCAGAGTCCTCATTAGGGAGAAGAAGCTGAGCTGTGGAGCAAGGGGCGCTGACTGATTGCTGAGAAACCAGAATATAAGAAATGGAGGAAAAGGCAAAAAGGTCTGCGCTGGCTTGGCACATTTCACTCTCACAAGCCTCCTACACACAATGGGAAGGAAAGTAACACCAAAAAAGATCCCTGGGTTTGGATAAGGAGTGTTTAGTGAGATGATGCAATGTGCAATTACCTTAGCCTGTTTCATAGAAAAGCACAGCAAAAGCAGAAGAAACAGCAGAAGCCAGCAATAAAACAACCTCCCCACCACCACTCAAGCACAGCGGAAAAGACCAGCACCTCAAACTGGAAACCAGAAACAACAGCTGGAAACAGGAAACCTCTCCTGTTATAATCTGAACTCCAAGCCCCAGGGTGCTTGTCTCCAGCCAACACTTCCATAGTAATGCTGACAATGAAGTCAGCAGATTCAGTTGGCTAAAACTACGACAAGAGTGAGCAACTCCCTTGCAGAAATAGATCCAGGGGATGGTGTGGGTGAAAGACATCCTGCACTGCTCACTACGTGGCACTCCCCAGGGTAGTCAAGTAGCAGGGAGAGATCCCCTCTCAAAAGTGAAGTTGTTTTTCAGAGCAAGGGTCAGTCCATCAATGCAGGGCTGGAAAAGTGTCAGAGGAAAACTTCCTTGCTTAAAGATCCTATCTAAAAAACCTGTCCATGGAGATGGGAAGGATATGTATGTGATTTTCTTTCAAATAGATTTTTTTCCCCCATAAGACAACTCTTTTTGCTTTGTCCTAAGGTAGCTGCCTAAATTTTGAAGGTCTAAACTGAGAAAGGGAGCTTTAGCTGACAGATTTACCCAAGGACACACACACTTTGCTGTAGCATATAAAGCACAGAACAGCTGTGGGACAAAACTGGACAGTCTCAGAAGTCCCCATAGCCAGCAGTCAGGTACCACAAGGTCTGCCACCTCAATAGCTCTGTCACCTGTGAATGTCTTTGCTCATCTGCAGAGCCAGGGGCTCAGAGAAATCCCTTCCTGAACTCAGGGCATTTGTGAGCACTTGGGGTCCTGCAGCTGCCTCCACTCACAGCCAGACAGCATCCAGTCTCTGTCCTAACTGAGCTTGTTCCAGCCAGGCCTTGCTGTGGAACACAGACTGCTGGAGGTACTGCAGCTTGACTCCAGGGCTTTGGCTTTAATTTCCCAGTATCTCTTTGTGATGGTTTGAAACTGTCTTTTTAATTTTTCCTTGCAAGGTTCAAAAGAGAGAAAGTGAGAGAAAGTGAAAGAGTGTAAATAAGTCACTATTGGGTGTAAGAAAGCAAAATACTGATTGTTCTAAACACTTCCATTGGATAGATAGAAATGTTTAAGAACTATTGCCCAAAACAAAGTGGGGCACTCTGCATTCTGCGTTCTGCAGTGACTGCGGTTTCC
>VXBD01011788.1:17279-32378 GCA_013399975.1 Indicator maculatus
GGGGGGGGAATTTCAGCTCACACCGACACACTCTTCTTTAGATATTTATAAGAAATGTGGGTTATAACTACCAGCACTAGCAAAACCATATTGCTATGCTAACTCAGTAGTTCACAATGAAATTACTAACCTTTCACAATTAATTTGTCAAACATATCATCAAATATTGTTGTGTTTAAACAGTTTTAATTTGAGCACAAAACATCAAGGGATGTAGCAAGTTCCCAAACTGGCATAAACTGAGAGACAGATTACTACAGCAGTGGAATATATTAATTCTAATATGACTTAAATTTAAATGTAAATGAGCTGAAAGCTATTAATAAGGCATTTAGACACACTAGGATGGAAAACTATGTTAAAGGACAGACAGTAGCAGTCTGTCCAATTTTTGGTAGCTGTTTACAGAAGACAAAAGAAAATGGAACTACTACTTTCTGGAAATGAGAATAGATGAGATAATGTCATGTAGAAAGGTCAATTCCCGTATATTTGGGGGTCTAACATTTGGACTGCGAGCACAGCCAGAGCCACAGCTCCATTATCCTCAGTTCATGGCTCACATTTATCTCTGATGTTACCTAGCTGACATCTGACATGACTCTGATTTCACACTCTCTGTGTCACTTCTGTCTGCATGTCTGTCAGCAATCCTGCCCAAAAGGCTGCAGGATTCTTGGTGATTCCTCTGCCAAAACTCTAACTCAAGTCCCGTTTGAATTCCACCTTCATTGCTGTAGTTTCCAACCCATCATAACACAGCTACCCAGAAGACAGCACATCATTACCCCATTCCTGCTCAGCAACAAGAACATTTCTCCTTCAGCCTCACTAATTTCAGGTGTACTGTTGGAGTGATGTTTATGCTACAGCTCCTTATTCCTGGCCCAGGTTTCTCCTGGGGCTATGCTACTGATGCTTTGCATGACAGGCAGCCTTCCTGCACTGTCAGTGCTTGCTCCAGGCTCTTCCTCTTTATGCCTTTTACTCTCTTTATGCCCTTTGCTGTCACTGGAAAAATAATCAATAAATAAATTAAAAGGTAGTTTGGTTTTCCTGCCACTGTGAGTATGAAAGCATAGAGAGGACTTTGGGCAGAGATGACTAAGGAGGGTGCTGCTCAAAATGTGTAAAACATACATGGCTGTTGGAAGAGATGAGTTCAGAGGGGAGAGGAAACTACACCTTTAAAATTAAGAGTTCTGGCTTCAGAACTTTGGCCACCAGGATGCTGGTATTTACCATCCCTCTATAGCACAGCATTTTTGCATACTGAGTTTGGTGTTCTCAGACCACCTAGGAGTAGCAAATAGATTTAAGGATGATACATGTGGGGATCTCTCACAGCCACTTGGAGACTACTTGTAGTCTGATAGCAGCAAAGTTTGTAATGGACTCTTCAAAAAGCCTTGTTGCAGGAAATCCAGAAGGGGAATCTCTCCTCTGTCTGATCTCCACTTACATCTTCCACAGATGAAACTAGGAACTTGCGCATTCTGCACACAGCCTCATGTCTTAGATCTTCTCCTTTATGCTTGGAAGAGCCACAGACACTTTTCCATCATTTTCCTTCCTTCTCTCTTTCTGAGTCTTTCTTCCCACCTACATCAATCCTTTAGACACTCCACAGTACTTTTTTCTCCCTTTCTGTGTCATGGTGTTTTCATTTAGCAAATTGTGGCTAAAAGGTAACTAATCAGAGTTTCTTTTTTGCAGAATAATTTTCAGTGTGAATCTTCTCTGTCCCTGATTGCTGTGGTTTAACTCTGGTAGGTAGCTCAGCCCCTCACAACATTTTGCTCGCTGCCCTCCAGTGGGAGGGGAAGGAGATTCACAAAAGTAAACCAGACAACTCATGTGCTGAGATAGAGTTTAGGATGGAACATGAAATGGCTGCACACACAAGCAAAGCAAAGTAAGGAATTTATTCACTGCTTCCCCTCAACAGGCAGGTGCTCAGCCATCTGCAGAACAGCTCCATCACATGTAACAATTACTTTGGAAGACAAATGTCATCACTCCAAACATCCCTCCTTGTCCTTTCCCCCACATTGTACTGTTGAGCATGAGATCATACGGTGTGGGACACCTCTGCGGTCAGCTGGGGTCAGCTGCCCCACCTGAGCCCTCTCCCAGCTTCTTGTGCACCCCCAGCCTGCTTACTGCTGGGACAATCTGAGAGACAGAAAAGGTCTTGCTGCAGTGTAAACACCATTGGGGAGCAGCTAAAATATTCCTGTGTTAGCAACACTCTTTTGTTCACAACTCCAAAAGAATCCACCCCCACACCCCACCCTGCCCCGTGCAAGCTGTTTGAGGAACACTACCTCTATGGATGCCAAAGCCAGTCCAGTGAGAGAACCAGCCTGCAAGTCTTATCTGGGCCGCTGAAGAGTCCTTTGGCTGCTGCTGAGGAGGCAGCCTGCCTCACCTGTGCACACCTCAAGATCATGGCCTGCAACACAGCAGCTCTTCTGCCCTGTGACCCTGGAGACACTCACTCCTCTGCACCCTATTCTGACTTCAAGGCAGGTGGAGGTTTGAAGGACATAGAACTGGGGTAGTGATAAACTTTGTTATGGGAAGAGCTGAGAGCAAAGGCCAAGTTTCCTACTTGTGTGACTGGAGTTTCAAGTTTTTTCCCCCCCCACCACTTCAGGTATGAATGAATGTAGAAAGAATTAATTTCTGGGCAGAGAAATACTTCAGAACTCAACTTCTTCTGAGAAGGGTAGTCCTCTGATTTGATTAGAGCTGATTCAATTTGATCTGATTTCTTTCCATTCAGTTATGTTAAATGTCTGAGCATCTGGAAACGTGCACTTCATTTATCAAACACAACTGGGCTTGCTCAGTCAGGATGGCAGGATTGCTCTGAGTGATACACTTTATATGGCCACAATAGAAATATTGGTTTTAGATTGCAGAAAGCTGAGGCAAAACCAGAAGTAGAGAAAAACAATACTTGGAAACAATTACCTGGTTGTAAATCCTAAAGACAATATCATTGGACAACTGAATTGATGACCTGGAAAATAAGTGCAAATGAAAAAAAAAAGAACCCAAACCATTAGGCTATAAGAATACTGGAGGCACAGAATCAACAACAAAAATATTTTACGATGCATCATAAAAATGAGGAGACTGAGGCATTTTCAACCCTTAGTAGACAATACAGAGTGTGCTGTAACTGTGAGCACCCTGATCCCACACTGGCTTGCCAGTGCTCTCCAGGAGTGTCTCTGTTGGCATGAGGCATCTTGTTTCTCAGCTGCCACATCAATGGAGTCTAACTGTCAGGGTTCAACACTCCTACTGGATTGCAGCAGTTCCCTGTCAGTGTCAGAGATGTGTGAAAGCATTTACGATAATTAATAAAGGAACGAAAAATATCTTGCTCAGTCCTGCCAGTGCAGGGGTCTGCTGGCAGGCTACTGGCTGCTGAATTCTTCTGTGTCACACACAAGTGCCACTGCATTTCTGGAAAAGATACAGAGCAGGAAACTGGGTGACCCTGCTGCATGCTACACAGTGAACTCTGTCCCACAGCTGGCTTGGATTTGTTCAGCTGACAGTGCTCCAGTACTGCCATAGCCCCAGCAAAGGACATGTTCTGGTCCCCCAGGAGCTGGCCTAATCCAATAGTGCCATACATCCTTCTGGTTCTCTCCTGATTTATGAAAATTTTACTGTACACTCTTCCATGCAATGAAAGAATCACAGAATGTTAGGGGTTGGAAGGGACCTTGAGAGATCATCCAGTCCAACCCCCTGCCAGAGAAGGGTCACCAAGAGCAGGTCACACAGGAACACAGCCAGGCAGGTCTTGAATGTCTCCACCAGAGAGGGAGACTCCACAACCGCCCGGGGCAGCCTCTTCCAGTCTTCTGTCACCCTCACAGGGAAAACATTTTCCCTCCTGTTTCCATGGAAGTTCCTATGCTTCAACTTCCACCACTGCCCCTTGTGCTGTCATTGGGCATCACTCAGCAGAGCCTGGCTCAGCCTCTGGGCACTCACCCTGCACATCTTCATCAACAGCAATGAGGTCACCTCTCAGGCTCCTCCTCTCCAAGCTACAGACCCCCAGCTCCCTCAGGCTCTCCTCATGAGGAAGATGTTCCAATACCTTGTCCTTTTCCCAGTGTTCCTTCTGTATATTTTCCATAACTATTCAATTTGTCTGTCATTCTTCACTGTTATGTGAGATTAGTCTCCAAATACCACAGCCAGCCAGCTCTGGATCATAGCCATTGTCATTCTAAGTGTTGGACAGAAAAAAGCAGCTGGATTTTGTAGAGGGTGTACCACTGGGTGCTTTGATTTAAGGATCTACATCTGTTAATGTAGGAAACTTACTTCCATTTCCCCTTGGCTGAATTCACAGGAATAAAATGCTTTGTAAGTTGAAAAATAAATAACTGCTAATATATGAAATTTGCTAATGTATGGATTACATGTGACAAATCATCTAGATTTCTCTTGATGTGGTGTGCTACTGGGCTTAGATAAAGAAATCTGTGACAGAGGTGCTGTGAGGGTCTGGACCATCTGAAAATGGAATTATTTTTTTCTGTAACTGTAAGAGTTAGTTATGATTTGTGAATTTTTCTCTCACTCTAAAAATGCAAGTTTACATCTGAGTGACTCCTCGTGGTTTCATTACATGGCCTGTGGAAGAGCATGCAGAAGCTAGTATTGGTTTCTACATGTTTCTGGTATAGATGATTCATGAGAAGAATGAGGTTCTGCATTCCTTAGAAGAATAAGGAAATAATGTCATTTGTGGATGAAAAAGAAGTTGTTGCTAAAATTGTATACAGCTGCAGTGACTGTAGCAGAATCAGTGCTGCAAGCGTGCAACAAACTACTGAAATGACAAAGTTTACTTCTCATGTGCACGCTTACATCATGGCTAAGCTGTGTAGGGAAGGATGGAAGCCCAACTGAAGCAGAGTACCCACACCAAAAGCAAGCTCCCTTCAAATTGTTACTTGGTGCAGTCTCCTCTACAAACCAGGCCCATTTGGAAGGTTCCCAATGCCTGTCCTGCCAGATGGCTTCACTCTGAAGTTCCTGCCATGAGGATTAGTGATTTTCTTCACAGAGACTGTAAACAAATACCAGAGTGAATACCCTGCTGTTGGCAATGCAGACTGGGGAGGTGTTGCTGAGGCAGCCCTCTGCATGGCTCAGCAGCTGGAGTTTGACTCTAACTGCTCTTTAGAAGGATGTTTCCTTCCCAGTTCTAGGCAACACTGGAGTCACTCTGCGCACAAGCAGAGTAAATCTGTGCTTCAGTACAGATTGAACACAGGGAATAGCAGTGTGGATGAATGATGTGAAAAAGAAATGCCTAAGAAAGCTAAACATGACCTGGCACAGTGAAATAGTTTCCACATCTTAATTTTGCACTCTAATGTCTTTGATTTTCCTTCTTGCCAATCAAGTGTTGCTTTTAAACGTGATTTAGTCAAGCAAAAAAATAAAAGAAGACTCTATTGATTCTCCTGCAGGGATGCAAAGAGGTAACACAGCCTGAAAATGCAGTGCTGTGAAGCTCTTGCCTAGGGCTTTGGTCTCTTCTGGTGGCCTATTTACAGTGAACAGGTACTCAGCCTTTCTGCTAAGGAGTAATGCGTGGCAGTTCTGTCCTTACAGTCCTCTCCCATGGGGAACAGTTCTCCACAAACTTCCCCCACCAGCATGGGTCCCATCTGCAGGTAGCAGTTCTCCCAGTGACAGATGACTCCAGCACAGGCTTCTCTCAGCATCACTGACTTCTGTGGCAGGAGTCCCCTGCTCCAAGCTGTGGTTCTCCATGGGCTGCAAATGGAATTCTGCCTTGCATTTGATTTTTAAAGGCTGCAGGGCCTCAGCCTACCATTTCATCACAGATCTCAGGAGCATGACTGCTCCAGCAAGCCTCCCCTCTTCTCCCCACTGACCTCATGTCTGCACGGTTGTCTCTCCTATGTCCCACTCCTCTCCCAAACAGAAAAACCTCCAAGACAAAGGAAGTTTCCCAGGATATTCCACCCTCTTCAGCATGTTGTTGCAGAAATGCTGACTGGCTCAGGCTTGGCCAGGGGCAGGACCAGCTCGGAGATGAGGGAGCTTCCTAAAACTCACAGGATGCTACACCAGCAGCCCCCTCCCCTGCTACCAACAGCCCACTAGACACAAACCCAACACACTGACACAGGAAGTTGCAGTTCCATCAAGTTTAGCTGTGAGATCTCAACAGCCTCCCAAATTCTCAATTTAGGCATTCTTAAACCCAGCCTGCAGAGCCTGCCAGTTAGCTACGACAGTTTCCATTGCTACCACGGCAGTTTAGCTGCAGAAAGAGGCAAGCATCTTCTGTTAGTCAGAACCTCTGTGCTCTCCAGGGCTCCTAAGCCTGATATTATCAGTGGAGAAACATAATTGCAGTGGCTTATCCTAGAAATAAGGTTATTTATTTCTGGGATGGGATAGAAAGGAGAGTTTTGCAGCTGCCAGATACTGATATATATATACTGCAGCTTAGCTCTGATTTAATGTCAGGATGAAGCACAGCATGCAACATGCCTTCCATCTCTGGGACATGGGCTGAGAGAGGACCAGCACCCCTTAACACATCCCTTGGTTCTCCACCTCCAGAATGGACAGCTTCTGAAGAAAATTGTCCTGGCAGGACTCCAAGCGCAGCCTGACCTGTTGTGATAACGTGTGTTTAGGGAGAACAAGGGCAGGATATTGATCTGAGCATATCAAGTCCCATTGCCTCCTAATCTGCTGCTGCTTGCTTGGTCTTACTGTAATGTATCAATATAACCCTGCCATGCACTGCTCTCAGACCTGTGCTTTGCCTGGGCTGAACACAAACTGGAGGCTCCAAATGTGGTTGCCAAAGCTATGTGGATCTTGTGGTTCTGGTAAAATGAATGGAAAATCAGTGTGGTGTGTTTTGCCCAGACTTCCTTCACCAAATGGCATCCCATTGCACTCCCTTCAGTGCTGATCATTCTTGAGGTTATAGAACAAGCAGGCCTCTTATTTTGGGTTCTCACCCTGTAAGCAACATCATACAACTCATCTGTGTCATGCACAACATTCTTTGCTTAGCCCAAGCCATTGTGTTTATTTTCTGCTCCTTTGCTCACCTTATGTCTTTCTCTCTGCAGTTAAATCTGTGTCTCTTCATAAACTATTCTGTATGAAAAACAAGCCTGAGCCTGCTTCTGCAGGGTCCTTATCTGCAGTGACTAATGACCTGATGGCTTTCTCTAGTTAATACCTACACCTGGCACTGGTTTGCAACTGGAGTTCTGATAACAGAGAGACCTCTCCATAGAAACAACACAGTTGCATTTTTTTTTGCTTACAGATTCTGCCAGTGGAGACCTTTGCCAGACCTCATCCCCCTCTTTTCTTTCTCTTCCCTCTCTTTTTAGCTGAACCTTGCCTCAGGCTGAGTATTGAACAAGTGCAATGCTTGAAAGGATACGGGGAGATGCCTGAAATTACAGCAACATCCTAGACATGAATGTGAGAAGCCCCCACCCCTGCGGAGCGCATCCCGAGCCTGCACCACCAGCAGAGCTGATGCAGCGGGATCCTATCAGAAGGTGTCAGTGTTGCCCCTGGCCTGCCCTGAGCATCAAGGCTGAACAAACATAACGCAATGGGACACTCCTGAAGTTTGCCTTTGCCTGCTAAAATGCCTTGCACCCCCAGCACACACATGAAAACCTGAACACAGGGCTGGAAGGATTTGGGAAAAGATTTCTGGGCAGCAGTCTGTCTCTGGGTGTAGAGCTCTGCTGGTTCTGAGTGGTAGCACAAAGTGGGGGTGTGGGTCGTGGGGTGAGAAGGCTGGATTTGGATTTAACAGTGCTGAATATTCATGTGAGATCACTGACTTTTGACCTGCCAGAGGATAACAATATCTTAAGTCTAGTTCAGCTATCTTTTATTTGTCAAACACTGTGCACATATGTAAATTCTCTATGTATTTATTTCAAGGTGTTGTGCATCAGTTACGGCTGCTCAAAACCCAGTTGTGAAAGTGTGCCCAGATGCACTTGAACCTAAATTCCTGCTCCCTATATTCTCCTCTAACTCCCCCTGACATTGTTACCTCTGGCTCAGGAAAAATGAAGGCAAGAAACAAAGAAAGATTCTTTCCAAACCTCCTATATATGCCCAGTGCAGAGCCACCAAATGCAGCCAACTTCTCAGCTGCTCTGTGAAAAAGGAGCTCCTGGAAGGTAAGTCACTGGACCCTGTCAGCTGAGACTGGGGACTCAGGAACATCTCACTGATGTCTCCCAGCAGCAAAGCAGTTCTACTATCAGTTGTTTTCACACCTTTACTCTTGTTGAGAACATCACATCACATCACATCTAACACACTGTGTTGGGTCTGCTCCCCACATACACAACATTTAAATAGTTGGGTTTTTTTAATTGGGTTAAAGGAAAAGATACAAAGACTTTGGATGGACTTGATGTTGACATCAGACTTCAGCAAGCAAGATTTGCTGTGTTTGACCTGGACAGTTAATGATTAGATATTAAAGTAAATCCTTGTATTCACTTATGCTGAACAATGCTTTGGCACTGAATTAATTGTTTGAGGAAGCAAATGAAGCAGAAGGAGCTTGTTACACAGACATTTGGCTTTGGATAGTTTCTTCTTTTCAAAATCCTGGCCAGATTATTTCTAAAGCCTGAGAGAATTTTTAGTGAGTTGCATGTGAAATGCTGAGATTTTCTTATCATTGTTTGCATGCTTCCAATTAAAAGCCTTATTCCATTGCCACTGGAGTAATATGCAAACTTCCCATCAGTTTCAGTGACTGTAAAGTGAAGCTCAAAGTTTTCCACTTTGCTGGATTGAAAAAGGTATTTTGACTTTTTTTACTTCTTTGGGAGAATAACCAAAAACTGTGCTGAATCCAACACACACACACAAACAAAACACCAAAAACCCAAACCAACCAACCAACCAAATAATATATATATATATTAAACAAATGGTGTGTATGTTTGTTTTATTCTCTGTCTCTCAAATACTTCATGAATTATTTTAGGCAACAGCACTATGCAATGCATGGACTGAGGCACGGAAGTTTTTCCTTCACTCTTTCAATAATCTGTTTACAACTTAAAGCAAAAGATATTGCTAGACAGAAGTTTAGTTCATGCAACAAACCCTGTGTTTATTGATAAAACCATTTAGCACATCTAAAACTAGAGGTTAGAGAATTGGACTCTGGCATCCTCTAACACTGAGTCTCAGATGCTGGCTCTGGACAAAGACTGAGGTCTTTACTTGGTTTCCTTCAAGCCCTGCAAAGGCAGCTCTGCTCTTTGTATTCACTGATAGGAATTACTGCTGAAGCAACCAGAATATTACAAGAGGAGATCATCCTGAGCCACCTGGCAGGCAGGTCCATCAGGAAAGGAAAGAGCATCTGAGCTAGTTTTTGTCTGCACACTATTCTGCTCAGCAGGAGAACTTTGATGAAAGCACTCTGTGCAGGACATAGGGTTCAGAGATACCAGAAGAACATGAGGAGGTATGATTTTCATATCATGGCTGCATAGCCTCCTTTATACTGTCCTCAGGCACATTGGCCATCCTGCCTTGCTAATAACTGCAGATCTCATGGCCAGATGATCTCCAAGCAAAGCAGCTGATGGTTTTTCAGTGTTAGTGATAAAAAAGGCTTTTGCTGTCTGTTTGATGGGACCAGCTTGCCACTGATGTCATTAGGGGGCCTTGGAGGAAAGTCATTGGTGAGAAAGGAGCAATGGCTTTTGTTTCAGGAAAGAGTTCAAAGGTTCAGTGTCTCTGGTCCAAGGTCTGCATTTGATATGGTGCAGTTAGGTAACTTTAACCCACTAGGCAACTTTAACCTACTTGCTCTGTGGCCCCTTCTGAAACACCTTCTCCCTCCCTCCAGTTCAGTTTACGTCTGCTGTGTCCCAGCTGCATAACATTGGCTGAGGCTGCTGAAGAAATCTTACAGTTGTGCAAAAGAGCTGTGAAATGGCCTGCAGAAGGGAGCCACATGAGATAAGAAAAGTAAAATTGAACAGAAAGAATTGCTGAGACAGGGGCAGCTTTCAGCTCAAGGATCCAAGAGGAAAAACATGAACATAAAAAAAAAGAAACTATTGCAAGGGGTTGGAATATGTCAAGCCAGCCACACTGAGGATCAGCTACAGAGAGCAGCAAGGGCCAACAGTTCCCCTCCTGAGAAAGCTTGGCCTGACCTCCAGAGACCTCATGATGGGCATACCAGTGCTAGGCCTAGCAGCAGTGCCTTGATCCTAGCTCCTGCTGGGGGTAAGCTCATACATACCTAACCCATACATGCTCTGCATGTGCTCTGCATGTACTCTGCTCACAAAGTCTGCTTGTGCATCGCCCAGGGTGCACAAAGGGCTCAGGGGAGGGAGGTGATGAGATTTTCAGTTTCTGTTGCAGATGCCTGCATACCACATCTCCCATCTTTTCTCCTGGCATCAGCAGCAGTCAGCTCAGCTTTCCAGGGGGCTGCTGTGGGCAAAACAGGCCATATGAGCAAGCACTGCCACCAACTCTCTGCTGTCCTTGACAGAATCTAACTCTGCTATGCCTTGTAGGAGCCTTGCCTTCAAGCCAGCTGCTCTGCTTGCTGCTGGCACTAAGGCAGCTGACTCTCCCAGGCTAGCAGGGTTTCTGTGCAGCTTCCATCAGAGCTGTCCATTAGACAATTCCAATCTAATCACATTACAGCAAGTGTTGCTCAAGTGCAAATTGATACACAACCCCTGCTCAGGGCTGGAGGTTTATTTTGATCCTGGGCAAGCATACAGGAATAGTGAAGGTATGTTCAGGTAATTGCTGAGGTACAGCTGACCCCAGCACAGCTAAGTGGCAAGCTACAGGAAACAACAGTTGCTCTCCCCTCTGCCTTGGTACTAAACCTGCTGTCCTGTTCTCTCTGTGTTGTGTTGCCTTCCTGTCCCAAATAGCTCACAGAATCACAAAATCAACCAGGTAGGAAAAGACCTTTGAGATCATCTGGTCCAACTGATCCCCCCACACCATCCAATCACCCAACCCATGGCACTGAGTGCCTCATCCAGTCTGCTTCTAAACACCTCCAGGGATGGTGACTCCACCACCTCCCTGGGCAGCACATTCCCACAGCCAATCTTTCTTTCTGGGAAGAATTTCTGCCTCACACCCAGCCCAAACCTCTCCTGGTGCATCTTGAGACTGTGTCCTCTCCTTCTGTCGCTGGTTGCCTGAACTTGGGCAATAGCCTTAAAGACTTGTGTCATTTATTTGACCAGGGTTGTCAGCCTAGTGTGGTCCTAATCATCACATTTCACTCTAAACAATCTATTTTTTACTTACCATGTTTGAAGGGCACTTCCCATACTACTCCATGGTGGGCTGGAGTCCCACCACAATGGGGATGCTGTTCTTACATAACCCCCACCCTCAGCAGATGGTAGTTCAGGAAATTATGTTAGTTGGTTAATTGTGAGTTATAATAGAGATTCACAAATTCTTGAGCATCAAGGCACACTTCTCTTGAGCTAACTGACTAATAATTTGTACTTTCCCTTTTGGTGGGATCTGCTATTTTTGCTGTGAAAAGGGTGAAATAGATCTATATAAAAGAGATAATTGGTTACTACTGCTTAAGGAGCACATAAATGTCTGAGAGTGGATTAATTTTTCTCATATTCCTCTTGTTTTAACTCTACTGGACTAAACCAGCAGAGGACAAGTGAAATAATACTCTTGTCTAGAAATGCAGGTACCTGCTGTGTTTGGAATTGACTATGTATGTATGGAATTGACCACTATCAAAAGCCAAGCTAGGGAAAGCAGAAAAAAGGGAAGAGTTGAAGAAAGCTACAATGTTGATGATGTTTTTCTTTTTAGGATATCCTGAATCGTGCCAATCACTGCAATGAGAAACCTGAGAGAAAAAATAAAATAAAAATACCTGAGAGAAAAAAAAAATCAAGTCATGACTTCCTCCCTTGAGTTTCCACACTCTGACTGCTGAGTAGATCTATAATTGCACTTTATTGAGCATGTGGTCAGGCTAATCAGGAATAAAAGAGTCCTGAGTGAGACTTTGCCCTTTGCAAACTACTCTACAAATTGTTTTAGTGCAGCTTTCCATTATAGTGGGGAAGGGGAAAGGCGAAGGAGAACTATTTGAAGATAATTTGGTTTTAATATGCATTAACTACCAGCACAAATACTTAAGGGAGGAAATGTTCTCTTTTCTGAAGCAGCATTTCCACTGAATCAGCAATGAGAAGCCAAGAGAGAAGCCAGGAGAGAAGATGAAGAAGAAAGGAAAGAGGAAAAGAAAGAGTACTTCTGATATTGTCCCTGACAGTCCAAGCTGCTCCAGGTTCCAAGGTGTCTAACTTAGCTGTCAGTCATGGTGATACTGAAGGATTCAGGGAGGCACATTACAGTCCGAGGTCCTGAGTGTCATACAAACCAGACACATGCCACCAGAATTTGAGAGGGTGTGTGCTGAGGAGGAGTGTAGCTATACAACGAAGAACAAGTACAATGACACAAAATAGAGAGGAAGAGAAGATGCTGGAAGGAAGCAAAACCCAGACACTTGTACAGGCTAACACTTCAAACCCTCTGCCGCTCAAGTTCTTCCCCCAGTATTTTCAAAAGCTGACATTTTAAGCTGCAAAAGAGGAAACATTTCAGCCATCTATCGTTATTTTTTTACAAATTATTAAAATGGAAATGGGTGATTCACTAAGGGTTTTTTTAAAAACATTTCTGCATTTTCCTGAAGTGGATCTGGTTTCAGTTGGTTTCTTTTTCTCTCCTGGGTACAAGCATTTCAAAATTCAAAGTATGAGTGTTAATGTCAATTAGACACAAGAACTGATTTATCCAGAAGGCAAAGGGAAAGCAAAATCAGTGCTTCTCTCTACCCAGAATCACAGAATGGTTTGGGTTGAGTAGGGACCTTACAGATCATCTAGATCCAATCCTGACCATGGGCAGGGACACCTTCCGCCAGAGACTTGCTTGCCCGAGGCCATGTCCAATCTGGCCTTGAACACCTCCAAGGAGGAAGCATCCCCAGCCTCCCCAGGAAATGATCTTCTGTGTTAATGATGATCTGTGTTAATGACCTTCTCTGTTGTCTGCTATGGAAAGGGAGAGTACTCTGCTGATGGGCCTGGCAGCAGGGAAGCCTGCACATTATTCTTCAGTTCAATGATTTTATCACGTCCAGTGCTAGGGAAACCCAGAGTGCTGCTATACAGGGAGGCATAGATAGAGAGGAGCATCTCTGAACCTATGGTCTGCACAGTGGCCAGCACCTCCACGATGACAATGTCACAGTCCAGGAGCTCTTGTTCCTAGTAAACAGTTCTTACTATCTGCCAGAGCATGGATTATGGAATTTCAGCAGGCTGTTATAGGTCCCACACTTTACTGTTTATGGGTAGACTCTGTCCTACAGCTGCCTAACCTGTGTAATTACATTCATTACACATTGAGAGAAGATCTTCTTTATTTCCTTCGTAGCCACATGGCAAAGCATTTATTTTCTACTTCATTATCTTCTGAAAGAACATGCCCTCTCTCCATGGGTTCATGGACAAACAGCTTTGTCAGAGATAGGTTCATCAGAATATTAATTATTTTCTAATTGTGTGGTATTTCCTCTCATTTTTGCCTCTAGCTGATGCCTCTCACATTTCCTCTCTCCACTATAATTATTTACATAATGGTATATTGTAGTAAAGGACCTACGAAGGTGCACGATAAGAGGCTGTGTGTGTGACGTACTCACAAGGGCAGTCTTGGCTCTGAGAGTGCACTGCTGACAACTATTTCAAATAGTAGTGAAAAATCATGTTTTCCTTTTCTTGGCAGCATTTTACAATCATAGGACGGGCTGCGTGTCTTCACAGGTACAGTCACATTCAGCATTTCTGCAGGGGAGGGTAAACGCTCTGCAAGCACAATCCCAGCAGCTGCACCTGAGAGAGCATGGACAGGAGCACATCTGAACAGTACACTTAGACTCCTGAAGGCAGCCAAACGTGCCACATGAATTCAGGCTTCTGGTGCAGTCAGATACGGTGCCCTTCAAAACTAAGGGCATGTTTGAACATGTTTGGGGTTTTCTTTATCATCTCACTGCAAGATTTTTGTGGCTGTGAAAGACCATGCACTTTTCAAGTGTGTCTTATTTAATCTTACAAATAATCATGAGGATGAGCAGAGGGCTGGAGAATCTCTCCTATGGAGACAGACTGAAAGAATTGGGGTTGTTCTGTATGGAGAAGAGAAGGCTCTGAGGAGACCTTCTTGTGGCCTTCCAGTATCTGAAGGGGGTTACAAGAAAGCTGGGGAGGGACTTTTGAGGGTGTCAGGGAGTGATAGGACTGGGGGGAATGGAGAAAAACTCAAAGTGGGAAGATTCAGTCTGGATGTTAGGAAGAAACTCTTCCCCATGAGGGTGGTGAGACACTGGCACAGGTTGCCCAGGGAGGTGGTGGAAGCTTCATGCCTGGAAATTTTGAAGGCCAGGCTGGATGTGGCTGTGAGTAACCTGCTGCAGTGTGAGGTGTCCCTGCCCATGGCAGGGGGGCTGGAACTGTCTGATCCTTGAGGTCCCTTCCAACCCTAACAATTCTATGAGTCTATGATTCTATCATCATCCCTGTAAGTCCCTTTTCCTTTCTTGTATTTTCTATAGTTTTGTTCCTGCCAAGGTGCAAATGCAGGCCTCTCCTCCATGAGTCATGCTCCATTTTAAACTGAAACAGCACAGCCCAGGATCTGTCATCTGAGCAGGTCCCTGCTTCCTGCTTCTGTTTATAAAACATATTGCTATTGGAATCCAGTGATTTGCTTGAGACCAGAATTCCCTTGGCAGGTGAACACTTCTTCCCTGGGATAAAACTTACAAAGTTGTCTGCTTTTGCAGAATCTTTAGAGGATTGGAATTAATAATTGTGAAAGTCAGCATTGTGTCAATCCCAGATGAATATTGCTCTTGCAGGGAAAAAATAGAACAAGGCAGGGGGGGGGGGGGGG
>VXBD01011788.1:32413-60435 GCA_013399975.1 Indicator maculatus
CATTAATTGTGCATACTCTGGAAAGCTGTCAACTCCCATTCATCAGCAACCCAGGACTGGAGTGACCTCTGATTAGCCTGCTATTACCCTCCAGCTAAAGGAGTTAGTAGCTATTAAAGCTGGAACACACATCCTACTTTGCATTATAAAAGAGTATTTAGTATTTATTCAGCTGCAGACAGCTTCTAAAAGTAGTGTACAAAGACATTCAACCTATAATGATGTTGCTACTTATGAAAAGATTCTTTTTTCATCTGATTACTTCTGGCAGGGGTAAAACCAAAGCCTTTATTTAATTATAGCATTTAAAATAAAGATTCCATTCACTCTTCTGCATCTCCCAAATTGCCTTTCCACAGCAATTCAGGCAATGCTTAAAACATTGCTGGTGGGGAATCGAGGGGCCTAGAGGAGCAGGCACCGAGGGCAGGTCCCTCAGTTTGGATGGATGATGTTTTCTCAGCTTTCAACACTCCTTCCTGCCTTATGTCCTCCTCAGCCTCTGCTTCCTTTCAGCCTGCCAAGGCCCTGCAGTGAGGAGCCATGGGCAGAGCACAAAACACAGGGTAGGAAAGCAGTGAAGGACGGTTCATGCTCTGCTCTTCCTTCCTTAGGTTAAATCACTGAAACTGCCTTCCTCCTAGAAGAATAATGGGCAGCAAAAAAGGTATGTAAAAGGAGAGGTAGTGTTGGAGTTAAACTATGAGCTTTAGTGCCCAAAGAGCCCAAGGTGACAGGAAGGGTCTGTGTGGTTCAGCATCTGCTCTGTGCCAGTGGCCAGTGACCCAGGGCTGAGGAGCAGGAGGAAGCAATACGAGCAGACAGGGAGCAATATTTTCCATGAAGAGTGGAAACAGTCTGCCAGTCCCAATCTGTGACACATTCAGAGCCTGGTACCTGTTTTCTGGCTCCTCTGTCCTAAAGAAGGTTTTGTGGAGCTCAGTTCCTTAACACAGTGTCATGAAAGCAGCCAGCTTGCCACGGGACAGGAAGGTAAATTGATTTACCATGCTTGAAGCCCCAGGTCATTTGAAGCAGCAGGGATTTGTGCTAAACAAAGAGCCACGAATCTGGCCTGCAAAAGAGCTGAAGCTGGGAGTCTCATGAAGACAACAGCTCTGTTTTGGCTAAAATTGATGAAGCAGGGCTCAAACAACACAAACACCCAACTTCTAAGCAGCCTTTGAGGGCCAGGGTGCCTGAATGAAGCCCTTTGCCTAATTGACTGTAACTTTAATGTCAATGTTGCCACCCCTCAATATGCTGAGGAGGAAACCCAAGCACAATGTAAGCAGATACCACTACATTACTCAATGTTTCTCAGAGTGAGGAGGCAGGGACAACCCATCAGGGTAAAACCTCTGAGAGGGACATCTCATAGGGCACTGCTTCTGGCTTCTGGCTCTGGGGAGTGTGTGCCACTGCCACTGGTACCAGGGTCAGCGAGAGGGACTGCATAAGCACCAGCAGCAGCAGCTGAGACTGGGGGAGAAGGTGGGGATGAGGATGGTCGATGGTCTGTACTCCTTTTCCTCCACCCAAGACAGGGACACCTTCATTGGTGAGAATTGTGCCTTCAACACACAGCTTGACTTTTGCTGCATGACCCTTAGAGCTATTGTGAAGCTTTGCATTTCTGACTGTGTAGGATGTTACCCAGGATTTAGTAACCCTGAGACCATCTTGCAGTCAGTGCATTTGTCCCTGGCAATCCCAAACCTGTCGTATCTGTCAAGTGGAATTAAACCATTTGGCAGTTTTAACTTTGTGGGCTGTGTCAGAGCAAGTCCTTCTCCAGGCACCGAAAAGCAGAGGCAGAAGTTAATTTTGCCAAATATTTACAGCAAGAATTCTGGGCTCTGAGACAGGCGAAGGTCAGGGTCTTTTATCTCAAAGTGACACACAGCATATACAAACCTGCTGAAGCTAGCAGGGTGTAACTCTGCATAGAGCTGATAACAGTCTGAAAGTGAAAAGAGACAATGATTATCAGTAGCCAAGAAAAAGCTCTAATATGAGTTACAGAAGGTCCTTCTTTGTGACTCCTGGATTGCACAGCGCACTTGAGCCCTGAATCTAGTCTGTTGTTCTTTAAGTTTTATGCTTTGGTCTTCTTCTGTCCTTCACAGTCATGTCTCAAACAACCTTTGGTTCTCCAGAGCAGGGTGTTACTGTTGGGTTTCTGATAGTCTTGCATTTAAGTCTATATTCTCCATCTTGTGCTGACCCACTGTTGGTTTCATTAGAACAATGTTGTCAGCTGCTTCTTAGCACCTCTGTAGTGAGCTGATTCCCTTGGTTGCTTTTTTCCAGCTTTCGATTTCCAACTATACTTCCAAAACCAAAGTCTGCCTGAAGCTTTGAGTTTACAGATTAGCAGTGATATCAAATTGGGACCTTGTGAAGACTCAGGAGAATTACTGATCATTTAGGGAGTCTGCTGTCAGCTTTCCATCTTCTGAAAGTCCTCCGTGGAATTGCAGCCACCTTGGGAAATTATATATAGACATCTACAAACTAGATGCTTTCAACCAAGCTAGTCACTTTAGAGCCCTCTTTTAGTTAGGGAAGAGAAACAGGAACTTTTAAGCCACCACTAATCCAACTTACTTTAGAGGGCTTGCAGAAGGTAGGGTGAGCTGGACTTCAGGAGTGCTTATTTCTCTGGGTTGCCTAGAGATTAGGTTAGGTTAATTCTAGTGTTTATGACTTTCCCCTGTTCCTACCATAAAAGCAGCAACTCCCACCAAACCTCAAAAAAACTATCATTATCTTTTCTTGCAGAGCTTTTCCTGCTATTTCATGAGCCTTTTCTTCTCCTTCCAATATTTTACTGGCATTCAAGAAAATATCCTCCCTGGGCATGATATTTTTTCTACAGCTCTGCAGGTTTTGCTCCCTTTCTGCTGAAATCTAGTTGTGATTGCTGTAACTTCAAATGCATTGCTTCCAAGTGCTGCTATTTTTTTCTTCAGTTCCAATTTCTAGGTTCATATTTCTATGCCTTTCTCACTGTCTAATCTGTCCTCCAGTTCAAAATAGAATTTCCTACAGTACAGTTCTGGGTTTAGATTTGTGTTCAATTTCTTTTCTGCTTTCTCTTTACTTCCCAAATATTTATGCATTTTGACAGGGAAGGGCTGTCACAGCTGCTGTTCCTTACTTCCTTGTGTGATCTTGAGTCTCAGAGGATCTGAATTTCATGTTCATGCAAACATGATTTATGCAATTCACTTTTTCTATGACATCTGAAGAGTTCTGTGTTTTCATATGTTGAAATGAGAATGACATGGTGGGGGGAAAAACCCCACACAAACGTGGTTTGGCAAAGAGTATCCACGCCCCAGTGCTCTTTCCATGTTAAATGTTCCTTTGCCATGGCATGAGTGAGTCACACACCTCTGTGACACCTGCTATGGAGTGACTGCTCTGGAGCTCTCTGAACACACTATGTTGTTGCCCTGCTCTACCCACCAGGCAAGGACTGACTGATGAACTGTTTTGAGACACGAATAGAAGCCCTGATTCCTACCTGAATGCTGTGTTCTCTGACAGCACAATATCTAGAGCACCACCTCCCTAAGTGCTTCTCTTTACTGTTACCTGAGGGGCAGAGCTGCTTCTCTTTCTGTAAGCACTTCTTACCTACAGCAACTCCCTCCAGTGTCAAGGGCTTCAGATTTCCAGTGCTCTCTTTTTTGCAGTGATCTATGACATCTTAGCCAGGGCTAGGCTGCTTTTTGAAAGGGATCCAGTTCAGAACTGCTTGCCATGAAGTATATGAATAGTGAAATTTTGGGAGGAATGTGAGGGTCCTACCCCACTTCTGCAGGAGGGAGGGGATGGGGCAGGGGTTTCTTGCATCAGGACAGGTAAGGAGGCAATGGAGGAGATGCCTGACAGTTTGATCCTGGAAGGAGAGAGAATTACAACTACAAAAAAAAAAAACCAAACAAAAAAAGAGGCACAGTGGTGGGAAACATCACTTTGGTGGAGAAGTAACGCTTGTGATCCTAGAAACTGCTTTAATTACAGCCAGACTGCAGTTTGATCCCAGCCAGAAAGTAATATGACTTTTTTTTTCTTTTTTTTTTTTTCTTGGTGCTGAAATTAAACTCCAGATCATGGCTCCTGAGACCAGCTTCCACCAGCAGCTTTCATGCAGTATGAAGAATCTTAACACCATTAGTCATGTCAGCTGGACGTCCAGCCCCAGCCAGTTCTGGAAGGAGCTATGTCATGGCTATACTTTACAGCAGAGCACTCAGATGTGTGAGGGGAAAATACAAGTTGCTCCAAACAGATGAGAAATAAAACTTGCATAAACAAGGGTCCCTCCTGAAAGCAATCTCTCTTCCCTCTACTCGCTTGCATGTAGAATTATGATAGTGGCAGCTTCTGCAAGCAATGCAAGGAAAACCAGGTGAAAAATTAGAATGTTCATCATTGAAAGTCTTGCAAGTGTGTCCCCTCTCCATTAACTTCCTTGTGAACTTCAAACTGTGTGGCCAGCTCTGATATCCCAGCTAAGTGGTTCTTTGTGTAGAGCTGTTTCCCTTCTGTCTTGTTTCCTTTCCCGTTGAGATAAACCTTGAACTGAATAATCTGAAAGTGCAGAGCTTAGCATTTTCAGCTTGAATTCTTAAGGGTCCTTCCTGTAACAGCTAACAACAATGGAGTGTTGCATCTTTTGGGCTGAGAGGTCAAAAATTCATGACTATTATTAACACAGATACATAAGAAAAATAACCACCTGGTGACAACAACACTCCTCCACCAACGGACACAAAGAATGCAATTTCCAGAGAGAGTCTTCCAGACAATTCCCTCTTGATTAGCTGGACATGCACAGAAAGTGGGAGCAATGAGACAGAGCAACTTAGAACCCTTAAATATATAGAAGGGTTGCATCAGACTGAGCTACTGTAGGAAAAATGAAAAGATTATAGCAAATGAGGCTCCTTCCCACCTAATGCTGAAAGCAAACTGTGGGAGTGGAAACCAGCCACTCATGGCTCAGCTTTCCAAAGTGTGGAGGGCACTCCTCCAACATTTGTCCTTTCTTTGTTTTGTCATATCTTCCTTTTCAATTATACTGAATTTCCACAATGTGATATTCCTTGAGCCTCAGCTTTCTATAACCTTTGCATTCTTCCAGAAACGGAATCACAGAGAAAGTGGAAAATGACCAGCAAGGCCTTATAGCACCACCTCTGAGCATGGGAATGAGTTCAGCAGAAATATTTGGCTGTAGAAACACAAAACAGGTAGCTATAGCTCAGTTCACTTCCCTGTTGTCCCAAATCACCTTACCAAGCCATTTCACAGTGCTTAGTTTCTCATCATGTCCCATCTATAATGTCACAAACTGGACTTTGGGCCACGAGTGGTTCAGCTTCAGATTATTGCCATCAGCTGGAGTCAGCTGCCAGCCAGCCAGATTTTGAGCAACAGTAAGGCTGCTCTGAAATGAGGTACAAGCTCTTGCTCTTCCACAGATTATCCCAGGCACTGCTGTCTCCTTCCATCAATGCAATACCTCATGGGTACAAAAGGAGCAGCAATCAAATGTGTTGTGCAAGTACCTTAGGGGACACAGCCCCAAATGCTACAGTTCTCCTGAAGGAATCATAAGGCTATAGGTCTAGAGCACCAAAGGAAATCATTACTGTACTTGGATGTTGTAATTGAAATGTTAAAAGTAATAACATCTAAAGCCATACTTCTGTGGCTTTCCCTCATTACCTTCCCACATGCCCTTCCCTACTGTGAACTGGGACCAATACAGAGGTTAAAATGGTCACAAAGATGTGCCCAGGTTAACCTCTGGCAGCAACACCTGATCTTTTCCACTTGTTTTACTCTAAAGTGCAATCATTAGGGTCCACTTCCATCCACAAAATTTAAACAATGAACATGGTTCATAACTGTTAACCTCAACTATTCTCAGATTGTCCTCTTGTTTTCCTAAGCAGAGCACCCAAGCAGTAGAGCAGCCCTCCAGTGCTATGCAGTAGCAGTCATATTAGAGTGGATGTACTGGAATGTGTTTGGCTTGCTGGTCTGGCACATCTCAGGGTCTTTAAATGTGTGATGGTTCTCTCTCTCCAATGGAAGCGTTTACAATAACCATTGTTTTGCTTTCTTACACCCAGTTGTGAGTTATTTACATTCTTTCACTTTTCTGCTCGAACTTTGTGAAGAAAAATTAAAGACATAGTCTTAAAACCATCACAAAATGAGAGCAGTTGGCTGTAGAGCATGAAACAGTTATGCAGTGACAGGGTAGCTAATTACCATTATACACTTAATGGAAACCACTGATCTAAAGTGAAGGAGTCTCACTGAACCTTCTGTCCTTTCTTGCTCACCCTCCCACACGGTGGACTGCCACCTACTCTTTGCTAGTAGCTCAGGGGAGAAGGGAGATTCAGCCTTTCTTTGCCCAGAATCATCTGTGTTTCCTTGGGGTTTATGGAAGGCAAGCTGCTCACGAACTGACCTTCACACACCTTCTCATCTGGTTCCACCCAAATATCCCATTTTTGATTTGGATCTGCAGAAGTAATCAGTCCAGTCTTGCAGGTCTACTTTGCATATTTGTTCTCAGTTCATCTGTCAGAGAAAGGAAAGGAAAAATACTGAAAATCTTTCTTCAACCAACTGGAGAGGAAGCTGCAGGCTTGGTGAGAGACTCTTGCAGTATTAGTGTTCTGTAACACAAAACTTCTCAGAGGTTCATAGATTCATAGAATAGTTTGGGTTGGAAGGGACCTTAAAGATCATCCAGTTCCAACACCCTGCCATGGGCAGGGACACCTTCCACTAGCCCAGGTTGCTCAAGGCCTCATTCAACCTGACTTTAAACACCCCCAGGGAGGGGATATCCACAACGTCCCTGGGCAATCTGTTCCAGTGTCTCACTACACTCATTGTAAAGAATTTCTCTCTAATCCCTAGTCTCAATCTGCCCTCCTCAAGCTTCAATCCATTCCCTCTTGTCCTATCACTACAAGCCCTTGCAAAAAGTCCCTTCCCTGCTTTCTTGTAGGCTCCTTTCAGGCACTGGGAGGCTGCTGTAAGGTCTCCCTGGAGCCTTCATTTCTGCAGGCTGAAGAGCTCCAGCTCCTGGCACATAATCCCTTGTTCCATTAATAATTTCTATATTTTTTATTTCCCCCNTGCTGGGGTATGGGGGTTCTTTGTTTGTTTGTCTTTGTTTTGTGTTTTTGTTTTGTTTGGGGTTTTGTGGTTTTGGTTGTTTTTTTTTTTTTTCCCATAAGAATGTTTCTGGAGTGTGAGATGAAGTCTCCAGTAAAAGACTGAGTCAGGAACCTCTTCTTTCCTTTCTCCTTCAACACAGCTCCATTTTATCATTATGTTTTCAAAAGAGTTTGCAAGTAACTTTCTCAGAAATTAAAAACACAAAATCTTCAAAATTATCAGAAAATTTATGTTCTTCTGTCAGATCTCAATAATATTTATAAGTAAGCACATGAGTGTCTTTGATGTGTTGTTTGAAAAGAGGAGGCTGAGGGGAGACCTCACAGCAAGAGTGGTCAGGGACTGGAATGTGCTGGGCAGGGAGGTGGTGGAGTCCCCAAGCCTGGCTGTGTTTGAAGGTGGTTTGACTGTGGTGCTTGATGCTCTGGTTTAGCCTTGTAGAGTAGGGTCAGTGGTTGGACTTGGTGATCCTTGTCCAACCTGAATGCTTCTGTGATTCTGTGATGTGTAATTCTGGTTTGATTTAATTTTACTTTTTTATGGCTTTTCTCCTGTTATTGAGTATTCTGTTCATCCTCTGCTTCCCACTCTATATATTTGTTAAGAACCTTGATGAATCTGTTGTGACTGGTTCTTTGAAAGGATTCACATTTTCCCTCACTTTGGCTTTGGTCTGTTCTGGAAGAGGTGTGAGCCCCTTTGATTTCTTCATGGAAATCCTGGATCCTTTGAAATTAATGCCATGGCTGTGCCCAATTTCAGTACAGCCACAGCTTCAGCCTTTATCTCTGTTTCTCTTCAACCTAGGAAAGTGGTGATCATTCCTACTTGTTTACCTGTTGCTATTTATTGCATGAGGAAAACACTTTCCAGAGCCAAAGTACAGGCCATTCCACACAATCACATGTACCAGAGATACTTACTGTGCTGGGATATCATCCCCTCTTCTGAAGTGTATGAGGCTGGTAATGGCAAGGAATGTGAAGCACAGGGAGGATTCAGATTCCACAGCAGTTCACTATCAGGAGCTAGGAAAATCTGAACAGAGTTTTAGCTGTGCATTGATCTTAGTAGTCCAGTTTGTTTCCTTGGCTGTGAGAAAACATTAGAGCTTAGTTAGGGGTTTTACTTCTTAACAGAAATCTATTGCACTTATCTGCATAAAACATAGACACTCACCCATCCCTTCATTCCCTAACACACAACATCACCCATCCCTTCATTCCCTAACACACACACTCACCCATCCCTTCATTCCCTAACACACACACTCACCCATCCCTTCATTCCCTTACACTCACACTCACCCATCCCTTCAATCCCTAACACACACACACTCACCCATCCCTTCATTCCCTGAAACACACACTCACCCATCCCTTCATTCCCTAACACACACACTCACCCATCCCTTCATTCCCTAACACACACACACTCACCCATCCCTTCATTCCCTGACACACAACCTCACCCATCCCTTCATTCCCTAACACACACACTCACCCATCCCTTCATTCCCTAACACACACACTCACCCATCCCTTCATTCCCTTACACTCACACTCACCCATCCCTTCAATCCCTAACACACACACACTCACCCATCCCTTCATTCCCTGAAACACACACTCACCCATCCCTTCATTCCCTAGGAACTCCAAGTCTGACACAGGTTTTTCCTGCCTCTTATTGCCTTTCAGGAAAGGCAGCAGGTTGAAAGCCATGGTGTACAGTCCCACACAGCATGGTAGAGGAGTCTGCTTTTGTCTGACTATTTCTGTTCTCTCCTTGATATCTACTTTCCTCCCAGAGAACCATAAAATTATATAATTGTTTCAGATGGAAAAGACTTTCAAGGCCATTGAGTCAAACCATTCTCGAGTTCTGCCAACTCTGGTGCTAAACAGTGTCCCTCAGCACTGTGTCTATGCTCCTTTGAAACACTTCCAGGGGTGGGGATTAACCCACCTCCCTAGGCAGCCTTTTCCAGTGTTTGCTAAGTCTTTCAATGAAGAAGTTTCACCTAATATCTAATCCAAACCTCTCCTCCTGCAATCTGAGGCCATTTCCTCTCAGCCTCTCACTTGTTACTGGGGAAGAGAGACCAGCACCCACCTCACTACAATCTCCTTTCATAAAGTTGCAGAGTGATAAGGTTTCCCCTCAGCCTGCTTTTCACCACAGTAAGCAACCCCAGTACCCTCAGGCACTCCTCACAAGACCTGTTCTGCAGATCCTTCACCAGTTTCCTTGCCCTTCCTTGGACCTGCTCCAGGATCTCAGTGTCTTTATTGTAGTGAGGGCCCCAGAACTGAACACAGTACTCAGGGTATGGCCTCAGCAGTACTGAGCACAGGGGGACAATCACTTCCCTGCTCCTCCTTCTCACACTGTTCCTCATAGAGGCCAGGATGCTCTTGGTCTTTTTGGCCAGGAGAGCTGCCTGCTCCACTCCCCCAACATTTCCCAACTAAGGAAAAAGCTCAGACCCCCCTCCCCAGCACACCAAGATCCATCTCTCCACTGTTGGCCACCTTCTGAAGCAGCTGCTCTTGGCCACTTATTTGCATCAACATAACCTCAGGGTCACTGTGTTAGAAAATGTGTTAGGAGTATAACCCAGGTTATTGCTAGCAATTTAGAGAGGGAGCAGGTACCAGGACTGGTTTAAATCCAGATAATTTTGTCATTCCAGGTCTACAGTGCACCCTCACTGAGAGTTCTTCTCTCATAGCTGAGGACACCAACCTGCACATTGGCAGGATCAGAGGGAGAGATCCCTGAAACAGTTTCATCAGCAAGCAGAATGACCATAAGAAGCTAACAAGGCTTTTAAAAGGGAAATACCAAGATATATGAGACATGAAAAATTCATGAGAGCTAGCAAAATTGTTCTTGTTTTGGTTTCCATCAGCTATAAATATGTTGCTTGTTTCTGGTTTCCTACATTCCAGTGCTATTGCAAGTTTTAATTCACACAAAGTTTGCAATGCACTTGGGGATGGTGAGATAGAAGTCAAAATCTGTACTATTAGAAAGAGTGAGTGATTATAAAAATGTAAATTTAAGGCATTATGCAGGCAAGCTTCCATGGAGCTGTTTAATACAGCACTTCAGTGGAGTTTCATTCTTTATGCCTGCATGTAGGCTATGTGCACTTGTAATGACATCATTTATTTATTTCATCCGCACAGGTGATTTTCTACTTCTTACATAAAATCCACGTGTGTCTGAGGGAGAGTCTGAGGGTGAGTGCCCAGAGGCTGGAGCCAGGCTCTGCTGGGTGATGCCCAAGGACAGCACAAGGGGCAGTGGTGGAAGCTGAGGCATAGGAAGTTCCATGGAAACAAGAGGAAAATGTTTTCCCTGTGAGGGTGACAGAATACTGGAAGAGGCTGCCCAGGGGGGTTGTGGAGTTTCCCTCTCTGGAGATATTCCAGACCTGCCTGGATGTGTTCCTGTGTGATCTGCTCTGGGTGCTGCTGCTCTGGCAGGGGGGTTGGACTGGATGAGCTTTGGAGGTCCCTTCCAGTCCCTAACATTCTGTGATTGTGTGAAACCTGACCTCTGACTGACTCATTGTTAAAACCAGAAAGTTTGCAAATGTTGGCATGTTCTGCTCTTTGGAAAACAAAACAAAGAAACAAATAGGCAGCAAGAAAAAGTTGTGTGACTTACAGATCTTGATCAGGTTGCAAGAGCTGTTCATTTGCCCTCAGCATTGCTGTACCCTGCATTGTCCTCTGGCCAGAAATCAGAGCAAACAGATCCTTCTAACTTCTGCCTTGTTGCATCTGCTCCAAGTTCTACCATGCACAGCAAATCAGTACTCTTGAAATGAAATTAGGAAACAAAAATACAAATGTGGAGCAGGTGTTCAGATCAATAGTTTCATTTTAAATACTGGTGTTGAAAATCTCTTCCTTCTTCCTCTCCAGCTCATAACCATTAGGCAGTGCCCTACACTTTCTCTGGCTAATGCTCAGATTATTCAGGGATGGTGCAGAGACCTATTCCCTGTGTCTGATTTTTCAACAGATACCGAGTGGATTTTTTTGAAAGCTGAAATGATTTGTTTACTTAAATGAACAAATAAATAAATAATTATATTTTTAAAAGGCTTTACATTATCTGTGACTCAGTATAGGGAACTCCACACAGTCCTGGATGCTAAAAATAGACCTACCATATGCTCATCCTTTGCCTAGTATTTCATAAAGATAGAAGCTTAGATTAAGATCAAACTACCTTATTCAGATGTTTCCTTTAAATCCTGTTTTAACAAAACTTGCATCCCTGTAAAGCCACTGAGAGATTTCCTTAACCTCCCACCCATTTTTCCTGCACAAAGCAGACTCCTCTGTAGGCCTGAGGTGGACATTTCTGCTTTGCAGACATCCTTGTCTTTTTTAGCTATCCTGGGATCAGTGTCTCTTGGGTGAGATCAAGGACATTTAAATCAGGAACCTGTCCTCCATCAGCAGCTTCCAGGATGAACAGAAAACATCTCACTGAGTCTGCTCAGCCTCTGCTGGAAAGAGCTGTTACAAATAAAAGTGAGGCTGGGGTTTAGTGCTGGCCTCACAGTCTAGAGCACTTGGCTGGAATTGGGAATCTCTCTCTGTCCTAGAGATCAGGGCAGCCCCTCAGAATGGTGAGCAAGTACCTGCCATAACCCAGGAGCCAGCTCTAGCCTCCAGCATGAATGCCTGATGAAAGAGCACTGTGTGTAGCATGACTCCTTTGAGGCCATTCAAGCTACAGGTACAAATAAACCTCATCCCAACATGGTAGCTCAGCCACTTGTATGGCAGTAAAGGCAGAGTAAAGGTCCTGGGAGCTACTACAGCATCACAAACCACAGGATGTTAGAAGTTGGAAGGAACCTCTGGACATCTTCCAGTCCACCCCCCTGCCAAATCAGGACCATAGAATCCAGCACAGGTCACACAGGAACACATCCAGACAGGGCTGGAAAGGCTCCAGAGAAAGAGACTCCACAACCTCTCTGGGCAACCTGTTCCAGGGCTCTGGGACCCTGATGGTCAAGAACTTCCTCCTCATGTTGAGGTTGAACCTCCTGTGCTGCAGTTTCCATCCACTGCCCCTTGTCCTATCACTAGCACCTTGCCATTTTTGCTCTGTTGTGTGATAAGCCAAAATTTGGTTGTATGCCAGAGAGCGTTTACTCCCTGCCACATCAGAACCACTCAAACCCAGAATCTGCAGAAAGGATGAGGCTGTGTGAGGAAGGCCAACTTAAGCCTGGATCACAGAGAGTTTTGAGTGGCTGGCAAGCAACAACATTGCCAGTGCAAACTTCTGATGCTTGGGCTCACCTAAAGTCCTTCAAGATGAGCAGGCAAGGGTCCAGCAAATGCAGGTGGTGGAGGTTACAGGTCTGGAAAAGAGTCATCCTTGATTACCCTCAAGGGCTTGCTCGTGGCAAGGTTCCTAAATTCTACTTTCAGTTCAGTGGCTAAAGCACACTAGAAGCAGCTCACAGGAAATGATGCAGTGCTGGGTAAAGATCTCACAGATGATTTTGAGTGACATCAAGGCAAGCTGCTTTTCCCCAGAGCAATGCAGATGGGTTAGCTTGGTTCATTATTCCTACTTAACAGCACTTCGTACAGCAGTATCACTTTTGGTTGTAGACTTTAATTGGATGTATTTAGGGCAAAGCATCTTGATGCAATTTCACACTGGGCTGTGGGGGTGAACCAAGATCCTGAGTCAAACCAGAACGCATTTTGCATCTCCACAGTGATTTGAACACTGACAGCTGCACTTTGTCAGGCTGAAGTGACAGAGCGAAAACACTGTGACAATCAACACTGCAGCTTGAATCTTGACTACAGCTAGATGCAGCCCTGGTGCTCAGGGTAAGAAACTTGTCCTCATCTCTGTCTCTATGACAGATGGAATTTTGTCATTGAGAAGCTGTTGACAGAACTCCTAAAGCAAGGCCAGATAAGACATGGAGCTGTGCCACCTATTGCTGAGCTGCTCTGCTATCCAGGTTTGCTATCTGAAACCAGGATCCAAATAAGGGGAAGGGACACCAGAAGGGCAGTGCAAGAAAAATAATAGAAAACTCTGAGGAAAAAAAAAAGTTAAAACTAAAAACTTAAAGGTAACTCTCTGCTTGTCTCCAGACTCGAGGGAAGTGAAGCACATCCTGTAAAACTCCCATCCCTCAAACAAGAAGCTTGATCTGAGACCACTTTTGTGAGTAAATAACCAGTCAGCAAGGTTCAAGTTAAAATCTCTCTTTCCCCTAATTTAGGGAAGTACCTGAAACCATCACTTCTGGTTTTGACATGTGTCTTAAAGCCCATAGATTTAGGGACTCAGTGAAATAAAGTTTAAAAGTAAGTGCTAAATGTTTAAATGGAAGAGATTTCCTGCAATCAGACAACCCATGGCATACATAATCCTGGGGTTCAGCCTTTGATTGAAGCCAGCCATGGTAAGAAGTCAATTCCTGCATTAGGAAGTGAGTACACAGCTGGCAAGAGGGTAGACACTACTGAGCAACTGGCATTCCATGTTCTGTGAAAGTCTTGGTCTGGTTGTGCTGGTCTGAAAACTGCTCTGCATGTCACTCCTCCAGTGGAACAAGCAAGAGAGAGCTGAGTTTGAAGCTCTACCTGGGCTTGCATCGTAACTGAGTGCTGCTGGAACTTGCATATTGCATATGATGAGTGGCAGGAATGGAACTGCCACCAGGAAAGGGTCAGCACTGAAGCACTAAACTGCTTTAGCCATGTCCAGGATTATGCTGTAGCTGAAAATGTGTACAACTATTTTATTTATGCATTTGTCACCTACTTAGGATCCTTGTTCTAGGAAAGCCAAGAGAAGCAAAGCTCTTAATAAGGCACAGCCTGACTCAGCTCTGCTAATGCCCCAGATTATGCCAAAATTTACAGCTGGGGAGGTTCTCCCCTGCCAGTTCCCATTACAGTTTTATCATCAGCCTTGTCTTTTCCCTTACCATATTATCTTTTGATGATAGCCTTTGTCTTTTTAGATTAATTGCTTTTTGGTGCTAATTACACACAGTTCTGTTGAGCCTGCCAAAGTAGTGCGTGGGATTGAGAAGGAGAGTTAGGATCACTGGCATCTTGGAAATGATGGCCCTGGCCAGCCAGGTCCCATCTGTAGACTCACCTGAAAGCTTCCCTTTTGCCTGTGCGAGACCTAAATGCTCCCTGAGAGCTACAGGGCTCCTTCCTCTGACTCCAGGACATTTGTGATTCTGAGCCTGTCTTCATTGCTGGGCAGATTTTAGCTGTCCTTTGCTGTTAAATCTTAAATATGGATGACTTCCCATTTTATCATCCTGATTTATTCCCTACCAATGCAAACTCCACAGAGTTGAAAACACCCAGAGTTTCTTACTTTGGCCATGCATATTCATTAGCAGGTGGGAAGGCTGCTGCACAATCACAGTGCTCACTGAGGCAAGCTGCCTGCAGCTGCCTGCTGCTTAACGTTGCAGGTCACCTGGCCTGTGCAATTATTTCTGTCACTGCTGTGGCACACAACAGCCTGCTTCCCCAGGTACCACCCACAGGTGCGAGGAGAGAGAGGCTCCTCCAGAGCAAGGAGGGCATGAGTCACCAAAAATAAAATAAAATTTGAAAAATAGAAAAATTAAATGAAAAGCTAAGCTGGAGACCAGAGGAGACCTCAGAGCAAATAGCTGAGGGTGATGCTGGCATGCCTGCTCTGCTCTGTTTGGCAAGACTGGAGGCAGTTCTGCACTCTGGATTTCTAGGTAGCAACAGGAGGTAGGAATGAGTGACATAAGGTAAAAATATTAAGATAATCCATGGTGCCGGACAGCTGAAAGTGTTTTGTGGTTGCAAATGATGCTAAGGTCCTTGGACAGCTGGAATGAGCTGTTCAGAGGGAGGAGATGAGAGAGGGCCAAGTTCATTGCTTAGCACAGGACAGGAGCTTTGGCATCAAATGTTCAGAGTGGTTGTTTAATGTCTTATTGGTGTAAGGCCAGGCGCCTCCTGCCCTCTGCAAGGAGACTTTAGAGACTGGATTGTGTTGCACACACACTGTGGTGCCTCTGATCCCTTCTTCCTCTGTCTTTGGTAGGCTGAAACCCACAGAGGTTAGCAAAACTATGCTGGCACCAAACTGGAATAACACAGGACTGAGGGGGGCAGAAGAGGTCTCCAGCAGGCACTGTGTAGCTGGGGAGGTCAGAATAGGTCTCCAGCAGGCACTGTGTAGCTGGGGAGGTCAGAATAGGTCTCCAGCAGGCACTGTGTACCTGGGGAGGTCAGAATAGGTCTCCAGCAGGCACTGTGTACCACGTCCACTTGCCTATCAACTATTTGGGTGCTTCCATCCTGAGCAGTAATTAGAGTACATCTTTTCTCTAATTGTTTTCAGGACTTCCACTGAAGTGAGAGTTTATCATTAGCAAGAGAATGAGTGCTCAAAATAAAGTCCCAGAGGCAAACCACTCCCTTTACTCTCTACTGATTCAGAAGTGATTTCCTGCATTCCTTGCCATGGGGAAATGCATTTTCTCCCTGGAAAAGGGCACAAATTTACCTGACTCTTCATGGCACCCCTGCCAACTTGCTGTGCCAAGAAACTGCTTGGAAAGAGGGATTTTTCCCTGAGGTCCCCATTGGAGTTCCTTGGTGTTTTCCCTCTGAACTGCTTTTCTGTACAGTACACATTTGCTTCATGATCACATTGCTAACAATTTGTCTATGGGCAGGGCGATGTCACCACCTCTGCACCACCCAAGTGTACCAGCTGGTGAGGCAGCTGAGCTCCTGCTGCGGGGAGCCATGGGATGTGATGGAGCAGGATGCTGCCAGGATCCTATGGCAAGGGGGTTGGATGATCTCTGGAGGTCCCTTCCAATCTCTGATGCACTGTGATTCTGTACTGTGATATCCAACCCAGAGCTCCCCTGGGGCAGTGCAGCACCATTCACTTTCCCTTCTCAGCAATTCTGATCTACTCTTTACATAATGATCAGAAAGTGCTCTTGTACAAATGTGCACCATTAAAAATATGGAAGCATCCCCAGAGCATGAAAATGACTGTTTGTAAAGGGAGGCAGATGCCTGTGGCAGAGCCAAAGGGACAGCCTGAGCACAGATGTGTCCACACAAAGGAAACATCCTACTCCTAAAGAAGGGCCAAGTTACCTTCAGTCAAACAAAAGGCCCTGGTCAGCAATGAATAAACAGGTCAGAGAAAGCAGGAGCTAAGGAAAAATGATGAGATGCTGAGTTTTCCTTCAAAAAATTAAAGGAGTGTTCAGAGATGTCAGGTTAGGAGATGTCCAGTGTCAGGAAGGGGGAAATGCAATTGTGTCATGAACAGCACTGAGATCCCCACACCTGTACACGACAGGAGGGTAAACTCCTCACACTTCCATTTGAATCTGATGTAAATTGCTACTCAAGAGACCAGGCACCTCACCCTGTATGTTAAAAATGGCCTCAAAGCTTTAACCTTGCTCTCAATGACAGCATTTTAAACTGACTTCAGAGTGGTTGGTTTGGGTTTCCATTGGCACAAGTGAGACTGGAATCGGAGCCAGAGGCAGTCTGCACTCTGTGCAGTTCTCAGCAGCAGAGGGACAAAGGCTGAAGCACACCATAGGGCACTGTGAAATGAAATGAAATGAAATGAAATGAAATGAAATGAAATGAAATGAAATGAAATGCCTTCAGTTCTTTGGTGATTTTCATCCCACATAAATTCTAAGATATTTTGAGTGTCTGTTCCTTTGTGCTATTCACCTACCTAAATCAAAGATCAGTTTCCACCCCTCACAGGGTCTCTTTGCACCTGCCAACAAACTACTTCATAACTCTTTGGAGACATTTTGTACTTCCAAACAGGAAGGTACCATCTTTGGCTAAACAATATTATGTAGTGCTTCTTCCTAGGCCTTTTAGAAACTTTCTTAGTTTTTGCTTTCCTCCTGGTAATGAAGGTTTCTGACAAAATCCTTCTGCTGGTCTGCAGGGAACTGTTTTCCTCTTCTGAAAGTCTTCAAGGGTTCCTTACATCCTGAAGCACCAAGTGCCACCAGACAGCTTTTGGAGAGGACTTTCACAGAATCACAGAATGTTAGGGACTGGAAGGGACCTCCAGAGATCATCCAGTCCAAGCCCCCTGCCAGAGCAGCAGCACCCAGAGCAGATCACACAGGAACACATCCAGGCAGGTCTTGAATCTCTCCAGAGAGGGAGACTCCACAACCCCCTTGGGTAGCCTCTTCCAGTCTTCTGGCACCCCCACAGGGAAAACATTTTCCTCCTGTTTCCGTGAACTTCCTATGCCTCAGTTTCCACCACTGCTCCTTGTGCTGTCCTTGGGCATCACCCAGCAGAGCCTGGCTCCAGCCTCTGGGCACTCCCCCTGCACATCTTTATCAACAGCAATGAGGTCACCTCTCAGGCTCCTCCTCTCCAAGCTACAGAGCCCTCAGCTCCCTCAGGCTCTCCTCCTAAGGAAGATCTTCCACTGCCTTCAGCATCTTTGTGACTCTGTGCTGGACTCTCTCATGAAGTTCCCTGAGGTCCTTCTTGACCTGAGGGGCCCAGAACTGGACACAATATTCCAGATGCAGCCTCACCAGGGCAGAGTAGAGGGAGAGGAGAATCTCTCTGACCTACTCACCACAGCCCTTCTAATCCACCCCAGGATGCCCTTGGCCTTCTTGGCCACCAGAGCACATTGCTGGCTCAGGGTCACCCTCCCATCCACCAGGACCCCCAGGTTTGCTGCAGGTATTGCACACTGACAGACACCACAGCACAGTACTGCACTGCTGTACCCCATGGGGGCTTTCCAGCTGCTGCTGTGATTTTTACAAAGAAACTTCTGAGTTTCTGTGGATTTCTGATAAATGTTTTGTCATCATATAATTTTCTATCTGGCACTGACCCTTTTCAAAAGTCTCCCCTTGGAGTGAAAGCCCTGGTGCAAATCCCATCAGACTGGATATCTTGAGGTCTACTAAAGCAAAAATCCTGCTTAGCTTGACAAATTTCTGTTTTGTAAGCACAAGTGGACTTTGGCAGAGGTTTATTGTAGGGCTGACTTATCTGCCCTGGATTCATTAGAATATTAACCATTTGACCCATTTTATACAGCTACTGCTCAAAATGGCAACAGGTTGACCTGCAAACACCTAGGAGAGTTCCAAATGGAGCTGGGGTACAGTTTATAAGTGCCCTGGGACTTTGCAGAGCGTGTTGGGATGTCAGCTCATGCATTATGTTCATTGCTTTACTGAGCACAGGGGTCAGCACAGGTCAGGGACATTTGGTGTGGCTCTGGTAGCTGTAAAGGATGAAGCATGAAAGACAACGTTGCAGCCTTTCCTGATAGGCAGTAGGTCTTGGCTAGAACCATCTGAGCAAGTTCCCAGCACTCATGAAACCAGACCAGAAGCAGAGATCACACCAAGGGAGAAAAACCACTGATGTGCTTTACTTGCTACCTACATTTTGGCAAGGGGCAAAGTCCTGAATCCAGGTCTATGCAGAGAAAGTTTCTCTCTCGAGCAGAGAGCCTTGCAGGCTGGATTGCAGGCTGCTGCAGGGACCAGGCTTTCCTACCTGAACTGTTATCCTGGGCTGCAGCAAGAGAAGTGTGGCCAGCAGGTGAGGGAGGGATTCTCCCCCTCTGCTCCACTCTGCTGAGACCACACCTGGAGCTCTGTGTCCAGCCTTGGAGCCTCTGTTACAAGAAGGATCTGGAGGTGCTGGAAGGTGTCCAGAGAAGGGTCATGAGGATGAGCAGAGGGCTGGAGCTGCTCTGCTATGAGGACAGACTGAGAGAGTTGGGATTGTGCAGTCTGGAGAGGAGAAGGCTCTGAGGAGATCTTCTTGTGGCCTTCCAGTGTCTGAAAGGGGTTACAAGAAAGCTGGGGAGGGACTTTTGAGGGTGTAAGGGAGTGATAGGGCTTGGGGGAATAGAAAAAAACTAGGAGTGGGTAGATTCAGGTTGGATGTGAGGAAGAAATTCTTCCCCATGAGGGTGGTGAGACACTGACATAGGTTGCCCAGGGAGGTGGTGGAAGCCTCATCCCTGGAGGTTTTTGCAGCCAGGCTGGATGTGGCTGTGAGCAACCTGCTGTAGTGTGAGGTGTCCCTGCCCATGGCAGGAGGGTTGGAACTGGATGATCTTTGAGGTCCCTTCCAACCCTAACAGTTCTATGATTATTTTCTTCGCTAGCAGAAAATCTACACTGTCCTGTGGAAGGCAGTCAGAGCTGGTGACTTGTTATTTTGTTTGGAAGCCCTGCCCTGCTGGCAGTGTTCAGTTTCTCCGAGTGCCTGGCTGGTCTCTGTTTATTTGATTTAGGATTTAAAATACCTTGGAGACACTTATTTTAGAGACTGAATTATATTTTTCTTTGGTTCTGTGGAGCTTTGTAAAATATGTGTCTCAGGAACGGGCACTGTGCCTTTCAAACCCTGAGATGACATTGCTGTGGAGCGCAGCTTCTTCCAAACTCATAGTAGTCAGCTGCTATCACTTCTGGAGAGGAATTTCACTGATTGCCAACAAGATGCTGGCTTAGCATGGCTGGGCATGTCAAAATTAGTGGGTTTGCCTTCTGCCAGGGGGAGGCTGGGTAAAGGTTGCTGTGCAGGGCAGTGAGAGGGCTTTTAGGAGGGGCTGGGTTCCTGTGCAGGGAAGGGAGCTGTGATTCTCCCAGTTTGTTAGTCTTAAGTACCTGTGGCTTGGATACTAAACCTCTTGCTTGGGTTAAAAGTTGCAGTTCAGTGTTGGACAGGCCTGGAGAGAAAAGATTAAAGGTATTGCATTTTATTTTTTTTAACCTATGAGAGTAAGGCTTAGCCTTTTACAGCCTCTACAGAGAAGGTGGAAGGCTATTGCAAGGTGTACAAGAGGTTAAACTGTCACTCAAAAGATTTTTGCACAAGCTCATGAAACTTTCTGTGTTTTGGATGAGGAACATAGAATCATAGAACTGTTAGGGTTGGAAGTGACCTCAAAGATCATCCAGTTCCAACCCCTTACACTAGATCAGATTGCTCAGAGCCACATGCAGCTTGGCTTTCAAAACCTCCAGGGATGAGGCTTTTACCACCTCCCTAGGCAACCTGTTCCAGTGTCTCACCACCCTCATGGGGAAAAATTTCTTCCTAATATCCAATCTGAATCTACCCATTCCTAGTTTTGTTCCCTTCCCCCTAGTGCTATCACTCCCTGACATCCTAAAAAGTCTGACTTTTAAGAGTCCCAGAATGTGCTTTCCAGTGCTCCTACGGTATGTGACAGTGTGCAAACACAGGAGAAATCAGCACTAGATGGATGGGTATCTGCTCCCTGGCTTACTGGAGATATTTCACTCACTACCAACTCATCTGAGTGAGAGTGGGTCCAGGTCACCATAAAGTTCTTATGATGAAGTCAGGTAGTCTGGCACCAATATACACTGTGTCATGTCAAAGTCTTCACAGCCAAGATCATCAGACCAGTCTGCTTGGTAGAGTCATCACAAGCTTGTGAAGATAGAAGCTGCAGCACACCAACTCTAGCACATCTAATAGTGATCTCCATGCTTAGATCTGTCTGCTGCTATTGCCAGCAGCAGATGGTTTTCTGGAACTTTCTCTGAAGATAAGCTCTTTAAGCACAGAGCAGCACCTTGTATCCTCTAATGAAAAGCATGATGGTGTCTCAGCGTCTTTGTGACAGAAGTTTGTTGCTTTGTTGCTGGTGTGATGGTGCCTCTTTGGCACATAGCTCCCTTTCTCCCCATGATCAGCAGCAGCCCAGCCTGGCACAGGAGTTTTAAATGACAAATTCACCACTCTCAGAGAAAAGAAAGAAATCTGTGGGGGCTGAGTCGAATGTGTATTTCCTGCTTCAGCTGAGGCCTATTTCTAGAAATAAAGGCTAGCTGAAAGCTGAATGTGGCATTCTGGTGTTTGACCCTGACACAATGTCTTCTAGTCACCTCCTGAAAGGTAGGCTCTTTCCCCCTCCTGCCCTTTCATTGTTTTCACCTGAAAATCAGCATGTATAAAACACTCTTCTGCATATTTTAATGCCTGATGTAATCAAGCAGATTCACAGAAGAAGCTTTAATTGGGCTTGCTCAGTTACAGCTCTGCACTCAGAGCTGCTGCACAGACCCCAGGTGCTCCCACAGCCAAACGCTGCGCCGGTGACAGCTTTCTCATCTCACCTGTCTACAACGGGCAGCTGTCATTCTCTCCTGGTGAGCTTACTAAAAATGTCTTTGCAAAAGCCTCCTCCCAGAGGCTGACAGACAAGAGAGCATGCTGTAATCCCCATGCTTTGCAGAGGGAGGTGCTTGCCAGTGGGGCAGAGAGCATGAGCACCCGGCCCCTGCCGCAGCTTGGGCACTGTTTGGCTGGTCACTGTTCTGGCTTCATTTGCTGAGCTGTCATCAGCTTGTCCCTGGCGTTTCCAGCACTCAGCCTCTGAAAGTGTTGTGTTGTTCCAAAAGCAAAGAAGGAAAAAAACACTTTCGCTACCTGTTCTTTGTGACCTGACAGCAATCCTCTCAGAAGCCTTAAGCAGCGTTAGACTTCCTTTCAATCCGAGATATTTCATGTGGAAAAGGCTCAATGGGCTACATCCAAAATATGATTATTGGCCTAAACTGGGAACTAACTCTCTAAATCCTGAACAGTAATCCTGAACATGAGCACTGAGTGTCCAAAATGCCCTGGGGGAATTTCTTTTCCTATATACCTTTTCCCAATATTTAATTTCCCTGACATGAAAGACTCAGAGCTGTGTTAAGGCACACTTTTTTCTTAGCAGGTCAAAAAGAGGATCAGTAAATTAAATCAGGTTTCCTTTGCCAGTCATACCAAGGTGTAGGTTTGCTGAGGGACCATTTCTCTTGGAAGTTAAAAATGTAGCACTGCAAATCTGTGATTGTCATAAAACGAAGTGAGAGCTGCCTTTTCACAAGAGAAAAAGACACCGAAGTCTGAGGAACTGCTGAGTACAGCAGCCAAGTGGCTTTCCTTGTTTAATTGTCACCCAGGACCTTGCTGATCCCTCTCAAAGCAGCCCTAACCACAAGAATGGGAGTTAGCCTCTGGTTGCAGCTCTGTGCTGTGTGCAGCTGTGGTTCTCTCTGTGGCTGTCATGGACTGAGCTGAATCTGCTGATGGATATTCAATGCTGTGCTGATGGCATGCTTCAGAATGAAAGTGCTGGCTGAAGAGGAGTGTCATGGGTCTTGAAGTCCAGACTGTAACATGAGAGGCTTCCTGTTCCAGTTGCTGCTGCCTGTGTCCTGCTTTGGGGGGTTGATCTCTTCTGCAGTGCTGGCTGCTGTGTGCTTGGCTGGGGGGAGAGGTTTTGCTGCTGGCTTCTGCTCCTGCTTCTGCTTTTGCTCAGGTGACTGCATAATGTATCTTATGAAACTCTTCATCTCAGCCCAGAGCAGGTTTTTGTGTGCTCCTTTCCCTCCCATCTGTGTGTGGGGAGGAGGAGGAGGGCTGTGTTAACCCAGGACAGTGCATTTTTGGAGCTCCATGTGGGGCATGAAAAGCAGAGCTGTCTTCCCCAGGACAGTGTAGTTTGGTGAGAGACAAAAGGGCTGAAGGAATGAGAAGTGAGATGAGAGGACTCAGTGGAGGCTTGTTAAGAAAGTTTTTCATGGTTTTTTTTTTTTCCTGTGATATGTTCACTATGCTGATGCGTTTGTTCCCCAGGGAATGGCTGGAGCCAATGTGCTGGGGTCCTCTATGTGCTCTCTGTGGTGCTGTTTGTCACCTTGGGGAAACAGCTTGGAGCTATGCTGTTGATGTTCTGCTTACTGGCAGGCCAGGTTTTGTCCAGAGGGAAAAAGGTCTGTCCCAAGAACACCACCTTAAGATCTGCCCCCGCTCACACACTTGGAAGAAACACAGCAATAGCCTTTCCCTGGCTGATCAATGGGGAGAGGCTGAGAGCCCTGGGGCTTTAGTCTGGAAAGAACACTGAGAGGGGATTTAATAAATGTCTATCAATATCTGAGGGCTGTGGGTCAAGAGGGAGGGTACAGGCTCTGCTCAGTTGCACCCTGGGATAGGACAAGGGGCAATGGATAGAAACTCCAGCACAGGAGGTTCCACCTCAACATGAGGAGGAACTTCTTCATTGTGAGGGTCCCAGAGCCCTGGAGCAGGCTGCCCAGAGAGGTTATAGAGTCTCCTTCTGTGGAGCCTTTCCAGCCCTGTCTGGATGCGTTCTTGTGTGACCTGTGCTGGATTCTCTGGTCCTGCTCTGGCAGGGGTTGGAATGGAAGATCTCCAGAGGTCCCTTCCAACCCCTAACATCCTGTGATCCTGTGTGATCCGGTGTGATCCTGGGATCAGGGTACTTTTACAGAACAGACAACCTAGTTTCCAGTCCCTGGGCACAAGAATGACTTTTTTTTTCCTGGTATCATGAAAAATCCATTCAAATCCTGAGCTATTAATCTTTGTGTGTATAGGGAAAGAACATCTGCTCCTGCCGGTGGTCTCAAAGAGCAAGACAGGCTCCTCCTCCCTCCTTTGTGAAAAGAGTTTTGAAGGTCTGCCTCTGGAGAGCAGCCAGAGCTACAAACATGGTGGAAGTGTGCTGGCACTGAAGTGTTTTTTCAAAGTGTGTATTGAGACCATGTGCTTGGTAGTGCTTATCAAAAGGTTTTAAATGTTGTCTCACATTTATATTTCTCTTTCCTAAACTTGAGGGTTTTTGGATCTTCTTTCAAGGTATCTGGAAGTGCCTAAACAGCAGAATGAAAACCAAGATGTTCTACTTTGGACCCAGGCCTTTCAAGCTGGATATTGCAATGCTCAGCATCCTGGTGTCTAAACTCATCCTTCAGCCTGCTTTTATTTTCGTTAGCCTGTGGTGTGACTCACAGCTCCACCAGCTGAGCTGCTTCTGTATTGAATGTTCAGACTGACAGTGACATTACTGAGACAACACATTCAGTCCCAGAATAGCATGTGTGGGGGGAAAATACTGTATGAGCAGATTATTGTTTATATTAAAATAACGTTCCCTCTGTATTTCTTGTTAATGAACAAAAAAATCACTGACAAAGATAGATTTGCATGCTCCATCATAACAAAAAATCTGAATTAACTTTATGATTTTGCTTTGAAAGGATAGGCAAGGCAAAGAAAAGGGGAAGGAAAAGGAAAGGGAAAAGAAAGGGAAAGGGAAAAGGAAAGGGGAAAGAAAAGAAAAGGAAAGGGAAAAGAAAATGAAAGGGAAAAGACAAGAAAGGGAAAGGGAAAAGAAAGGGCAAGGAAAAAGGAAAGAAAAGAGAAGAGAAAAGAAAAAAAGAAAAGAAGAAAAGAAAAGAAAAGAAAAGAAAAGAAAAGAAAAGAAAAGAAAAGAAAAGAAAAGAAAAGAAAAGAAAAGAAAAGAAAAGAAAAGAAAAGAAAAGAGAAAAAAGATAAAAGAAAAAAGAAAAGAAAAGAGAAAGAGAAAAGAGAAAAGAAAAAAGAAAAAAGAAAAGAGGTCATTTAGACATTTTCTTGCCAACTATTTCTTTCACATCAGAAATTATTCTTCTAAAATTCTTTAAATACGATTTCTGCAGACTAAATATTTACCTGATTGATATGGTCCCTGGAACTGTTGTTGCTCTTCTCCCTTGCTGTCTTCCACGTGTTCATCATGTCAGCAAGGCAAATAAAAGAAGTCTGACTGTGCCTTGGTTGCTACATTTTCCAGAAGACAGATGCAGCCTTCCAAAGCCAGCTGCATTAAAATGCATCAGATTGTCATTGCTTTGGAAAAAGAATCACCTAAGCAGTCTGTCTTTGGAAGCAGAGACAGAAGTCCTTGCTGTCAGATCTCCTACCACTGGCAGGTAAAGCCAAATAAAGTCCTGCTCAGGTCTGATTTTCCTTCTTTCTCAGGGAACAAATGAAGAGCTCGAGTGTCTGCCTACCTAAAAGTGATGACAATGAATCATTAGGGTCACCCACCTGGGGGACACTTCTCAGCTAGACAGGACAGAGCATCATAAATGGAAATCTCTGTCAAGCAGAAGGTAGACTCAACTGCTCTCTGTACGTAGATGGCATTGAAGAGGATCAGGCCCCAGCTAGACTCCTGGAGTGAACTACACATTTGGCCTCGCATCTTTGAAAACCTGATGTGTTACCTGACCCTGAGCTTAGAACTGCTATGACTTACATGGCAAAGGAATAAGAATCTGCAGCAAGAAGCAATTTACATCAAATAGGTAGCAGCTGTTCTGTATCACATTTGATGCCTCCAAGTAAAATGAAATATGATCCAGGAGTTGGTGAATGAACAAACACAATTGACTGGTAGGAAGAGGAGGAGCGAGATGGGTTGGAATATTACTGTTGACTTTGCTGTGTTACATCAGGAGTGGACACTGGATGAAATCTGGTTTTAGCCTGAATCTGAACTGTCAGTCTCAACCCTCAGATGAGAAGTGGAAGCTGTCTCATCATGATATGAAACATTCCCAATCTACTGTTCCAAATGAAAAAGCATTTTGCCTAGCTGCACTGCATTGCATTTCAGATACCATAGATCATGCCTGGTTTTAGGCTATTTACGTGGGCCTGGGGAATGACTGATCACAGAGGAGCTGGTCATAGAGAAGGAAATAAAAGCCAGGGGAAATACATTCTTGCAAACATATGGATTATCTAATATTAGAGACAAAAGTTGGTAATGACAAAGTGCTAAACTTTCTGGGATCTGATGTTATTTGTGACTTGTTCGTCCTACGATTTCCTACTAACCATCAACCACAAGAGTACCTGATTTCTACAGTGATGTACCAGAGCAGCCCCGGCAGAAGGTTGCTTTCTCCATTCAGAGGCACACATTCAATGAATTGGTGTCAAACTCTCTTTTTAAGGAAAGACCTTTTCCCAGCTGAGTGTGTTAGAGAACTGTTGCAGAGTGAGTTCTCTCTATCAGGTAGGCAATCTGTACAAATCTGTCAAGTTTTTGCTGAGGACACTATAAATGAACACCTCAGAGCTAAGATATCTAATTAGGTGCACATCATTATTGATATCCAGCTGCGACTGTCCCCTCCCCTTGGTATGGTTTAATCCTCTATATCAGAGCACACTGAAAAATGTTTGTGTATAGGGGAGAAGGTGGAAAGGAAAACAAGGAGGCTCTGAAGGAAATACATTGGAAACATCATCCAGATGCTAATTAGACTCCCCCAAAATCTCCTCTCTGCAGTGATTAGCGTGCTCCCAACAACAGAAAGGACTGAGCCCTTCTGGTACACACAGTTCATCTCAGAAGGAAATTAAACTTCCAGTTTCAGGGGGAAATTGTTTGTTACACATTTTCCCCTTTCTCCATGGACTGAGGTGAAGCATCCTTACGCCATGCAAACCACACATTATTATTGTTATTTGATATTGATAGGCCTGATCTAACCCTTTGGTGCTATATTTCACTTCCAGAAAGGCCCCCATTACTCCAGATGGCTGGAGATGCATCTGTCACCACTTGGCACTGGAAGAGCAAACCTTCGCTGGCCACGTAACAGACTTCTCAGCACACAGGCATTTGATGCCACTTTTGCAGGAGAGACAATGGAGGAAAGCAGTTTGGGAACTCAGAAGCCAGACTAGGTTGAACAACCAAAAGATCCAAAGTCATTAAGGTGACGACAAATATTTTTTTTTTTCTGGATGAAATCTCTTAACACTACAAAATGTCACCACTGTGCTGCTGAAGCCTTTGTAGTGACACTGTTGTTTGCTGGAGCTGCTCAGAAGAGCTGTTGAAAGAGCCTCCACACTGACACGTACTAAATATGGAAAGCAGCAGGGTCAGAAGCGTCAGCAGAGTTCTGTTTACAGACACAGAGGCCTAGGGACTTGGTATGGATGGGCAGCAGCTACCACTCTGGCACAGAGCCCATTCTGCAGCCCAGCTCTGCAGCCCAGCTCTACAGCCCAGCTCTGCAGCCCAGCTCAGCAGCCCAGCTCTGCACCCCAGCTCTGCAGTACAGCTCTGCAGCCCAGCTCTGCAGCCCAGCTCTGCAGCCCACCTTCCAGCTCCAGTGCTGATCATGATGCTTCTGCAGCCTGGCAGACTGCTCTTCCCCTCCTGACATAGCACCTTGCCATCATCTCCTTGCAAATTAAGGATTTCATGGGGTACTTCATACTTCCTCAGAATGAGAGGGGCAAAGACCTACAGTTACTAGAGGTGCCTAAAGAGAGCAGCAAGTTCAAGCTGGATAGGTGGAACCCTGCAGGAGAACAAAGTCTATAGGCTTCACACTTGGCTCTCAGATGTTCTTCAACCACTCACAGATATTTTACTGTCATAGGACAACAGTTTCCCATTGATTTCCTGCCAACACCTGAAAAGCATTTACAAACTAGGACTTTATTCACTTCAAGAGTGTGTGGACTTAATACTTTGGGTTGCCAAAATCACAAAATCACAGAATGTTAGGGACTGGAAGGGGCCTCAAGAGATCATCCAGTCCGAGCCCCCTGCCAGAGCAGCAGCACCTGCAGCAGGTCACACAGGAACACATCCAGGCAGGACTTGAATATCTCCAGAGGGGGAGACTCCACAACCCCCCTGGGCAGCCTCTTCCAGTCTTCTGTCACCCTCACAGAAGGGTTTTTCCATGGAACTTTCTCCTCCTGTTTCCATGGAACTTTCTCCTCCTGTTTCCATGGAACTTCCTATGCCTCAGTTTCCACCACTGCTCCTTGTGCTGTCCTTGGGCATCACCCAGCAGAGCCTGGCTCCAGCCT
>VXBD01011788.1:60505-90916 GCA_013399975.1 Indicator maculatus
AGGAGAACCTCTCTTGACCTGCTGACCACCCCAGGCTGTCCTTGGCCTTCTTGGCCACCAGAGCACATTGCTGGCTCGTGGTTACCCTCCCATCCAGTAGGACCCCCAGGGCCTTTCCTCTTCACTGCTCTCCAGCTGGTCAGTCCCCAACTTGTACTGGTACATGAGGTTGTTCTTTCATAGGTGCAAGACTCTACTCTTGCCCTTGCTGACTTCATTATATTTCTCCCTGCTCAGCTCTCAGCCTGTTTAAAGTCTAAGAAGTTTCCATCTTCAAGAGCTGTTGTATTTTTTGAAATGCATATCATTTTTGGGGGACTTGGGAGTTTTTGTTTGGAGAATTTTTTGGTGGTGGATGGGGAGGGGAAGGGACAGATATTGCTAGTATTATACAGTAATTAAGGTTCTGGTAGTAAAAAAACTTAAACCTACTTTTCCTTTCATAAAACTGAAGCCCAGAACAGTGGATGTGGCTTATCCAAAGCAGGACAGATGTTCTAGCTCCTAAATTCAAAGAGTCAGAGAGCAGCTCAGTTAGGAAGGGAATTCTAGAGATCTAGTCCAGCCCCTCGAAGCAGGAAGGGAATTCTAGAGATCTAGTCCAGCCCCTCGAAGCAGGAAGGGAACTCTAGAGATCTAGTCCAGCACCCTGAGTTAGGAAGGGAACTCTAGAGATCTAGTCCAGCACCCTGAGTTAGGAAGGGAACTCTAGAGATCTAGTCCAGCCCCCTGAGTTAGGAAGGGAACTCTAGAGATCTAGTCCAGCCCCCATGAGTTAGGAAGGGAACTCTAGAGATCTAGTCCAGCCCCCTGGGTTAGGAAGGGAACTCTAGATGTCTCGTCCAGCGCCCTGCTCAGAGCAGCGTCACCTAGAGCAGGTTTCTCAGGTGCATGGCCAGTCATATTTGGATTATGTTCCAGAATGGATGCTTCACAGACTCTGGGTAGGAGTGCAGGGATGCCCTTGCAGTTGAAAGCAAGGAGTGGCATGCTCAGAAGCAGCCTCCTGTGTTTCAGTGTGCGCCCATTGCCTCCTGGCCTGTACCTGGGCACCCCTGCCAACACCTTGCCTCTGTGTTCCTTACTTCAAACAGGTATTTGTACAGATTGATCTGTTGAGCCTCCTCTTCTCCAGGCCAAAGTCCCAGCTGTCTCAGCCTTGCCTTGGATCAGAAGGTCCATGAATTAATCACCTTTGACTTCCCCTTTCTAGATCCATTGTCTGCTCTCATCACCTTCTTAATATCTCCAGAGACCATTTTGGGGAGGATTTGCTCCATTTCCTTCCCAAAGACCAAACTGTGGCTGACAAGCCCCACCTTAAAGGCTCAGCCAAAAGAACAGCTGAGGAAATTCTCCTGGTATGTGGCTTATAGAGACCCTGCTGAGATGGCTCCTGGCTGTCAGAGCTGCTGCAGGACTGAGTAGCTCTGAGGGAAGCTACTGAGGATCCCATTTCACAGGTACAAGCCTGTGGCTGCCCTTCCAGTTTGTGACAAGTGGTGCTCCTGGTGCTGGCAGGCTCCCTGGGGCGGAGAGAGGGAAGTGGCTAACGTGCCTTTGAAATGATGCAGCATCTGGGATTCAATAGGACTTGTGAGTTTGATTCCTCTTTGGTGCTGGGGATTCCATTTTAGCAGTTTGCTCACCTTCTTTCTCAGGGAAATGATGAGGAAAATCTTCTCTTTTTACCAAAGAACAGTAGGGTGAAGCCACTACTACTCAAAGTACTGTGGAAGAGAGGGCAGCCTGAGTGTTCCCAGTATTTGGTGTGACCTAAGTCTCCCACAGGTTTCAGCATGGCCTTGAGCTCCAGGAATGCTGGTACCAAGTGCGGGACATGGAGTTCACTGTGAGAGCATAGCCTCCAATCAGTGTGAGCTGGGTGTCTCTGGCCTGGAAAAAATCCTACTCTTGGTCCCTGTTTATGGTGGCAAAGACCCCAGTTAATGGCAAGTGTGTTTAGAAGAGTGTAGGAAAGGAATACAAACTGCAATATGGGGAGCATCAAGCACCTCAGTGCATTGGAAAAACACTAAGGAAGGAAAGCAGAAAAATACTAAAGAGGAGCAACATGCCTCTCATCTCTGTGGTTTGTTACATGCTGAGTGTATTTATGTGTAATGCTCACATCACCAAGAGTAACCCCTGCTCTCCAGTGCCATGCTGTGAAACATGCCCTCAGGCAGGTGCCTCCCTGGAAAACCATATTACAGCATCAGGGTAGCAATGGCTTTGTTGCTCCACTGTCACTTGCAGCAGCCTGTGCTTCTGGGACCAAAACAGGGCACAGCATCCCTGTGAAAATTTATCAGCATAGTTACAGGCTGGCAAATAATTCCCATTCTCAGGTGGATCATTTTCACCTTGATTTTTCAAGTCTTTTCTTCTCTGCCCTGCAAGCACTCACAGTTCTCCCTGCAAGCAAGTAGATTTTCTTCTCTGTATTTAAAAGCACAGGTGGGTAGCTAATCATGAAGTGTACACCATGCTGGAAACAACAAACAAGGGTTCTTGAGGTGGGAATAATATATGTTTGCTCTCTGGCTATGGTCACAGATGATCAATTCATTTGCTGCTGCAGAGCAGAGAGTGCTATATAGGCACTGGAGATCCTTAGGGTTGTTTTTCCTTAATCATGCAGAGTAAAACATCATCTATTTTGTTAAACTGTAAGAGGTATGAAATCCTTGAAGTCTGCTGTCTGCTCCTGATTTTGTACATAGAACCATCACAGAAGTCATAGAATCATAGAATCACAGAACTGTCAGGGTTGGAAGGGACCTCAAGGCTCATCCAGTTCCAACCCCCCTGCCATGGGCAGGGACACCTCACACTACAGCAGGTTGCTCACAGCCACATCCAGCCTGGCTGCAGAAACCTCCAGGGATGAGGCTTCTACCACCTCCCTGGGCAACCTGTGCCAGTGTCTCACCACCCTCCTGGGGAATCCATCCATCCATCCATCCATCCATCCATCCATCCATCCATCCATCCATCCATCCATCCATCCATCCATCCAATCTGAATCTACCCATTTCCTTCAACTGCTGGCAAAAAACCAAAGTAAAATATAACGATAACCAAACTCCAGTCCCTCACACCTTTGGGCTTTTCAAAAGGAGATTTTTGCCTTTTGAAACTCAACTTTATATATTTTAATCTTCATAAGTATCTAAGAATTAGAATATTTTAACATTAAATATTTTCATTTTTACCACACAAGCAGTTTAAAAGTAAATCAAGAAAGCACTTTTGCAGCACTTCTGTTTTTGCTGTAGAGGTTATATCGTTGCCAGTCATCTCAAAGTCATTCTTGCAGGCCTTACTGAAAGACTTTAAAGAGTATTAAAGCTTGAGAACTGACACAGCTCAAGAAGTGTGCTTCAAGGCTGTTCCCTCTAAGATTGGCAATTAAGCTAACCTGTACCTCATTGAAGCAGGTAGGTGACAAAAGCAGAGATCATGCAGTTTAGTGCTAATGTGCATTCCCACAACTGACTGAGGAGAGAGCAGGGTGCTTGTATGCCAGGGGCAGGGTTAGTGAGACATGAAAGGGCAAAGGAGCTTGATGAATTTATCTGAGAAGTGTTCATAAGGACACTGACACTTGATACAGGACTGCAAAAGTCAACTTGTCACCAAACGTGCCAGCTAAAAGAGCTGGTGCCAAAGTCTGTGGGAGAAAGGTTTGTTCTCACCACAAAGTGTGAAAAAGAAACCAAAATCAGCCATTCTTGAGTGACTGAGGGAGCAGACTGAGGCAGCAGCCAGATCCAATGAGCCTTTTGTTTTCAGTCTGACCACATCTCCTGAGCTGTGCAGATCTCTCCACCAGCCTTGATGTGCTGCATTTCATTTTCAGCTCCTCCTGGTACTCCAATACACAAGAAGGGTTTCCAGGCCCTGTTGGACCTGCTTGCTTCTTAGCAAGGGACCAGCTCTGGTCAGAGGGACAGGAGGGTGTCAGTTTGCCATTGGAATGTGCTGCCCATGGAGGTGGTTGATGTGCTTCAAGGTGGTTTGGCTGTGGTGCTTGGGGCTCTGGTTTAGGGGTGAGCCTTGTAGAGTAGGGTTCTGGGCTGGACTTGGTGATCCTGAGGGGCTTTTCCAGCCTGAATGTTTCTGTGATTCTGTGATTCTGAGCTGGAGTCTAATATCTGGAATGGATGTACCAAACATTCATGCAGCCAGCCTGCTACTTGCCCCCATATGCCAAGCTTCTCACGTCTTGCACAACAAATCTGCAAAGTGATTGGGGACTGCTGCAGGCATCTGAGGTGATTAAATGCTTCCCAAAGCATACTTCGCCTGATTTTCCCCCAAGGAACAGCACGTTCTTGGACAGCTATTTACCATTCTTCAGAAATCCAGTGCTCCTGGATGCTCTCTCCATTTTCCACAAGCTCTTGAGGAGGTAGGAAGCAACTTACAACTTAGAGAGAGGGACAGAAGCACATGGTGCAGCTTGCTCAGCAGAAACAGAACAATTCTTTCTCTCCCCCTGGGACCTGAAGGCCCCTCAGGGACAAGGTACAGTTGCACAGTGGGTGCCCATTCTTGACACAGGCTATTAGAGATTAATATCTCCTATCTTCAAGTTTGACAGCTCATTACTCTTACCCTGAGTCTGGAGGATTATGAGCTTTTGGGCTCCATCACCCAGATTGTTGTTTTATGGAATAAATGTCAGGGCTGAAGCAGTAGCAACACCTCAGTGCTCCCTATGAAAAGTCCTAGTGAGGTGGAGAGGAGGAGACAGCAGGAATTCACAAAACCATGGGGGATGGAGAAGGGAGCAAAAAGTTGCTCAGTTCACTGGGTTCCAGTTTTTTTAGTACCTCTTTACAATGAGAGTGAATAGCTCCAGACAGCTTTCTGGCAGTGGCTGCAAACATCACAGTTGGAAATCCATTCAAGATCAAAACACATCAAGTTTTGCTGTGAACTAATTTTCTAAGATGCCATTAGAGCCTGTGGAGGTCCAGTCAATACAGCCTGTGAAGGCTAGGGAGCAGTCTGCTGTCTGGTACCTCAGATGGATCACTCTACGTGCAACAGGCTAGAGTTCATTTGCCTGTAGTAGGAGCCTCAGGAAAGCACAGATGAGCACTGATGCACACTTGAATACAGGGGAAATTCAGGGCAGAAATTTCTTTCCATGTCTCAGGGTCAGAGGAGAGCTGGAGTGCAGAGGCACTGGCATGCAGGGGTAGTCAAAGGGTTCATGTGACAGAGAAGCAGGGAGCGGATCCCAAGTGGCTGAGGCAGCAAAGCTGTCCGCACTGTGCTGAGTTGTTCTGTGTGGCATTCTGCACTCAGTGTGCAAACACCCCCAGATATACAGAAATGAATCAACAGCTCCTTATGAACCCATGTGCACATTGCCATTAAAGGAATGCAACCTATGCAGGTAGTAGTTTATGAACTATCAAACCCATGTTTGCAAACTGGTGTAGAGAATATTGCAAGAGCTGAGTCCAAAGGGAGTATTTGTGGCTGGGATTCTAAGCCAGTGGAAGTGGATTCTTATACCACAGACACTGTCAGATGTTTGAGCTGCAGCTTTGCCAAAAGATGCCTGGGAGCCTAATCTGGAGACTATTCAAAGCAATGGAAAGCTTCCCACAAACTTCAGTGGGTTTTAGGCTCAGGCCTCTGAGGTGACTTTCAGTGCCTATGCATTAAACATCCATTTATCTCTCTGTTGTTCTGAATCAGTCAGAAGTCTGCAAGGCCAAATTCCTTTTAACTGCTAGACCCGGGGGAGCAAACTACTTTCAGCGTGGCAAGCAGGGAGTGATCTGAGCAGCTTGCATTAACATTAAGGGGCAAGTAGTGTGTAATTCTGTACATGATACAAAAACCTCCCCTCAGAAAATGAGCTGCACTACACATAAAAAAATGTTCCTGATGTTTTCAGTCCCTATACAATTATTGAACCTTTCTGCCCCCCAGCCATTTCTTTCTGCAGAATGTTCTTCTATCGCTTTTAGGAAATAGCACAGTGATAGAGAACTTGTGTCCAAAAATATGCAAGAACCATATTTTAGACACAGGCCCTATTGAAGTGATAGTCCATGGATTCAAATCCTTGATTTTCTCTGAAAAGTGAAAAGGAATTGTACTTCTTCCCTTCCATTCTGCAATGCAAGGCTTTAATTGCTTCAGCAGAGCTGCTAGGCAAGAGGAGGCAATGCATTTTATGTAGCTCTTTCTAGAATGAACAAAAGGTGTCCTAAGTGGAACTTTGGATTGAAAATTGCACACATATATTCAAAAGATTTGCCTTTTGGCATCAAATCTTTTATTGAATTTTTTTTTTAATACAATTCCCTGAGATGCTTTTTTTTTTTTTTTTCCAGTACAACAAATTGCTGAATGCTTGCAGGAGAAGGGTGAGTAAGAGTTTAGTCTGGAGAAAAGAAGAATGAGAGAGGATTTAATAAATGTTTGTAAGTATCTGAGGGTTGGGGGTCAAGAGGAGGCATAACCTCTGCTCAGTTGCACCCTGGGATGGGACAAGGGGCAATGGATATAAACTACACCACCTCAGGAGGTTCCACCTCAACATAAGGAGAAACTTCACTGCCAGGGTCCCAGAGCACTGGAGCAGGCTGCCCAGAGAGGTTGTGGAGTCTCCTCTAGTGCCTTTCCAGCCCTGCCTGGATGTGTTCCTGTGTGACCTGTGCTGGGTTCCATGGTCCTGCTCTGGCAGTGGGGTGGACTTAATGATCTCCAGAGGTCCCTTCCGACCCCTAACATCCTGGGATCCTGTGAAAGTCCTTATGAATGACCATTTGTCTCCAGCATGTGGAGTATCCAGAGTGCCCCACTTTTCACTTAGAAGCAGTTTTACATTTCTGTTGCAGCTTTTGGTAGGTCACCAAATCATTCTTTTGTCACTAGGCTGCTTGTTCCTTGCCCAGCCCCAGCACACAGATGGTAGGGTGGAAGTATCTGGTGCCTTTGGAGCTTAATATATTTGAAATGCTCTCAGGAGGACCCTGTGATGAGCAGTGCTGATGTATTTTGATCTGGGTTTTTTTCTGCATTACATCCACTAACAAGTAACAGCTCAGCAAGCACATCTGAACACATTCAGACCAAGCAATGGCAGCCAGGTCCTTCATCCCTGTTCACCATGCCCTGGGAGGGGGGGAGCACACTTCATTAGCTGGGAGCTCTTTAGTGGCCACTTCTGACTCGCCTGCTGTGCCCAGGCAGCATTTCTTACTCGTCCTCAAGCTGACAGACATCCACAGAGAGACACTTCTGTGATTTTTTTTTCTCTATGGTAGTGACTATAGGCTTCAGTTTGAGTTCATTTTTTGATTGTTTGTTGTTGTGGGGTTTTTTATAATTTCTAAACAGTAGATTTTTTTTCTTTTATATATATATATGAGAGAAGATTTTACTTTTGAACATAGCTATTCAACTTTTTCTGTCTGTATTAACAGATAGTTTTACAGGTTCCAACTGAGGAAATTTTTATAGAAAAGATCATCAAATGTAGATATTCTACTGGCCCTTTCTTTCATTTTTATAGATTTTTTTACTAACAGATTAAATAGGAAATCCTTTTAATGGTATAACCTTGTCTAGTGGGGAGCAAGTAGCAGATTTTTGCATGTGACTTTCTGAAAGGAGTAATCTCTAACAAGCTCTGAACTGAAAAATCCTGACCTAAACATGGTTAGATTCCTGATGTGTTAGTTTTGGTATCAGAAATTAATGATATCAGCAGATCTCCCCAGGTGCAAGTTGTTTTACCTACACCTCCTACACTTTTGTTGTGGGTTCTCTCAGGACTGAGCTACCTCTCTCCTCTGGAAGGGCAGATAATCGTACAGTCTCCTTTTATGTAGTTCATGGATTCATAGAATGGGTTGGAAGAGACTTTAAAGGTCATCCAGTTCCAACCCCCCACCATGGGCAGGGACACCTCCCACCAGCCCAGGTTGCTCAAGGCCTCGTCCAACCTAGCCTTGAACACCACCAGGGAGGGAACATCCACAACCTCCCTGGGCAACCTGTTCCAGTGTCTCACCACCCTCACTGTAAATAATTTTTTCCTCATATCCAGTCCAAATCTCAAGGTTTAACCCCTTCCCTCCCATTCTGTCACTGCAAGACCTTGTACAAAGTCCCTTTCCCAGCTTTCTTGTAGGTCCCTTTCAGGTACTGGAAGGCTACTCTAAGGTCTCCCTGCAGCCTTCTCCTCTCCCAACAGCCCCAACTCTTGCAGCCTGTCCCCACTGATAACTTTGAGCCTTAATGCAAAACCTTACATAGATAACTTTGCACCTCACTGCACTAAGGTCCTGGCACTGGTACTGTTTGGTAATTATGAGGGACTGGAATTAACAGAGGCTAGCTGAAGGATTAATCTGGCTAATACCTGCCAGGGGTTAGGATGAACCACATGCTTCATGCAGCTTCTTTTCCATCTGCATGTCTGAAATGTCCTGAATCTGCTTGTGAAACTCTAGGTAGTCTTGGTTTATCCCAGTACCATTTTTCTCTCATTTAGCCTGAGTTCTTCCAAATCTCTTTTTCAGTATGCTGATTTGAAATCATTGGTGAAATTCTTCAGGAAGTGGCATCTCCCTCTGTAGCTGCCAAATGCAGCCTCTTTCACTAGTTACATGCCTTTAAGAAGTGTGTTTAGCAACTGGGGAACTCTGCTTCTGTCCTAAGGGGATTTCTCCAGCCTGAGGGCTGGTATGAATTGTGCAAGATGTTAAGTATGGAGCTCATGACCTGGGACTTCCCCACCAGCAAGGCAAAGAAAAACAGAAGCAAAACAACCCCAAAGCAAAGCAAAGCAAAATAACCCCAAAACAAAGCAAAGCAAAGCAAAATAACCCCAAAGTAAAATAACCCCAAAGTAATATTTCCCTGTGACAAAACAAAACAACCCCAAAGCAAAGCAAAACAACCCCAAAGCAAAACAAAGCAAAGCAAAACACAACGACCCCGAAGTGAAACAAACCAAAGCAAACCAAATGCCATACTAGAGCAAAGTGCAGTCTTTTTGCAGCAGTAGAACAATGGGTGGGCACCATGCTAAGTGGTGTGTCGTGGATGGGCCCCACCTGCACTAAGCAGAGGGAAGCAGTTGCCTTTGCAACCTGTTTCATGCCCATCTAAAGGGCAGAGTAAGCAGGCTCCTGTGGGTTCTCAACGGCAGAGTGGCCAGCCCGGAGAAATAGTGAATGCTGAAGCTCAGTGATCCTCAGAGCAGCAGCCTCTGCAGCCTGCTGGGTGATTGCTGCTGCTGTCATGCTGCAGGGACGATGTGGAGGGAACCACAGCTGTTAACCTGAGACATGCTTGTCACCACTTAGCAAATATCCAGAGGAAGGCTATGTCCAGAGCTACAAGAGAGCTGCACTTGGGCAGGGAGCTTGAGAGAAATCTGGACAAGGGGCAATGGGTGGAAGCTGAGTCTTAGGAAGTTCCATGGAAACAGAAGGAAGAATTATTTCCCTGTGAGGGTGCCAGAAGACTGGAACAGGCTGCCCAGGGGGGTTGTGCAGTCTCCCTCTCTGGAGACATTCAAAACTCACCTGGATGTGTTCCTGTATGAACTGCTCTAGGTGATCCTGCTCTGGTGGGAGGGTTGGACTGGATGAGCTTTGGAGGTCCCTTCCAGCCCCTAACATTCTGTGATTCTGTGATATTTTTGGTATCTTTGGTATTTTTGGTTAGGAACTGTCTAATTCCTTGTAGCAATCTTTCCTGCATGCAAACAATGGCAGAAAAGTTGCCTGTGAATTGCTAAGCCTTGCAGGATTCCTTACCTCATGACAGTCTCTTGCTGTTTTTCAGTGTCTGCTTTGTGAGTCCCTTCCAGAATCCTTCCACCTTCAGTGTCTCCTGAAAACCTCTTGTCCCACCTGCCTGTGAGGTTAGCCAAGGAGAAAGATACTAAATATTTCTGGAGCACTTTGAACAGAGTCTTGGATTGTGCCTGTAATACATAACCTGCACTGTTACAATTTATTTAAGAATTATGCTGATTTTAATCTGGCCTCAAACAAGCCTGGATGACCATTTCCTTGTCTGTTATGCACCACAGTCTGCTGGGTACCACCTCAAGAAAATGAGAGAATGCTCCCAGTGGTTGAAGTGCTCATTATGTTGAGGGTCAGGCTAGCTGAATGCTGGAGCACATGTTCAGGTCCTCTTGAATTGCACTGGTATTTAAACAGCATCTGCAATTCCATTCAATCTTTTCTACTACCTTTACAAACCACTGAGATTTAAAACACTGCTGTGTGGCTCTGCTTTATTGCTAGCATGACTCCTCTCTAATCATTGAAACTACCCCAGGGATGGATTTGGGTCAAGGTCTTCTTTTTTTCACACCATTTTCTTTGATGGCTGCATTACTGCTGTGTCTGTATGATATTAGCAATAGCTCAGACTGAATAATTTCTGAAAGGAGCACAGTTCTTTCACAGAAGAGATACCCTGGAACCCTACCTTCACCAACACATCATGTGGCTAACTGGCCATTTCTCCTGGCTGTCTGACTAATTAATCAAACACATCACTTATTACTGTGCTTTTCTGGCACTCCTAAAAGATAACGAACGGGAAAATGGACAAGGTGTTGGATTTCATTTAGGTTTGAGTTTATTGCCTGTGACACCAGAGAATGTAAATAAGAAGCCAGTCTCAGGGCTATGATATTTCTCACCAGTCAGTCAGCCACAGGTTGTTGATGTGGCTGCAATTCTCTGCAGTGCCTCGCACAGATACTTGTCCCAGTGGGGCAAACCAAAGGAGTATTGAAGAGCTCAGCCAAAGGAAATGGCATTGTCAGGGATTTGAAATAGTCACAATGCCTTCAGCACAAGAGCAGGTTGTTCCCTTTACATGGGAGAAACGAGAGGGAGACTCACATCACAGGTTTGCTCCTAATAGGCATAGTTCTTGCCAAGGATAATCCTGAGCAGATTCATATTGAATAACCAAAACAACACAGGTTTTTTTCTGGAGCTAAAACTGGAACTTGAAAATTGAATAGACCTACAGACCAGTTGAATAGACCGACAGACCAGTTGAACAGACCTACAGACCAGTTGAATAGACTGACAGACCAGTTGAATGAACCTACAGACCACTTCAATTGAATAGAGCTACAGACCAGTTGAATAGACTCACAGACCACTTCAGTTGAACAGACCTACAGACCACTTCAGTTGAACAGACCTACAGACCACTTCAGTTGAATAGACTCACAGACCACTTCAGTTGAACAGACCTGCAGGCCACTTCGGTTGAACAGACATACAGATCACTTCACTTGAACAGACCTACAGATCACTTCAGTTGAACAGACCTACAGACCATTTGAGTTGAATAGACTGACAGACCACTTCAGTTGAACAGACCTACAGACCACTTCAGTTCAACAGACCTACAGACCACTTCAGTTGAATAGACTCACAGACCACTTCAGTTGAACAGACCTACAGACCACTTCAGTTGAATAGACTCACAGACCACTTCAGTTGAACAGACCTACAGACCACTTCAGTTGAACAGACCTCCAGATCACTTCAGTTGAACAGACCTACAGACCACTTCAGTTGAACAGACCTGCAGACCACTTCAGTTGAACAGACCTACAGATCACGTCAGCTGAATAGACTCACAGACCACTTCAGTTGAACAGACCTACAGACCACTTGAGTTGAACAGACCTGCAGACCACTTCAGTTGAACAGACATACAGATCACTTGAGTTGAACAGACCTCCAGACCACTTCAGTTGAACTGACCTACAGACCACTTGAGTTGAACAGACCTACAGACCACTTGAGTTGAACAGACCTACAGACCACTTCAGTTGAACTGACCTACAGACCACTTCAGTTGAACAGACCTACAGACCACTTGAGTTGAACAGACCTCCAGATCACTTCAGTTGAATAGACTCACAGACCATTTCAGTTGAATAGACTCACGACTCACAGACCACTTCGACTGAATGGACTCACTGACCACTTAGGTGATTCAGCTGGGAAGGAAGGTGGAAACCTAAGACCAATTACCATTCCTCTGGTATTTTGAGCTTTACCTCTAGTTACAATGAAGCAGCTTCTGTCCACAGAGGAATACAGTCATGAGTACGTACAACAGGATGGGCAGAACCCTGGGGGCTCTCTCCTGCCTACTTGGGCTCAGTAGGGGCTGGCAATTAGCTTTGGTCTGCTGTTTTCCTTTCTGCCCTTGTTTCAAAGTTCTGCTTGACTTGCAATCACCCTCCAAGGTCCCTGCCTTTATGAAGGCTGACTAAACTTTCTTTAGTGAAGCTACTCTTTGTAGATCTGCTTCTTATAAATGCCTGTTAATTATTCAGGGTTTTGGAAACCTTTTGGCTAGCCTGTGCAATTAGGAAAAGCACTAAAGTTCTGTACACTACTTTTTTATTCCAAAACCTACTAGTCTCAACAGGAGGTGTTTTTTTTTTTAAACAAAGAATTAAAAAAAATGAAGGCATAAACTTTCTTTCTCTTTTACACTTCCATGTTTGCAAGCTGAATATCTTACCACATAGTCTTTGCTAAGTAATAGTTTGGTTTAAATTAAATTATTTCTGAAAGCATTGTACTATCATATTTTGCAAATCAAAATGCTTATTTTCAGTCTTGTTGTGATAAAAGTACACCAAATACCAGGTTTAAGAAAGGATGCAAGTCCACATAGCATTTCTTTTTCCAGACAAGGCTGATGCTTTAGTGGTGATAAAAATATGGCAACAATAGTCTGGAGAGAAGGCTGAAAGGGGAATCTGATCAGTGTCTATCAATAGCTGAGGGCTGGGGGTCAGGAAGGAAGGGACAGGGACAGCCTCTGCTCACTTGTGCCCTGGGATAGGACAAGAGGCAATGGATGGAAACTGCAGCACAGGAGGTTCCGCCTTGACATGAGGAAGAACTTCTTGACTTGTGAGGGTCCCAGAGCCCTGGAGCAGGCTGCCCAGAGAGGTTGTGGAGTCTCCTTCCCTGGAGCCTATCCATCCCTGTCTGGATGTGTTCCTGTGTGACCTGTGCTGGATTCTATGGTCCTGCTCTGGCAGGGGGGTGGACTGGAAGGTCTCCAGAGGTCCCTTCCAGTCCCTAACATCCTCAGATCTGTGATCTCTCCTCAAGTATAGAAAAGTTCAGATTCTCAGCCTGCTCACCCTTGAGCAGCACACCAGGATGGGGAACAGGGACTGTAGTCAGTTCAACAAATGTTGTCTCAGCCACTCCTTCCCTGTCAGGGGTTAGACTCCTCATCCTCTTCCCTGTCTCCAGCATGAGGTCCCTCTCACACAAAGCCATACTGCATGAACTTCTTCAGTGTCCCCTCCAGCTTCAGTTCTTTACACCTGCTCCAGCGTGGCTCCCCCATGGGGTCACAACTCAGTCAGCAAATGTGCTCCCACATGGGCTCCTCTCTCCATGAGTTCATGGGTTCTGCCAGGAACCTGCTTAAGCACAGGCATTCCACAAGATCACAGCCTCCTTCAGGTCCATCCATTTGCTCTGGCTTGGGGTCTTCCATGAGCTGCAGGTGAATATCCTGTCCACTCTTAACCTTCATGGGCTGCAGGAGGACAGCCTGCCTCAACACAAGCTTCGCCATAGGTTGCAAGAGAATCTCTGCCCCAGTGCCTGGAGTATCTCCTCCCTCTCCTCCTTCACTGATCTTGGTGTCTGCACAAGTTGCTTCTCTCAGCTATTCTCGCTTCTCTCTCTGCCTGTAGCTGCTGCTGAGCAGGCATTTCCCCCCCTTCTTAAATGCATTGTCACAGAGGTGCCGCCACCATCACTGGTGGGCTCAGCCTTGGCTGCTGGCATTGGCTCCAGCAGACACAGAGGAAGCTTCTAGAGCTTCTCACAGAAGCCATCCCTGTAGCCCCTCTGCTACCAAAAGTTTGCCATGCAGATGCAATGCAGGCAGATACCCTGCTGTTAAAAGCAGAGGTTGGGAAGTGTACTGTGAAGACTTCCTGGTGAAGAAGATGGTGTCACTCCAATCAAGATTCACCTTGGGAAAATAACACTTCTAAGGACACTCAGGGAAAATATTGACACAAAAATGCTTTATCTAAACCAAAACCAAAACCAACCAACAACCCACCCAAAACCAAACCAAAACAAAAATCTGATGGAGGTAGAGAGGACATGATCAGATCTTCTGCCTGAAACTTCTTGTTAGGAGAAAAATAATTGGTTTTATCAGCAGCTCCACTGAACATTAATGCTGTGCTACAGCAGCATCATTTTGTATTGCTTGAAGCTCTGAGTCACTTACATAGCACCTTCTTCAAAGGTTTTAAAACCCAAGAAAGTGTTGTGGGAAAGGATTAGAAGAAAGGTGATTAACTCCAGAGAGACTCTGGTGAGCAACATCTGTTTCCAGGAGCATTGTGCATTGGGATAAGACAGATCATAGATTGTTGCTTTACATTTTCCAGTCCATATGCTGAAATGGGTGCTTCAGCACACAATTTAAAGTCAGGAGGCATCAAACACAGGAGTGCTTGCTGCTGTTCTCTGATGGTGGCAGTTCAAAGTGAAAGAAATCAAAGCTGTGGAATACCTGAGCTTTGGTAAGAGAAGCACAAAGATCTTGCTGGCTTCTAATAGAGAAGAAAGCAGCAATCTTGCAATAAAAGCTATTTCTATCTAATTTATAGGAAATGTTGCATTCCAATATTACCTGAGCTGCTCTTTGGAAATGAGATACATCTGTATGGAAAAAAGGCACAAGAGAGATCAAAGAAGGAACAAGCATTTGTGATAAGGAGAGCCAGAGGTAAGATGAGAAGAGTTTGTGCCCTTTATTGATCCTGGACAAAAACTTCCAGAGATTGCTTTCCACTATAATGCTATAAAGTAGATGAAGTACAGAAATAAGTTTTAGTTTCAAGCCTTCCTCCTTTCTCAGTGCTGCAGCCAGGAAGGCTTCTAGATTCCAGAAGAAGAAAAGCTGAAGAAATTCTAACAGGAGCAAATTCAACTTTCCTTCCTTTTAGCTTTCTCTGTAGCTGTGTCATTGGCTTGTGGCACAGCATTTGTCATTGCTAGTGTCAGGTGCCAAGCTCTGCACCAAGTTTGCAAGGCCTCAGGACAAAGGTTGCCAGGTCCACTCCACCTCAGATTTTCTTGACCTGCTAGTAGCTTTTTTTTAAGCTTAATTTAGCCCTAAGAGGATTTTTTTTCTAACTGATTAGGTGCCTAAGGTGACCTTGTTTTGTTCTGTTTGTCTTTACATGGTATCTCCTCTAATATAATGAAGTAGTGTGGAGACAGCAGAAGTTCTGAGAAGTGAGGACACAGGATGTGGCACAGGATGCAGGTGAGGGATGGTAAGAGATGGGGAACAGGCCTGAGACAGGCCACCACAAGCTTGTAAAGAACACACCAGCTCCGGACAGCTGAGGAAATGCATGCCTGAACCTGGACCAGGAAAAGGTTTTACTGCTGACTAAGCAAACAAATAAATAGCCTCCCAAACACAGAAGTTACCACAGGGAGTAAATTTGGCTACAGCATGCAGCTGCGGGTTGCTGAAGAACATAGGTATAAATGCATAAAAATGACCATGAGTGCATGCTAGAGTGAGGGAAAGTAGAAATTATCAGCACCATTTGTCCCCTGGCAAGACAGCAGAGGTTCAGAGGCCAACCTCTCACCACAGTGCCCTCTCCAGCACTATGGAGCTACCAAATTTCCATCCCGCTGGAGCAGTGGAAGGGTGACTGCAGCGTTAGGAAAGGCTGAAATTCCATGTGTGTGTTTCACTTTCAGATGCATTGTTACTGCTATGGAGATTCTTTCCTGGGTAGAAGTATTGTTCTTATGTGCTTATATCTCTTTTTCTGCAACAGCTGGATCTAGGTTGATAATGAGTATGAAATTAAATTTCATGTACGCTAACAAGAGACTCCTGGCTTCTTATGCAGTGGGCTGGAGGTGCTGGAACTCCTTGAGCACAGGAGACCCTGAGTGGCTACCTGGCCCCCCATCTGTAAGCCCACCTCACCCAGCTCTTAAGGAGAGTCTGCTCAGTCTTAGAACTAATTACAAGATTTGCTTATTGAGGAGGGTCCTGACCCTACTTGGATCACTTCCAAAGCTTTCTGTATTTTACTCCTGACTTGGCTGCCAGAAGTTAAGTACTAACAATAATGAAGCACTGTGGCAAAGACACCTAGGAGAGAGGCAGCTCATCTCTTGGCATTTCCCCAGGCACATGTAGTAACTCTCCCATGGACTTCTCTGATGAATCTGTCCCTTTGTTCCCATTCCCCAACCGAATTCTACCATTCTTTATGGTTTCTCCAACTTGCCATGCACATACACCCCTGAAATGTTTCTGTCCATTAGCTGTCAGCTACCGACTCTGTGTAATTTCAAACATTTCCAAACAAAAGTCAAGCAAGAGCTGACTTCTATTTCTGTTCATTTTGGAAGCTTCTATTGACATTTTCTTTCCATGTTTTATCCTACTGGCAGGACCCTGACCTCAGGATTTTCCCTGAGTCCTGCCTCACCTCAGGTTCTGATAGCAAACAAAATCTTTCCTCTTACTACACAATCACCTCCCTTTTCTCAAACTTGTGGGTGGGGGATTTTTGCTTTCTTTCGTCTTTCCTATGATCTTACATCATTCATTTCTGCACCTGGATGTAGTCTTTCTAGAAAGGGTCAGGACTGCCACTCACTGTTTCCTCTTCAATTCCTTTCTCTCCATCCTCAGGCATTCCTTGTTCAGATAACATCTTTAGAATCACTGATGCTCTCCAGGTGATCATAAATCCTTTTGTCAGGCCTGATTTCACAGATGCTTTTTCACTCTGACAGCTTGTCCTGTGCTTAGACAAACTTCCCCTGTAAACAAGCCCTGTCTTGCCATAGCAATGGAGAAAAGCTGTCTAGATATAAAAACATATATTGGGAAAATATCAGTTCACACCTTTGACTCTGTAGATACTGCCTGTTTTGTCCTCTAGCTGGTAAAACCAGGGCAGGGTTAGATTCAGGCACAGCAGTGAGCTTGCTCTGTGAAGTGGGAGTGGTGCTGCTTGTGCTGACTCTCATGGGCACCTTTGGGGACTGGCATCACCTGCAGCACTGTGGCCAGTTCTGGAGCCCCTCTTACAAGAAGGATCTGGAGGTGCTGGAAGGTGTCCAGGGAAGGGCCAAGAGGGTGATCAGAGGGCTGCAGCTCCTCTGCTATGGGGACAGGCTGAGAGACTTGGAGTTGTTCAGTCTGGGGAAGAGAAGGCTCTGAGGAGATCTTCTTGTGGCCTTCCAGTATCTGAAAGGGGTTACAAGAAAACTGGGGAGGGACTCTTTAGGGTGTCAGGGAGTGATAGGAATGTGGGGAGGGGAGCAGGACTAGAAATTGGTAGATTCAGGTTGGATGTGAGGAAGAAGTTCTTCCCCATGAGGGTGGTGAGTCACTGGCACAGGTTGCCCAGGGAGCTGGTGGAAGCCTCATCCCTGGAAGTTTTTAAACCCAGGCTGGATGTAGTTCTGGGCAACCTGCTGTAGTGTGAGGTGTCCCTTCCAACCCTAACACAAGTGGAGGAGAACAGAAGTGTCTTTCTTAATCTCTTAATACCTCAGGAGCAGTATGGTTTGAGGATGAGACAAAAATCCCCAGGGTGCCCATTTAAAGGAACCAAACCTGCTTTATGTCATCATAAAGACATAGGGAGATGTCCAAGTGCCTAAATATTCCTGCAGAATGGAATATTCTCCTGCAGAGAAAATACTGTGAAGGACAACAATATAATAGGCATGAATGGTTAGAACCCAAAGCCAGACAAACTCAGATTCAAAATGAAGCATCAATTTACATCTTAGGAATCAATCACAGGTGACCAGAGTAAGATAGGAGATACTTTGCCCCTCCTTGTAGTCAAATCAAACCACTGTGTTGCTCAGGAAGGTAGTTTCTGACTAAGATACAGCTGTAGCTTAAAACTACCTTATTATGGCATTAAATAAATTTAAAATAAATAGGAGGGATTAGAGCTGAGAAGTCTGCTCTTAAACTATATACATTTCCATTAAAAGAAGATTAAAAGGGAAAATAATAAAATTTTTAAAAATAAAGTGATTTTCAGATCCTTTTCAATTGTCTCCCCCCCCCCACCCCGCAATATTATTTTACAGAATAGAATAAATGTATTTAACTTCCTACTGCTGCCCTCAGGTCTGATTTTCATTAAAAAATAAAAAAATAAAAATAAAAAGGCAAAACCCAGCTTACATATTTCATTAATACTCAGTTTGACCAGGTCAGCATTCTTGGACAGATTATGCTTTTCTCAGTTTCTTCCCATTGCTAATCCTAATGCTGCACCCAGTGCAACAGGGAGTGCAGTACCAAAAAGTGATGGAAGGAGGGGGTGGGCAGGAGGGGCCATTCCCGGCAGTGCAAACCCAAAAGGTAGGCTGGAGTCTGGTTCCCACTGAGGTGCTTTGCCAGGACTGGGAGAGGTTGGTGGTGTTGCTGAAGTGGGTTGGTGCATCAAGGGTCTGACTTCAGCACCAAATCCGAATTTTAAAAGCATTTAGTACCTTCAAGACTTGTGAGTGGTGGCCAGTCTTTTGCTGCAAATACATTAATGGCTCTGACCTACTGCTGCTGCTCTGTTCATTAAGACAGGATTGTGCTGCAGGCCCAGATCCTTTTCAATCCCACTCCTTTGAATCAAGTTACATTTTTAATAGCATTAAATTGAAGGTCAATACTTCTTTGGCACAAACTTTGAAATCCTTGATAATGGGATGTCAGTTTGCAGAGCAAGGAGGAGCAGTCCAAGGAGCTGCTTGCAAATCCTACCACCTGCACTGGGCTCTATCACTGCATCATTTAGCACCTTGTTTGCCTTTTATAGTGCTGCTCTGTGGAATCTATTAGCACCGTGTGTCTGTGGGTGACCCAGGGCAGGGCTTGTGGGCAAACGTCCCACCTGCCTGCCAGAAGGTAAATGGTATCACAGTTTAAAGAGCAAACCCCAGCAGATAATCCTGCTCTCTCTCCTGACCTGCTGGCATTCCTTTCTGGACTCTTCCCGTATCACCTCATAGTGCCTGGGAGCTTTACACACAGGGGAGGGTTTATTTTCCTAGGGTTGTCAGATGTCTTCTGAACAGCCAGCTTTCCAGCTGGGAACCTGGAGTCCACAGCAATTTAGGGTCACTTATTCAGGTCATTGAAAATATAGTGCATTGGAGCAACCCTTGAATTTTTGTGTAGTTATTCCCAGAACAGTGTCCTCTCATTCCTGTTCAAAGATTCTTCATTTTAAGCCATGCAAGCCATTACCACAGCATCTAAAGGTTCCTTTTCCCTAAGCAGAAAACCCCCAGGGTTCACTTCACACATAACCATTATTGCTGTATGAAGAACGACCTGCAAACCTTTATGTGGATGTCTTTGTAGACACAGACAGGTGTGTGCACCTGTAAAGGGAAAGTTCTCCTCGTCAGCTCCCTTGTGGAAGTCAGATTTCTGCAAGGAATCCCCAAGGAAAGGGTGAGGATCCTGGTGAGCAGAGAAAGCATGTTCATATTTCAGCAGGAAAGCAGAATTTTGTAGAGTTATATAAACATTTTATGGTGAATGTTATTTTTGATAGCTAATATCCAGGCCAGTGAACAACAGGGGCGTGACTGTGCCACTGATGTTTGGTGTTGGGTTGGGGAGAGAACAGAGAACCTTACTGGAAATCAAGAGAAATGTCAGTTTTACACAGATCACAGAATCACAGAACTGTCAGGGTCAGAAGGGACCTCAAGGTTCATCCAGTTCCAACCCCCTGCCATGGACAGGGACACCTCACACTACAGCAGGTTGCTCACAGCCACATCCAGCCTGGCTGCAAAAACCTCCAGGGATGAGGCTTCCACCACCTCCCTGGGCAACCTGTGCCAGTGTCTCACCACCCTCCTGGGGAAGTATTTCTTCCTAAGATCCAATCTGAATAGCTCAATTTCTAGTTTTGCTCTATCCCCCCCAAGTCCTATCACTCCCTGACACCCTCAAAAGTCCCTCTCCAGCTTTCTTGTAGCCCCCTTCAGATGCTGGAAGGCCACAAGAAGGTCTCCTGAGAGCCTTCTTCTCCAGACCGTTGCTGAGCTGCAGCTGCAGCTTTCCAGCTTTGATGCTGGAAATTATTTTTTGTGTTAGACCTATGTAATGTTAGACACAAGCATCCTTTCTGCACATTTTGGTCATCTGTATATCATCACAAGGCCCAGAGCAGTTGAGGTCTAGACTCTTGTCATTCCTGTGCATGTCAGCTGTTTCCTACCTTGTCTCAGGTTCTCAGAATAGTAACAGGTAGCATTTACAACCCAGATTTCTGTCCAAAAGCCCTGGCAACACAGGTGTTGGTTATAAAAAGTTAATTGTTTGGTGCCCATCTTCAGCTTTTAACACAAGCCAAAAGTGCTACTTCCTACCATGCCTTTCTGAATAGCTTGGTTCAGAACAATCCCAAATCTGTCACGTGGCAGCTTCTGCAAGATCCACTTTCAAAGGAGCACAGCAGAACAGGACACAGCATTCCCTCACTTTGGGGGTTGAGTCAAGTCATGTCTTTGCACTGCCTAATTTTTGTAGAGGTGCAAAGACTGCATGAGCCTGGTTCTGTCACAGAAGTACACTGTACATTTATGTCAAATCCTTTGGCCGTAGAGACAAACTCACAGATGCAGAACACATTTTGATTTTCTCTGAGCACAAGCTGCATCAGCGTTTGGCTGTAGTAATAACTTGACCTTTTTTTTTTTCCTGATAGCTGCCAATTTACAAAGTGAATGATGAACTGACACTTTATTATCAATGGGAAAGGGGAATGATGGAAGAACTCTCCTCTTTCCTGTGAAATCTATTTTTGCAGGGATTCATCCTGACCCATAATTTGGTTTAAATTTAATGAGCTGAATCTGGGCTTTCAGCAAGGCTGAACCAAGAACAGAAACTAGGAAAGTGTTGAGGGACACGGGTTGTCTTTTCTAAGACAAAAGGGAAGATAGCAGCAGGATCAGGACTCCAAATTATAGACAATTTGGTTTCTATTCTCCTCTGGCAGCAGCTTAAATTCTTTGTTTTTTTATCGTGTAACTTGTGACCAAGCTAGGGTTGAATCCTGGGTTGTTAGCAAAAATGTCTGTGCATAAATGCACACCCTCAGCATTGTTAAACTGCCAGCAGGTATTGGAGATTTCTGCTTGGGATTTGATGTGTATAATTGAAATTGTGCATTCATAGGAGATAAAAGCACTATTGGTCCATAAAGCTGCAATGACTCTCGTGAAATAAAAAGATATCTGAGACTCACATCTGATAAAGGTGCTAAAAAGCACATTGGCTGAAAGCCAATATAAAGAAAACTTCCCGGGGCATTAAAATGTCCTCTCAATCCCTGCTAAAGGAAAAGCCTGATTCAGTCAGCCTTGCCTTGTTCAAATATAATCTCCTTTCTTCTCCTTCACCTCTTCCATGTGGGATTTATCAGACTTCATGAGTGACTGGCATTACCTGAACAAATGATACATTCTTCTGAATAAGGTTCTTGTGCTTCATATCTCATACTTAGAGATGTTACTAAACTTTCTTGCACAGCAGACAACCAGCAAATGAAAGCTTTCACCAAAGCCAAGCTCCCTGACACCGCAGTGAAAAAGTTAAACTGCAATCATTTAGGTGAAAAGGCCTTGGGGTGCTGGTGGTGGTTCTGCACCATGAGGGTGGTGGAACACAGGAACAGGTTGTCCAGGAAGGTGGTTGAGGCTCCTTCCCCGGAGATACTCAAGGTGAGGCTGGACAGGGCTCTGGGCAACCTGATCTAGTTGGGGAAGTCCCTGCTGACTGCAGAGGGGGTTGGACTGGATGAGCTTTGGAGGTCCCTCCCATCCTAGGTCTCAGATGTCATGGGTGCCCATGAATTATGACAATAAACTCAGCTCATTAAGGAGAGACAGAACAACATTTTTCTGATTGAATGTAGCAATTAGATTTACAGTTCTGGAAATCATCACAGTGAAGATAGAAAAAAAATGAATTAAGTTCTCAGTAGAAGTTTAAAAACTGTTAGAAAAGACATTTAAAGAATCTTTAGTACGGTGCCTTAAAACATTTAGCACGAATTTTTAAGATTCTAAACCACTCTTTGTCTCAGTTTCCAAGTACAGCTAAAAGAAAAAAATATTTACTTAAAGATTAGACAAGTAAAATGGAAAATCATCTGACAGAGAATCAAATATTTAATTTAATTACTACTAGCTCCACTTATCAGGCTTTATGCTAAAATCAGAACCTATTTTTAAAGAATATTAGAACATAATCCTTGCAATTTATGTATTATTTCTTGAATAATGGTAGGATTGAGCAGCTGACACAAAACATTAGTCTTTACAGTTTGCCTATTACCCTGGAATTTGCTGGCACATTGCCTTACTAAACCAATATTATTAGCATAAATGTATTCAGTCTTTATAAAATGTTAACCCATTATTTCTAATAAATTTCAGTCAAGTTCTTGATCCAAGACATACAAGGGAAAGATTAACTTGTCTGAGTATTGCTCCCTCATAGATGCATGTAATGCACTTTAGAATATTGCTGAGCTTAAAAATCTGGGGAGAAATGGTAGCTGGTGATCAGGAAACAAATTAATATTTGCCAAGTTATCCTAGGAAATGTAAGAGGGAATTGTAAAAACAAGCTGCATGCCAGTAGTCAGCACAGTGATGAAGACCTCCAAAACACTAAGAAAATAATTGAGTATCCTACATAAAAATCTTGATTTGAACTGAGCTAAAGTATCTTACAACAGAGCTCTGGTTTGCTCATGGAGCACTGCTGCTTGTTCAGGCTCCCTATCATGTCCAGCATTACCATGAAGAATCCCAGGGAGGGATTTGTCCTAACACTGTGACTGAGCCAGGGCAGAGGAGGGCAGGGAAGCTGGAAAGGGCAAGGAGAAGAAATCTGATGAAGAGAGACTGAAGGAGACTGAGGGATGGTTAGTGTGAAAGAGAGGAGGCTGAGAGGAGACCTCCTGGCTCTCTACAACTCCCTGAAAGGAGGTTGTGGAGAGGTTGGTGCTGGTCTCTTCTTCCAGGTCATTAGTGACAGAAGAAGAGGGAATGGCCTCAAGCTGCCACTGGGTAGCTTTAGACTGGACAGCAGGAAACCTTTTTTGAGGGCAAGAGTGGTGAGGGACTGGAATGTGGTGGTCAGGGAGGTGGTGGAGTGCCCAAGGCTGGCTGTGTTTGAAGGTGGTTTGGCTGTGGTGCTTGGGGCTGTGGTTTAGGGGTGAGCCTTGTAGAGTAGGGTTGTGGGTTGGTCTTGGTGATCCTGAGGGGCTTTTCCAACCTGAACATTTCTGTGATTCTGTGATTCTGTCTGGGTTTGTGCTGCTAGAATGCAGTGTAGGACAGTGAAAAAGCTGTAATGTTGGCAGAGGGAGAGAGAAATTCCCTCCCTAACCAGGTCAGGAAGGGAACAGAGGCATATGGCCACTGGGATCTCAGGGTGTCCTAGGTGTCAGGTGTTCAAAATGCCCAGTGTCAGAGCAGCAGGGCCCTGGGGTACTTCTGGCTGCTCAGCAAAATGCAGTGCACGACTCTCAAACTGAGCCCTGAAAGTGAGGTGCCCACAGATGTTCAGCTCATGCTTTTGCCTAGCTTCTTGTCTGTGCTGGAACTTCATACAGCAAAATGAGACTGAGAACCAAAGGTCTAGGTGCACTGTTATTCTCTCCTCTTTAGGCATCTTAGGTGGGAATCAAACACTTGTCTAACTTCATATTTCAAGAACATAAGCATCTAATCACGAGAGGCTCAGTGGAGGGAAAAGAGCACGTTTAAGGGCATCTCTTCTGTCTTGGACATGAAGATGAGATGAATGATGCACAGGAAGTGTCTGTTTTCTCCAGCAACTACAACACTGAGAGAACTCACATGTTGACACCTACATTGTAGATATATGCATTTGGTTAGATGAGTTCCACTCTTTCTTTTACAAGGCAAGGGAAGACACTACCAGAATGCTCCTCCTTTGTTTCACTGAGAAGCATGAATGAGGCACTCTCATTAAGGAATGAGTCTTAAGAGGAACAAAACATGACATTAGCTTTCCATATAAATCAACCTAGAGTAAAAAGTGTGGCTTACTGCACTTGTACCTAAGAATGGTCCTGAGCACACAGCACACTGTGCAGGAAGGGTTGGAGAATGATCCTGAGCACACAGCACACTGTGCAGGAAGGGTCTTGCTTTAACTGAATGCCAGAAAACCACTGTTACGTGTGGGGATAGTTTTGGAAGGAGACCTCTCTGGCCAAGTTTTTCTTCTTCAGAGAATTCACAGGTTTAAACTGAGAGCTATGGTCCTGAAGTATAAAAGCTCAGCCAAACTTTCAAACATCTCTGTTTCCATCAATTTCAAGTCATGCTGCCAAGTCACAATATTTGATGAAGTGATCTGAGTCAATTAAAAGGGATGGGAAGGAAGGGGTTTTTCCTCTGACAATGTTGTTCTTCCTTTCAGTTAAACAGACTCTAAATGCTTGGCCATATCATTCAACCTCCCACAACCTATCACTCATCATGAAAGAAATGCCATATTTTTCCCCCACAGCCACTCAAGATCCTTGGACACATGGTGTCTCCTTCTGTAATTTCATTTGATCTCAAGGAAGTCAAACAATTAAAGCTTTTTTATTTCCAGTGAAGAATAGCCCCAGAGGAATGTGATACTTGTTGGAATGATGCATCGGGATCAGGAGAGTATCAAAGGCTTAAACACTTGACACAAAGTGCTGTCCAGTGGAGCTGCTTAGAAGATTTTCAGCTTAATCTGATGTAAAACAAACTCAACTGTTTGTTTTTTTCTTTACTGGAGTACATTACAATTCATTAATTCTGGAAACATGTTTGTCTGGTTTGGGAATGGAGAATGTAGTGTTCATTAATGGGATGAGAATGTAGTTGCCTGTGCCTTGAGAACAGTCTGCAGTTGGTATCTTCTTCCTGAACCTCACAGATGTGCTGGAATTACTTTTCCAGCCACAAATATTCTTTCTAAACTGTCTCTGAAATGCCATGTGTGGAGAATTGCAAACCAGAATGTGTAAACCCAAAGGCTGAACTATCTGACAAATGCTGGCAGTAAGCATGAGTGCTGTGGGCTCATGCCTCAGCAAGCCAGTTCCATTTCTGACCTTACTGTTGGGGGCAGCAGCTCCTGAATTCCTGAGGTATCACTAGAGAGAGGGAAGGATTCCTGCCTTGTGATGGATTTGTGAGTCACTGTAAATTACACCCCAGTGTGGGATTCTTCCAGGTGATTGATTTCACAGCATCTCAACTTGCAAAAAACACCCAAAGACAATGTTCTGACTGTCCTCAATTAATCTTTAAACCCGTCAATGAGTTGACCTAAATTACAAAGTCACTTCCCTGCTCTGTGGCTGTGATATCCCACAGCTATAACAATGCAATTGTTAATCTCACAAGTGAAGTTTTTGTACAGAAAACCAGCAACCAGGCCATGACTTTGGAACTTGCTTCCAGAATAGATGAGAATGACCTCAAACTTCACCATCATTGATAAATGTTAAATCTATTTTTTATCCTAACTTTACAGGAACAGTGCAATTTAAACATTCTATAAATCACTTTCTGAGCATAAAGCTGCAGACATTTTCCTCTGTGTGTTTAATATGCAAAGTAAGAGATGATCTTACTATGTGACATGATACAGTATGATAGGGTACAATGCTAGATAGCTTTTGGCTGAGGAAATCTGGGATTTGAACAGCAGACAACACATGATGCAACCAAACTGGATGCAGCAAATGTTTTGATGGGAAGCAGTGCAGAGGCTCTGAAGAAATACTGCAGTGTCCCTCAGTTCTCCAAGGGAACTGAGGAAGAGACATGGAGAATCCACACTTTGCTTTGATCATTCCACCTGGCTTCTGTTCTTGGTGTTAAACTGTTGGATGAAGCCTTGAACAGTCTGGTCTGGTGGATGGTGTTATTACCAATGCCAGTGGGGGTGGAACTAGGTGATCTTCACAGTCCCCTCCAATCAGTCTATGGATCTGGTAGAAGCCCCATCCCTGGAAGTTTTTAAGGGCAGGCTGGATGTGGCTCTGAGCAGCCTGCTGTAGTGTGAGGTGCCCCTGCCCATGGCAGGGGGGTTGGAACTGCATGATCCTTGAGGGCCCTCCCAACCCCGACAATTCTGTGATTCTATGAAACATGTATTCATGTAGACAGAATTCCTTGTAAAAGCAAACTTTCTCTATGTTGTTTTGGGCTTGTGCCATCTCTGTTGTGGGCTTGTGTCTGTAACAGAGGGAAAAAAAGAAAAAACACAGAGAGAGAATTGTAGGATTAAAACTCCAAAACAACAAAACAAGCTTTATTTTTTTTTCTCCTAAAATCAAGGTGTCATGGCTTTGCAGTGTGTTACCATCTAACAGTATAAATTTGGATTGGAAGGTTTTCTTTGTGTTACAAAGGTAGCATCCCTAGAGAAGTGTCTGTGTCTTCAGTAGATGCCATTTGTCACATCACATCTGCATGTTCACTCAAAGCCCTTTGTACTGCTGCCCTGAAACTTTTCCCTGTTACCACTTGTCAGTATGAAAAAGTTGCTTATCATCTCCAAAACCCTGAGTTGTTGTGCCAAAAAACTGCAGAGAGTCTCCTGCCTGTCTTCCTGGAGCCAAGGAACAGATCCTACAACAGCCAATTCTTTCCGTAAAATGAGGCTATGAATATCATGGGCATGTGTAATTTTTATTTGCACAAAATGCTTGTTGCAAGCTCTCATTTCTCAGAGGAAATGTCTCGATCTGGTGTCATGAAGATTTTGCCCTGGGAAGGTAGAGGAGAAGTCCCAGGTGGAAGGCTGAGTGAGGCCAGCAGGCAGGGCGCTCAACAGGCAGTCAGGAGAGCCAGCAGCAGCTGTAGCAGTGCCAGGACAGCAGTGTCACACAGCTTGCCAAAGAGGAAGGCACAGCTTCTTACAGAGGACCTTCCCTGGGCTGGCAGATGGGGCCTCTGCCCTCTGTTCAGAAGGGAGACAGGAACATTGTTTCATCATGGGCTGAAGGCTCTGTGCAACTTAGTCTTTTAGATTCACCAGAGGAATACCTTGTCCAAGGGTCAGCTGAGCCTCCCTTAGTCTGATGGACAATAGCTCTTGAGAAGGACTCTCAGTGAAACTGGTTGCATCTGAAAGCCTCTGGGAAAAGCAAATTCAGCCAGCCAAAAAAAAAAAAAAAAAAAAAAAACCCAAAAAAAAAAAAAAAAAAAAAGAAAAGAGAAAGCAAAGACTGAGAATTGTGGAGGATTTAAGGGAAGAGTGGTTCTATTGTCATATAGTGCTGAACTGCCAGAAGGAAACTTGATTTCCATCCTATTTGACAATGCACTGATTGTATGGAATCTATCAGTGCAACAATGAGTTCTGCCTTCCCCATGATTACAGCACCTCTTGCATAAGTGACTAAATGAGCAGCTCAGATTGCTGTGGCTTGGGGATTTCAATGACAATAGACATTTTTTGCATAATGCTGCAGTTATGCTGCAGCTTTCCCTGATGCTCACATCTTTAGAACATCCTTGTCAAAGGACTCTGGATTCGTGATGCCACTGGTGGAGGGCAGCATTGGTGAGTTGGGAGTAAATGAGATACAAAAGTAGACAAGCTCCCAGATCAAAGGAGCTGAAAGGAAAACAGGGAAAGAGCTTAGTGCCATGAAGATGTAGGATTATGTCTAGGGGAGAGGTGGAGGAAGGAGAAAGGTGAGAAGTGCGTTCTGGATTTTCAGAGCACTAGCAGACATCTCCTCACAGCCATGCATTTGCTTTCCCTGTCACTGCTTGTTTGCAAGCCAGCAGGGTGTTTAGGCTCTCAAACTCCCTGACTTCAGACAATCGTTCTCTAAAGAGTGTCCACTAGAAAAGACAGACTGCTGCACTGTGCCATGGAGATGGAAGGACAGCCTGGGAGACCAAACTCTCGCCATACTTCTTGACCTATGTCTAAACTCCACACTATTGAGTTATTAGTGCTGTGGCAAACATTTAGAGTAATTAGGGAGATGGGAAATGTGTCAGGATTATTAATGCAGCATCCTGCAATATTGGCTGGCTTGCAGCTTCTGAGGGTGGCTGCTGTGCAAAAGCCAGCAATGATGGCTGGGGGGAAAGGAATCTGATTGCAGAGATCTCACCCTTCTGTCTAAAAGCATTGTGACAGTCCAGGGTAAGCACTTCAATGGTTGATCCCTAGGAGCAGGAAAGAGAGGAGGAGGGAGGGGTGAGGGTGGGGAAGGGAAGGGAAGGGAAGGGAAGGGAAGGGAAGGGAAGGGAAGGGAAGGGAAGAATTTATCAATACAATCATTCAGATAGAAAGTGTCTGTTTTACAGTAGTAGCANGAAAGTTTGTTCTTATAGCACAGTGGTTAGAACAATTGTGTGGGCTGTTGAATCACTATATTCAGCTCCGTATTTCCCATGTTTTTTAGACTCCCCATGAGTTTAACATTCACTTTCTATGATGAGTGCTTACATTCAGCAGAAAATTGCTTTATGTATTGAAGGAAGTGCTTCAGGTGCCTAGATACAGGTGTTGTGTGCTATTGCAGATGCCTGAGAGACACCCCCGGATATCTGCTCAGTGGGTAGGTAGGAATGCAAGGTAGATACAAGCTAGGAATATGGGGGACACACCACTTGCTAATATGGAAGCTGGTCCTGGAGTAAGTCCTGTGGTGTCCTGGTTTTGGGGAGTATGAACCAAGTGGCAGCTTTAGTGTTTGCAATATGCACCTTCCCATTTGGAGCCTTTGTAATTTAAAAACTGTTAAACATTCATTGATCTAGAAAACAAGAAACATAGAAGCTTCTAGACTAGATATTATGAGCCTCACCCAAGAGACAGCATTCCTGTATTTCAAGCAGTGCCAGATACAGGTTCACCAGACAGGGGACATTAAAAGAGGGGGCACACAAGTAATGCAGTGTCTGCTGTCCTTGGGAAAGAGGAAAGGTGAGCCTGGAGTGTGCTGGAGGATGGTCACAGATGTGGTGTGGCAGCAGTTGTCCTCTTCCCAAACCAGAAATAGGCAGCACAGGGCATTTGCACTTACTGGTGGTTAAAGCCTTGGCCAACCCGTGACAGGCTTGGTTTTCATGTGAAAGAAAGCACTTCACTAATAACAAATCCTTTTGGGAGCTCTGTCCTGGGGTGTTAAAAACCAGTACACAAAGGAAAGACTAAGGGCCTGTGGCTGTGGCAAAGAGGAAATACTGGAGCATATGAAACCTCCCCTTTAGGATCAAGATGTAGCTTGTCATTTTTCTTTTACCTCCCGTTTGCCTGGTCTTGGAAGTGAGATGCTTGTGTGCAGCTTTGAGGTTATTCGCATTATGCTATGGAAGGCAGACCTTATTTTGAGCTTTTGTAGACTAGCAGAGACCTTTCTCACGTCCCTGACTTTTTGCTGAGATGAGCAGCACGTGGATGCAGCAAATCCAAGCCCAAGCTGCAGCATGCAGCTAGCAGCAGTCACTTGAGCATAGCTGCTGGAGTCCAAAGCCTCACACCACTCCTTCCGCAAGCTGACTATCGACAGCAGCAAGAGCTGGCAGGATCTGGCTGTTCAGAGTCACTGGCACCTCACCAAGAAAGGGAAAGGCTGTTTGGAGTGGATTTGGATGTATTGCAAATGAAGCAGAATGTATCATGCTTTAAAGTCAAGGACAACTGTTGGCTCTGCGGAGGAGCTAGATGAGGCAAGAAGGACTTAGACAATCACTTCCCATTGTAAACATTCACAGCTAATCAGGAGAGAGGCCCAGCAGCAATGACACATGAGATGAGCCAGGCAGCAATTATCCCAGCAATAACTCGGTGTATGTTTCTTCTTTATTGCTCTTCTGTGGATTACAAATGGATTCTAAAGCAGAGCTGGATAAACCTGGGAATATTGTGCTTATACTCAGTTTAGGAGCCAGCAAGAAAATCTACAGTGAATTCAAGTCTCACTAAGGGTCTTGCTCAGCCTTACAGACAGGAAAGAATAGCAATAAAGCATTAAAAGCTTAAGAAGTAAGAAATAAAACCTGAAAAAAAAATCATGCTGGATTTCCCCTGTTGAGCTCAGCAGATCCTACAGTTCTGTGTCCACACTTATATAATCATAGAATCACAGAATTGTTAGGGCTGGAAGGGACCTCATCCAGTTCCAACCCCCCTGCCATGGGCAGGGACACCTCACATCACAGCCACATCCAACCTGGACTTCAAAACCTCCAGGGATGAGGCTTCCACCACCTCCCTGGGCAACCT
>VXBD01011788.1:91045-108290 GCA_013399975.1 Indicator maculatus
AATGAGGTCACCTCTCAGGCTCCTCTTCTCCAAGCTAGAGAGCACTCAGCTCCCTCAGGCTCTCCTCATAAGGAAGATGTTCCACTCCCTTAATCATCTTTGTGGCTCTGTGGTGGACTCTTTCAAGCAGTTCCCTGTGGTCCTTCTTGAACTGAAGGGCCTGGAACTGGACACAATATTCCAGATGTGGCCTCATCAGGGCGGAGTAGAAGGGGAGGAGAACCTCTCTCGACCTACTGACCACAGCCCTTCTAATACAGCCCAGAGAGGCATTGACCTCCTTGGCCACAAGAGCACTCTGCTGTTAGTGTCGTAGCAAAACTGTTACCCACAGAACTAAACCCATCCTCTTACTTAAGCATATATGATCAAGGCTTTGCAGCACCTTGGGGAAATTGTTCCTTGACACTTAGATACAGTTGAAAAGTGGCTCCTTTGTCAGTACTTATTAAATCCACTGGGCAGCAGCCTGGCTGGAAAGTCTAATGGCAATCAGGGGCTTGCCAAGGGCTCAGAGTTTCTTCCTAGGAGACAGAACAAGAGTCTCACCTGTGAAGCCTTTCCCAGAGCTGTTATAAACCCACGACAGTCAGATTGGCTTAAACACTGGATCCTACCTGCATGAGACCCACCTCCAGAGTCTGACCCTGGTTATAAAAAATGTTTCCCTATTGCTCTCAACATCTAACACAGACAATACTCATAATGTCAAAGACAACCTTAGAGTCCTTTAATTCCTTCGTTGAAGGAACTCTGCAAGTTTGGAAGTTTAAACTCTGGGAGAAGAAACCCTTCACAATGGTATGTAAGCTAAAAACCAAAAATAAAAGTGAGGAGACCACTGAAGGACATTCAGAAGGACAATACCCCTGAGACACAGACAAGTATTTGGGACCCAGATTTCTCTATTCTGTAGCCAGATCATTCCAGTCTCGGCTGTTTGCTTTGTTTTTCCTAAACTGAGGTTTAGTTAATTATTAAGTATTGAATTATTTCAGATGTTCCCTGATTGCTTCTACTTTCCCTTCCACCCTAATAGACAGACTCATAAATTCCAAAATTTGTTTTTCTACAAGGCAAAATAGCAGTTTTAGAGGATAAAAGAAATGAAGTTCATAAACTAATCTCTGCAATTTAATTGCCAGCATCAGCTATAACAAAAATGTCTCCATTACTGCCCAAGACAAGAATAGGGAAAAGGCTCTTAGGCAATTGAATTATATTGACACAAGAAGCCACTGAAAGCAGAAACCAATTAGCTTAGTGTGATAGTGTAATGGGTTACAGTGCTAGCCCATAATTTACCCAGCTTTGGGTCTTTAAAAGATAGTTGGACATTTGCTGCTTTTTTTTCTTGCAGATTTGGAGTCAATGAGATGACCACTGACTTACTGAGAGCAGCATTTTGCCACTGCTGAGGCTTTTGAAAATCTCATCCTACAGATGAGCACTGGGGAAGTAATTGGGTGAGCTTGCTGGCACAGACAGGGGAAGGGAAACTAAATTGCTTTTAAACACCACCTAATGGGCTGTAATGGACTAGATTTAATTAAAATCTCTGAGGAGTTGCTGATCAGGACAAAAGGGACCATCAGGCTTTTTAATAAGAAGGTATTTACAGAAAAATTAGTGTAAAAAAAAGTCAACCCCCAAATGGGGTCCTTAACTCTTCAGCAGAGACCTCTGAGTACTTAAGAAACCTTAAATTTCTACAAGAAGATGTTAATTGCACAGTGTCACCTTTCTGCCTCCTTTCAGTACAAAACAAGGATGAAGATTATGATGCATAAGACCCAAGGGCACTAATCTCAGCTTTTCAGAGAGCACAGGTGTTTTGATCAGCAGCACTGGCCATATGCTCAGAGTGCATGCTTTTACTCTGCAGTTGGAATTGTAGCAACCTGGAGAGATTTCATCGAGTTTGGATACTCATTTTTGTTTGGAGAACTCCAGAGCCTTCTGCTAACGTTATTTTCCCCCATGGTTTGGATGAAAGTGAGTTGGGACCTCCAAAATCACATTACCTTCCTTTTGTAATGAGAATTGTACCATTTGATTTTTTTTTTTTATTCCTTACGTCATTTGTTTGGCTGGGCTGGTACCATGAATAGAGACAACAAATGTTTTATTTAAGCTGTTTTGATTTTTCCTGAAACCATTGCCAACCTGAGCACAAGATGAGGTACAAACCCCAAAATTCTTTTCTGAAAATGCTACCCTGCACTGTTTACCCCATGCAGCACTGCCAGTTCTCATCAGCCTTAGAAGAAACTGTTGTGAGGGTAAGGCAAAATACCTCTATGCTGTTATTGACACACTGTTGTATGGACAGATGCTTTTAGCCCCTACCAGGGATATGTCTGACTTTGCAGATTTTGGCCTGAAAAGTAAAACCCCTTCATTTTGCAATTTCCCCTTATACCATTTATACCTAATTAATCAGTATGGTTTCTCTTGCTGACAAGTAGTCCTCTTTAATTCAATTGGCAACCAAGTGCAACAAAGATGACAGTAACTGTTTTCCTTCAGACTTTTCACTCAGTGTTACTTCTCCATGACAACTCTCTAACTGCCAAGCTTTAAGCCAAGGTTATACACCATGTAGTCCCTTCCACCTTGTGTCTTGCTCCTGCATGCCTTCAGTTTACACTTCTTCATGCCATTTACTGGCAATATATAATTTCTTTACGCTTTTGGAAGTGGACTACAGGAAATGAAGATCCTCTAAGAAGCTACTGCTATACCTCACTGCAGTAGCTAGCTGGTCTCTCCTACTCAATCCTTTCTCTATTCCCTCACCTTGCTTTGTTTTATTTCCATTGTAAATAAATGAAAGGAAGTGTTAAAATATCAGTGGGCAGAGAGCAAAGAGAATTAATTCAATCCTACTGGAAAACAAGATATCATATCTAACTCTATTTTGTGAGGTTAGAAGACAGGAAGATGTGAGTGCATTCTTTCTCTGGCTTCCCATTGGATTACAAAGAAAAACTCCATCTTTGATTTTGTTCTGCCTTCACTGTGGCTGTTTCCAGTAGAATTGTGTTTACAGAATCACAGAATGTCAGGGGTTGGAAGGGACCCCCAAAGCTCACCCAGTCCAACCCCTCTGCCAGAGCAGCAGCACCCAGAGCAGATCACACAGGAACACATCCAGGCAGGTCTTGAATATCTCCAGAGAGGGAGACTCCACAGCCCCCCTGGGCAGCCTCTTTCAGTCTTCTCACAGGGAAATAATTTTTCTTCCTGTTTCCATGGAACTTCCTATGCTTCAGCTTCCACCATAGCCTCCTGTGCTGTCATTGGGCATCACCCAGCAGAGCCCCCAAATCAGTTGTTGTAGATGAGAGAGTGGATCCCCACGAGCTGCATACTCATACCATCAGTGGCATTTATGGAGGTGATGCATTGCAAAATGCATTCTCCTGAGAGCAAGGCATTGAAAATAGTTACACATTGATCCCAAAAGAATGAATGAAAATTCTAAATGCTTCTGGATTTCATTCTGAATGTCTTGCTCTGTATTCCCTAGCATGTCAAGGAGACAGCCCAGCAGTGTTTATTCCCAACCCTTACTCTTAAAAGGTATTCCCATGGCTAACAATTTGAAAGGATTGCAGCCTAACACCTTCTGTATCAACACAATCCCACACACCTGCAGACCTGCAAGGCCACAGAGTGAGCAAAGATCCATTCCAGAAAACGTTTCTAGAAGCTTTGAGGGCAGAGCTTTTCTGCCTTGAATTGTTAGCCAGAATTTAAGGATAGAAAGAGCAGTCAAGTGATCTAGTTTGAGGGAAGCTGCATTACCACATACTTTGGATAGACAAAACCATTTGTGGATGTGGCCTGGGTCCTGTTTCTGCTCTCCCCATTTACACTGGATTGCTGAAGGACAGTGACAGAGCTGCCTCCTGCAGCAGCTCCTGAGCCAGTGATTCTCATGCACCTTACTCAGGGTTTCTGATGCGTCTTACATAACACTACACACAAAAAGAAGCTTGAGGAAGCCAGGAAGTCTGCATAGCTGGCAGCTCTGAGACAGGATAGAGATGACAATGGAGAACAGTTGAGCTTAATGAATGAATCTCTGACAGCAGAACAAATTAGAGGCTAGAGCAAATAACCTGCCAGCATGACTCAAGGAAATTCTTCTCCTGGCTCACAGTCTGCATCTTCATCTGATCTTCTGACCAGAGGATGTTAAATATTAGGTTATCTCCCACTCTACACATCTTCAAAGTACAGTAGTCCCGGCTCTGTGATTATTTCCCTTGGACACAGTAGAATGGAGTAAAGTAGAAAATATTTACCTACCTGTACATTCTTAGGAAAAAAAAAAGGCATCTTCCCACATGGAAGTATCACTATGAAGCCCTGAAAAAGGGCTGAGGAAGAGGTGTGAGCTTTCTGTGGGAATGCAGTGCCTGCCAGGTTCTATAGAAGAACACAAACATGTGACCCACCCCAGGAACAGTTTTGTGTTCCAGCTTCACATGAGTCACAGAACTTCTTCCAGGTGTGACTAAAGATTATCTTTAAATGGGTGATTCTTGGTTCAGTACTCAAGATTGTCCCTCCTTTTATCTCCCCTAACACAGTATTCCATGCTTGCCTGAAAGACACTCCTCAAAAGTAAAAAGTCTCAATATCACACTCCTTTTGAACTTCTGACTTCCATTGACAGAAACCAGAGAGACCTTGTCAGTGAGTCTAGAAGTTCTGTATCTGCCAGTTTGCAATTCTTTTCCTCACATAGAGCCACAAACCCTTTCAAATTTACCTTCCTGTCGGGTAATCTAAGTCATTCACCATTCTTCTTTGCACCTTCCATCACTTTTTGCAGCTGTGTTTCTGTTTTCTTCCTGAGGTATGAAGGAACAGCTCATGGTCATGTCCTGGTTTTGCCCTTAGGAAAACCAGAGATGTGCAGACTGGATACAGTTCAGGACTAGGTAGAATCAGCTGGCTTGATCACCCTGGCATACAGTAATGGTTCTGGATGCCTCTTAAATTGATGGCAGTCAGTATATAAAAGGTTTGGATGTTGTGTTTCCCTCTCTAGAAGTGTCTACCTGTCTCCACTTACTGTAAGCCAAGCTGACCAACTTAGGCTTGATCCCTGACTTCTGTGTGACTTGAGTCTGATCAGATGACTTCTGTGCTTTGCAGCTCCACCTCCTCTTCCCTTCTTACATTAAGTGAAAAGGTATCATTAGCCTTTCTTGCTGTAGGCTCATGCACAGCCACCACGTTGGGTATCCAAGCCCTTGTATGAACTCCCACTTTCCAAGAAGGCTCATCCTCTTCTTTTATCCCATGCTCTTGCTTCCTCAGGACAAGAAGGTTGCTGGATTCAAATGGCATTAAAATGACAGGATTTAGCTTGTGACCCAGACCCTTTGAAGAACATGAGTATCATTTCTAGTTACTAGCCTATCAGCTCCTGGATTCCTCTGAAGAGTACCAGAAGACACTGCATGTTTGGAGAAGAAATCAGGAATAAAAAATCTGAGCATCTGTGGAGTAAGGCCTGTTTTCGGGGCACAGTCTTGGACTATTATCCAACAGCCAAGGATCTCCAAGGTTGACCAATTCCTCCTTGTATATGAAGGAATTCCTGACAGTTCTGAACGACAGCCGTGGCAGGGCGACCTCTAAGTGTGGCCTTTACATACCTACCCAAAGCAGGTTATTGAGAAGGTGACAAGAACACAGACACAGTGCTGCACACCTCTTTCCTTTGCTGACTGGAAACAAAAGTAATTCTCAACACATGTAAATGTTCTCACTTCCAGGTAATAACACCCCTTGCCTTAACATTTTTAAGCAGCTCCATTGTTGGCAGACTGATTAGAACCTGCCTCAAACAAAACAGGACCACTGCACTGAAGTGTACTATTAGCCTAGACAGATACCTAGCGGATGAATGGCACACTTCTGTGGCTAGGGGAACCATTATCACCCCTTGAAGTTTTGCCTCTTTGGCTTCTGCAGAGTAGAGACCTGTTCTGCACTGGCAGGGGGCTGAGCTGCCTGCCCAAGTAAGGCTTTTCAAGCTCTTACCTACCAGTTTGTAACTATCTTTGCTATAGCTTGTGGGGAGCTGTAAGATCCTTTTGACATTTGCCATTCACCTCTAGCCTTTCTTAATACCAAGTTGCCAATGATCTGCACTTGATTCAGATTTACTCAGTCACTGTGATGTAAGTCACTGGTAAAGCACCACCTCTCCTTGCCAATGCTTGACACGTCAGTTTTACTAGGGTTCACCCCACGAGGAGAAAGCAATTCAGAGAATGAATTTCTGAGTGCAGAAAGAGATCTCCTAGAGGGGAAACCACTTGCCTGGCAGTGACAAAACTGCCCATTATCTACCCTGCAGGTTCACTAGAGGAAGTAAGAGAATATTCACATCTCAAACGGCAGTCATCTGTTTTACATAGTGTGATGGTTGTTTTGAAGAATTACTTCTACCACTAGCCTGTCACTGCAGTAATATATTCCAAGAATGAAGGAATACTGAAAGTTTGAAATAAGTTGATTTTCCAAATGGTAAGACCTGAAACCCAGAGCAGGATCTGGCTCCTTGGCTGTTTGTCAGTAAAGATTCTGATACCTTTACAAAATTCTCAACTTTTTGTAGCCATGAGTAGATATTAAAGTTATTTTCCTTGTTGTAGCTCATCAGCCTTTCACAGGTGGTCTAGAGTTGTCCTGGTTGGTCCTACCACACTTGACAAGATCCTGGTCTGGCATGGATCAGCATGCTGCCTGTACGAGGAACCTCAGATCCTACTTATCACAGGATGCACATTTACTTACAGTGCAGTGAGACAAAGTTCCCATAAAGACAAGTTCTTGGCGATCAGATAGTAAGAAAGGCTAATGATCAATCATGCCCACTGTATAAGGAAAAGGTTGTGCCAGGGCAAATAGTGGTGGGTCCTGGAGTTTGGACTGGGACATGTGATGCTTCCTGTTTCCAGGCTTGACTCTCTTCCTCTTCCAGGTTGCTCTCATTCTGTCTCACTCTGTCTCACCCAGTTGTTTGCTGTGCTTCCTATGCAATCCAGTACCTTTTCTTTAGTATCATTCCATTAAACCCTCTGCAGCTCGACCCACAGGGCTTTGGCTTTTCTTCTGCTCCATATCCTCCTTCCTGTGCCACCTGGGGGTGGGGGGAGTTTGTGAGAGCAGCTGTTTTGGAATTCCCCAGCTGCTGGTTGAATCAAACCCATAAAAAATATGAAATGTATAAGCCAGGTTGCATTCTAAGGCTTAACACTGAGAGGCTGTCCTGACACAGGGATAACTCTCAGCACCCTCAGCTGACTGACTACATTTGTGTTTAGTTCAAAATGCATCATAGCTGGGCAAGTTCAGCTTCTTTATAGATGGATAATTCTCATTTGAACTTCATCAGTTCCCTGCATACAATGATTTGACTTGGTTATGAGTCCTGTAAGCTAAAGATATCTCTTGTGAAAGGAATTTTATTTGTGCCTTTTGAATAACTTTTCATTTTTATGTCTGCTTCATGCATTACAAGAAAGGTTAAGTGGAATCTCATTTGACTGCTTTTCTCCTTCTCTTCATGTAGAGATACATTTCCTTCTCTAGTGTTTCTATCCCCTTGTGGTTTTCAAATGGTGCTTGTGATATTTGTTTCCTTATTTTTAACATTCATGGGTTATAGGGTCATGTGAAAAAAACTTCATGCCTGTACATTCTGTTTGCAGAAAAAAATTGGTAAATAGGACTTGGGTGTACTCTAAATAAAAGCAATGCCTCTCTCTCCTGTAATCACCTCAGTAAACTTTATTGGTTTTAATTCAGTCTCACAGGATTACTTCCTGGGAAAGCAGGGAGAATGGTGCCCTTGCCTAAACTACCCCCCCAGTCTCTTCATGTCTCTGATCTGAAGGGATTTCATTGTGTTTCTCCCCCTTGGATACCCCTCTCTGAACCTTTTCTGTTTCTGCTGTAACCACTGCTTAGCCCCTGTTCCAAATGGCTCATGTGAAGAGAGCATGGTATTGCAAATTTCTCTTGGGGTTGGGTCATTGTAATACATCCAGCATCAGTGTCTTGACATCGCTTTCTATTTCTCTCAGACACTGCCTGGGGTTTTATGAAAATGGGTTATAGTCTCTGTTACAACAAGGAACAGAAAGGAGATGATGCTTTCCACCATGGAAGAGAATTAATGAACAGGCTCAGAGATGAGCAAAGGCATGACCCTGCTGGGAGGAACTGTTTGTGCCAACCATCTTCCCTCAGCCAGTCAGTGACAAATCCTGGTGTGCCACTGAAATGGGACAAAAAGAGAGGCAAGGGCAGACAAAGCAGCACACCCTGAATGAAATCCTGGACCAAACTGTGAATAAATCAGCAGGAATCCGAGTATGAAAAGTGGAGTCAGATATGTCCCAGGAGTTCATCTGCATAACACCTGGAAAGTACCTCAGGACCTTAAGCATTCCTGGACAGTCTTTCAAAGCAGGGGGAAACTAAGGATCCCTTTAAGTCAGTGTGTGCAAAATGAGGGAAGTAACAGTTCTTCAGGGGACCACTTGTATCTTTTGGCTGCTGTGTGCCTGCTCCCACAGGCTGTGTCCTGCCCTTTGGATGAAGCCCAAGGGAATGCTTCCAGTTTAGTGCTGGCTACATCATAGAAGCTTTGCAAATCAGTTTCTTCTGCAGTGACTGGGGTGGAGAGATACACTGGTGTAAAGTGAAGTGTTAGGAAAACAATTTGTTTGCCTAACCACATAGATCTACAGGACAACATGTTAGATACAAGCCAGTCAGCTGCTGAAAAACATCCACAGCTGACTTAGCCATAACTTAGATTGCTATGAGCATGCTACACAGAGATTTGGCTTGCTTTGGTCAGCTTGGTTGGTTTGGTTGGTTTGGTTTGTCCTTTGTTTGGTTTTGGGGTGGGGTTTTCTGTTTGCTTGTTTAGTTGGTTTGGTTGTGTATAATTTTGTCTGCTTGTTTTTGTTTTTTTAATATCTATAAATAAATAAATATATAAAATACTCCACAGAAATATACCATTCTATATTCTGCCCCCAATCTCTTCCACCAGCTAACTCACTCCGTGGCTTCCTGGAGAGATTCACAGCCAATGCAAGTTGTAAATTAGGGTCACTTTTGTTTATGGGCCATTAAATCCAGGATTATTTTCCAATTCTTTACCACAGACTTTGTGTTTAAACACAAGAATTATTGCCTAGTTTTTTCTGAAGCTGCCATTTTTGAAGTCAGTTCCATGAAGTGTCAATCCTTTCAACAATATTTTGCAATATATGCCACACCTGACATAGATCAGATCAGATCTTTGACAGAAAATGACTGGCTAATAAAATCTATGGCCTAAAGCTTCATTTTATAGTATTTGAAGTTTAAAATTAGTCATCGCAGAATCACAGAAACATTCAGGTTGGCAAAGCCCCTCAGGATCACCAAGGCCAACCCACAACCCTACTCTGCAAGGCTCACCCCTAAACCACAGCCCCAAGCACCACAGCCAAACTACCTTCAAACACAGCCAGGCTTGGGCACTGCACCACCTCCCTGCCCACCACATTCCAGTCCCTCACCACTCTTGCCCTCAAAAAATGTTTCCTACTGTCCAGTCTAAACCTACCCAGTGGCAGCTTGAGGCCATTCCCTCTTCTTCTAGCACTAATGACCTGGGAGAAGAGACCAGCACCAACCTCTCCACAACCTCCTTTCAGGGAGTTGCAGAGAGCCAGGAAGTCTCTCCTCAGTCTCCTCTCTTTCACACTAACCATCCCCAGCTCCTTCAGTTTCTCTTCATCACATTTCTTCTCCAGGCCCTTCCCAGCTTCCTTGCCCTCCTCTGCCCTGGCTCCAGCACCTCCACATCTCTCTTGGATTGAGGTGCCCCAAACTGGACACAACACTCCAGGTGTACCAGGGAATCACTGTTGATTGCTCAAAGGGAATAAAGGAAAAGGTACCAGGAATTTCTGCACAGCTAATTTGGACCTCATTCACCAAGACTGGTTGTGCAACAATGGTGCTGTGAGACCTCAGGAGAATAGGAAAATCAGGGAGAGAGGAGTACTGCTGAAACATAAGGACAGCATTAGCTATAAGGGAGCATTCCTTCTGCTGTCTTTGTTCTTGCTATCTTCTGATGTCATGTTTCAAACACAACACCTTCCCCAATATTTTACAACCTGATTCATACTGTTGAAGACTGTGGCACTTTTAGGAATGTAAAATGGATCTCACTCTCCTCCTCCTTCTCTTTTATCAGGTGAAGGCAATACTTTATGCAGGTTCCCAAAATGACCAGAAAAGTCACTGGAACAAAAATCCATTGAGGACATTGCAAAGACATCATCTCTGGTTGAGGAATTCTCTTGGCTATGGTTGGTGGAAGATAGGAGCCTATTCTAGATGTGCACCATTACCACCAAGAGCTTTTTGTCATATACACCTTCCTCAGCACAAGAACTTTGGGGGTTGCTGATGTAAATAATTTTAACTGAATTGTCAGCCTGCATAGTGAGCCAAAGCAAAGTACTTGGGCATCAGCTTCACTTCAGACACAAAGACATCCTGTTGGTCTTGCTGGGGCTGTTCAACTCTTTGGCCACAAACCCACTCTTGTACTGTTACTCTACTGTGTCTTCAGTCACAGAAAGGCAGCCTCAAGCTTTTACCAAGTTGTGTTGTTGAGGGGGCAAACATGTAAGCAAAAAATTAAATCCACGGTACTAATTGATGAAATGGCATTTTGCATGCTTTACTTAACTGAAATAATTACTAGATAATATTTGTGTAATTATTTAACACATCTCACATTGCAGCTGACACCTTCTAAATATTGCATAGCTACTCATTTGGTGTGAAATATGGCAAATGATGTAGCAAAGTGCCTTAAAATCAAAGCCAATCTGCTTGATGTTTCTGTAATCATCTGTAAAACATGCTCTGCTGTATGGATTTCAGTATTTTCCTGTAAGATATCAGTTTGCTGGTGGCATGTGACAAACACACTGCTGTTTTCTCTCATTAGTAAAAACCTATAAATGTTTACATTGCCTTTTATAGCAACTATTTTGCTTATATGTGTAAAAATTGGTTTATCATATAGGGGAGCTTTGAGTTTTTAACTAATACAGCATCATCAGATGTGTTTAATGTCTTGGATATGCAATCAAAGGACTGCTAAACAACCTGCAGCACACAGCTAGAGTTCCTTAGCATTTCAAGAAGCCAAATGGTTGGATTTCAAGATACTCAACCTTGGTCTGACTTTTCTCAATGAAACTGACTGTAAGACTCCCATCAGTTCTGGAAGCTACAAATTTACCTCTGCTCAAAGTGCATTTAGACAAACACAAGGAAGAGAAATCCATTTGTGGGACGGTAAGTGCTTGTCGTTGCAGGAGTAAACTCCACAGAGATGGAGCTCAGGTTTGAGCACCATCAGGAGACAGCCCACAGTTTTAGCTTGGTACCCAGCATGGCTTAGGAGCCAGCTGCACAACACTGCTCCAGTCAGTGGCTGGGCATGGTGCAAGAACTGGCACAGAGAAGATCTGTTGTTTGCAAGCAGCTTGGAAGCTGCCACCATGCTGTGGAGTGAGAGTAAGCCCAGACTGAGGGACAAGTGCTATGGACCCAGTGACTGTTGTAGCCAAAGACACAATGACTAACTCAGGTAATATCTTAACAGCAAGTCCTAGGGATGTGGAAAGTATGTGGGGAGTGTAACTTACTCTGCTCACTCCTTGTTGGTGGCTTCAGTTGTGCCAGCAGGGTCATGGGGCTGGCAGTGCAGTTTGCCAATGCAGCTTGCTGTGAGAAACCCTCAGGAGATCTGCCTCTGTTCAGAGCAGGACAGGCACAAAGCCTCACTGCATCAGACACTTCACAGCCCCTGCAGAAGGGAGTCACAGCCTGCAGAGCTCTGGTGGTGGAAAGATGTCCAGATGTACAAAAAGTGAGTGGTGTGGAGAGGTCCTGCAGTAGGACCCTGATCTAACCCATGCAATATGGTTGGCCCTGGAGGTACTCGAAAGGGAAATGTCTCTCCAAAGCCTTTGCTGAGCTTCCATGAAGTGAGGCTTGTAGATTCAGATACTCCACCCTGACAGTAGATTCTCTGAGAGTAAAGCTGAGGTAGGAGACAGCAAATTTCTTGCATACTTAGTCCTGTGAGCATTTCCCAGTTCCTATATCAGAACAAAAAACCCAAACAAACACAAAACCGAAACCCAAAAACCAACCAATCAATTCCAAGTTTTCCTGACTGTTCAGTCCATCCTCTTAGAAAAGTCATCTTCAAATATAGAAAAGTAATTGTTATGCTAAGGAAGACATTTTTTTGGTCCTGTTCCCACCCCAGATGTGGTGTTGTGCTCATACAGTCAGTGGGCACTCTTTAGGTTGCTGGTATTCAACTAATTGCAAAGGTACTAATGCAGGAGTCATTCTCAGAAGATATAATTAAGGCAGCAAGTTTTCATTGCCTCTTTTTTTTTTCTTTTCTTTTTTTTTTCTTAAGAAGTAAAATAAATTATTGCATCTTTTGCTACCTATTCTTTATCTGTAAATTCTCAGGTTGGTTTGCACTATGGAACCAAATATTATGCACTGTGGAACCAAAGCTCTTCTGAGTGCTGCCAAACAAAATTCAGGTAATGTTTCAGCTCCATGAATATTCAGTTCAAGATGTCAGTTGTGGAAACATAGACAGACAGACAGACAGACAGATATATTCATTAACACAAGGCTGAGATCTCTTTGCTGTCATTTAAGGAGTTGTATTTTTGTTGGGTTTAGAAGATATTTCAAGCACCATTTTGTCCATTTGAACCGTTTATTTTTTTCCCACATATATGACACGTGCTTCTTGAGTGCTAATTTATTGTTGTTTCAGGATGCCTTGGCAAACTCGGCTTTCTGCTCATACCATCACATGCTTTGTTGCAATTTTCTTTAAGATTATAATCTCTGTGCTAAAGCACAGCTTCAGCTTCTATCAGAATGAGATGAGCTGTATCCTCAGTTCTGTGTGTCTCTTCACATCATTTTTAAGCTCTCTGTAATGATGTATTAATTCTTTAGCAGCACTGACTTCCTTCTGCTGTGATACTTGAAAAGAAACACCAGGCAAATTTGTCTGATCATTGACTCAATAAATGTACTCTGGTTCAAAGTGTGACCTAATGGCTTGAGTTACAGGATCCTTTTAGCAGGGGAGGAGGAACCTTCCACAGCTCTGCCTTAACCCTCTGTAGATGTAGTGTCTTGCACCTGATTCAGCTCCATGGAGAAAGACCTTGGAGTCCTGGTGGACAAGAAGTACTGCATGGGACAGCAATGTGCTCTTGTGGCCAAGAGAGCCAATGGGATCCTGGGGTGCAGCAAGAAAAGTGTGGCCAGCAGGGCTGGGGAGGTTCTGCTCTCCCTCTGCTCTGCCCTGCTGAGACCACAGCTGCAATCCTGTGTCCAGTTTGGGGCTCCCCAGTTGAAGAGAGACAGAGACCTGCTGGAGAGAGTCCAAGGGAGAGGCAGGAGGATGCTTAGGGGAGTTGAGCATCTCCCCTGTGAAGAGAGCCTGAGAGACCCTAGGTGATCCTGCTCTCACAGAGGAGTTGGACTTGATGATCTCTGGAGGTCCCTTCCAACCTCTACTGTTCTCTAATTCTATGATTCACCAAATACTCCTAAGTAGTTGTGTAAGTCTCCATTTGTGTTTATCCCTGTTGGAATTATATGAAGTAAAGCACACAGTCACACAAAATCATGGAGAAGAAATGGATTTAAGTGTGACACGTTAAACATTAACCAGTTCAGATCACAGGATCCCAGGATGTTAGGGGTTGGAAGGAACTGCTGGAGATCTTTGAGCCCAATTCCCCTGCCAGAGCAGGACCATAGAATCCATCACAGGTCTCACAGGAACAGGGGAGCCTACATCAATGAGTACACACAACCTTGCTTTCCACATAATTTTTTCAAGCAGCTGTTTCTAGAGAATATATTAAAGAGGTTCCTAACATTGCCAAAGGGATGCAAAAATAAAAATAGTTTTAATAGGAATGTACTTTTGGTAACTATTCTTCTGCAGTGTTCACTTGTCTTTGCCCTAGTGCCTCCACAGCAGTAATACAAATAGTTTGGGCATCACATCTTGAATCAGGATCAAAGATGCACAAAGGCAGCATTTAGCTCCAGTGGAAGGAGTCTATTTCATCATAATACTACTATTTCAAGGACTGCACAACTGACAATGAACAAAGAAGTCCTGTAATCAGATGCTCATCTAGAATGCTCATCATGGAATGAATATATTGGTTGGAAAAGCTCAAATCTGTGTTTGTTTTGGTAGATGGAAATCATTGCAGTTATCAAACTGAGAGTGGGTTGAGCATTTCTTTAAGCCTGCTGCAGGTATCCAAGCAGAATACCATGAAATTGCTTCATCTCCTTCATGAAATCTGGAGTCCTTTCACATCTGATGTAAATAATAGTAAAGGTAAAAAATTAATTTGCTCTTGGTGTTGTGTTTATTTTGTCAGAAGAGTGAAGGAGGCCATGGGCAGAGGAGAGGGAGCACATTCCTTTCTTTTCAGCTAAGGGATCCTAAACGTGCAGTAAGCACATAGCTCAGAACTTGCTGTTGATCCATACCAAGCTACTGACAGAGACACAAGATGTCACAGAAGACCTGCAACAACAGATACAACACGGACCTGTCCTTCAGCTTACTCTGTGTACATCCTCTGACTTGCAGTTACTTACTTGGTGCTTAGACCTCAAGTCAGCAAAACCAGAAAGCTGGGCAGAGGGCTTTAAGCATTTTATATCCAAGGAAATACAAAGATTGTGCTAAAACAACAAAAATCATTGCACACACAAATGGAGTGGCACAAAACATCTTTTCCCTAATTTATTTGCAAGGCTTTGGTAAATGAGACATGAAAGTCTGCAGGAGGTAGTTGCCTTGTGGGTGCTCCCATGGAAAAATGTCTCCTATGCAAACTGCTAACAGCAGTTAACGTTGCTAACAGCAAACTGCTAATACTCTCTTCTCTAGATTAATTCAAGAACTTCTGACTGATTGAAGATGTTAAGCTGCAGAGTTAGGAGACAGATGATTTTTTAATTCTTTTGCTGTTGTATAAATGAATTCCCTTCACATTTTAGCTGATTACAGTTTTAAAATGAAAATGTTTGATTTATTGCAAACATTGCACTGAGAAATTGTAAAGACTGACTTGTTTGAGAGTTAGGATTCATCCCAGAATTTTTCTGAGGGAGCTTTTTTCAGCTATCTTTTTAAGTGCAAGATTGAAGTCTTTTGACATATTCTCACGCCTCATAGATTGTCATTAGAAGAAGTGATAGCAGCTGAATATGAGGTCAAAGATTTAGGGCTTTGTATATTTCAGTAGGAACATTTTTCACTAGATCTTTTTTTTCTTTTTCTCACCCCTCACCCAAAAAAGAAAAAAAAAAAAGCTAATGTGGAAACTCTCAGGCAGCCCACTTGTTTTATGCATGAAAGAAAGCGCCTGGCTGCTTCTTCTCCATTATCACAGGCACCATTGCAATTCTTTAGCCAACACCCCACTACTTGCAATAACCACAACATCCTCCTGCATTTGGAATGTCAAGGGACACTCTACATGACAAATGCCAAGCCCTTAATATCTCCAGCTCCATTAATGTGTGAAGTATATTATTCCCTCTGCAGCAAGACAGTGTAGGAACTGCACTAATAAACCCTTGGTGAAATGGATCAGTTTTTAGTTCTGGCAACCCAGATGAAGCCTGTGATAAGATCTCCTCCTTCCTCTTCCAGAGACGATTAAGTTCCATCCTTAGAAAACTGCATCTGTGTTTCTGCACAATAAAACAACTGCGGGTTACAGCTCCAGCTCCTGCAGTAAGGGGCACCAGTGGTACATAGGCAATACCTTTCGTGGGTTGAAGGTGAACTCCAGTGTCTGCCCTGTAGATGGAGAGCTGTCTCCCCACAGCACCTGGGTGTGCAGGAGAAAGCAAGGCACACCCTCTCCTCTTCTGCTGGTTTAAATCCTCTGCATGGTCAGATGCAATTAGAATTTCTGAGGCTGACAAGAAAAAGCCTTTTAGTGAGAGCGACCACCTAAGGACATGCCAGCAAAGTGCTGACAGACACACAGAGACGAGTCAGGACACTTACAGAGACACAATAAAGGCCACAGTGGAAATGTAGCATCTGAATCACCTACAGAATGAAAGAGATGTTATGTACCTCCTAGGAATACATGAAATTATAATGTCCTGAATATGAAGGGTTATGGGAGTGAAAATTTGTCACTGGAAGGAAAGAAGCCTGAAGTGATGAAGAAAACACAAAGATTTATACTGAGGATGTGGATAAAAGGAAGAAGGAACAAAGCACAGAATGTCTGTCTTTATTAAAATCAGGAAAAATCTGATCTCCAAACTTACAAGACATACAGCAAAGTGATTTTAAAATGTTTATGTATGGTATTTAATGAATCCCAGTCTGAGATCCTGGGGTAATGATTAGGGTGAGTGAATGGAAAGAAATCAGAGAGAAGTGTATTCAAATGAGTTCAAATCCTTCAGCTCAATGGATTGCAATCCTCATTGAACTGAAAGGAGCAAAGACTGGAGGATTTCACCCACTCTGAGGACACGAAACAGCTCCATGCCCTTCTGCAGCACAGCCCAGCCCTCATCAGACTTGCACAGGTGGATGGAGAGGCATTAGCAGTATTTGTCTGATGAGCAGGCACTAATGGAATTGTTATACAGAAATTCTTTAACTTGTTGTCGTGAAGGCATCACATGCCCAGAATTATGCCTCAGATACCAGTTAACTTGTCCCAACATGTCCTGGGAAAGTCCCCCCTTTCCACCCTCCTTTCAGGAGGGGAAGACAAAGGTTCAGGTGCCAGCCTGTCTCCTAAGGGAGTAAACAACTGCAAGCACCCATCTCAATGGAATGCCTATGCTCTGCCCATCTAAGGGCATAATTCTAACTCCACCTTTCTATAGGTAGAAGCAGGTTGGCAAGTGTGCCCCATTGGCTAAGTCCAGACTCGAAGTGTCTATAAGTATTGCCCCATTTTGGTGCCACGTTGCTCTCTCCTTTGCTTTCATCCATCATGCAACTCACGATTGAGTAAGCTATAAGCCTTCCCGCAAGCGTACTCGGAAGCCTCTGTGAACA
>VXBD01011788.1:108604-157024 GCA_013399975.1 Indicator maculatus
CCATCCTCGGGCAGAAGCAGATACCCAGCGAGCCCGCGTGATCCAGCAACTTGTCTCGTTGCATGTATCTTTCGCGTGTATAACATCTAGTAGCGTTTTGTTCAAAGCGCCCGCGCACAGCCGCGTGATCAATGCCTCGTAATAGCATTATAACTATCTCTTACATAGCTCGCAGCCGCAAGCGCCTTGTCGAGTCTCCATCTAGTGGACAAGCGGCGGAACTGCACCCTTTCGTTCCCTTAATTAGAAATTAACTAAATATTATAATTGGCTATGATTGTAAATACTAAATCAGTTATGGTCTATATTATTACAACCGTGCATCCGAATCAATATATATAAAGTAATTAATCGAATATTAATAATAATAATAAACAATAATTTCATAACTCATATTTTCATAATTCTTAATTAATAATCACCTTCCTTGATCCCTATTCACCCTCTCCACGACACTTGTGAGCTTGAGCTGCCTCCTCTGAATGCCAAAATATTATGGGCCATTTGCTCAGCTGGGGTAAGCTATCATCACTCAATAAAGTCACTCTGAACTACACCAAAATTGCACCTGGCCTTCCGTACTCTAAAAGGTGTTAGCACAAAAAATAGCTCATTTGAAACCTAAGGCCCTGAGGCCACTAGTGAACAGCTGAAGCCCGAGTTGCTGCCTCTCCTTCTCTCCATCAGTTAGGATCCTGGCATCCTTTACAAAGAACGGTCTCCTACTCATTGCAATGCTACATTCCAGGAGTTCCCAGAGCTTGGAATAAGCATAGCAGCTGCATACCAGAGCACAATTCCTCTTTCCAAATTATTGCTACAAAGAGAGCCACCAGGGAAGCAGAGTTCTGTGCTTCCTGAGCTCCGCTGTGCTTCCTGAGCTCCGCTGTGCTTCCTGAACTCCACTGTGCTTCCTGAGCTCCACTGTGCTTCCTGTGCTTCCTGAGCTCCTCTGTGCTTCCTGAGCTCCTCTATGCTTCCTGAGCTCCTCTGTGCTTCCTGAGCTCCTCTGTGCTTCCTGAGCTCTGCTGTGCTCAGTTTTCTGTTCAGCTTGGAAAGCTGGACCATGGCACAGGTGGCCTGATGTGTTAATCTCTGCCACCAACAATCACCTGGATAAAAAAAGATTGAATGTAGAGATTGAATTTGCACACCTCTGCCCAATTACAGACTAGGACAGGCCTGATTCTATACCCTTCGTACAGGGGAAATGTCAGTGGCTACCATCAGAGGTGCCCGTGACCTGTGTAAGGTGACAAAGTCATTAGCTGTGGCAGCTCCAGAGGTTTGTCAGCAACTTACTTGGTGTTCTGCAACCTGTGTCTGTTTCCTTTTGCCCCTTTCTGACGATCCTCTCTAAAGGAACAATGAGCCAAGCTACACAGAGGCTTTGTTTTCAAGACTAGAGCTCCAACCAAGTGGGCGTCACGTTCTGTAGTCATTGATTCTCATTTCTGACAAGGCAAAGGGATTTTTGTCCCTATTTTCCCCACAGCAGGCACTATAGTGCTTTGTTGGTTAGGTTTAAGTTCCCAGACAATTTACAAGCTCTTAGCCCTTCTCCTTGCTTGATGTTTCTGTGCTGCCTCTGTCTCCTCTCAGCATCCAGGCTGAAGATGACTATGTCTTTCCATTGCCCTGGATGAGACAGATTCACTGCCACTCTTTTATCTGAGCACAGGCCTTCTTGACTCTTTTTCTTCTCAAGAACATCTTTATGTGATATGAGTAATTAGGAATGCATGCAGCATTCCAGCTGTGCTTCCATTAGCTGCAATTTTTCTTACGTCCTGCTCCTAACTACTTGGTCCTTCACAACTCCTACTTCTTCCTCAAACTGAACTCCTTTTCACAGAATCACAGATTGCATCAGGTTGGAAGGAAGCCTCAAAGGCCAACTTGTCCAACCCCCCTGCAGGCAGCAGGGACACCTCCAACTAGGTCAGGATGCTCATGACCACATTGAGACTGACCTTGAATGTCTCCAGGGACAGGACCTCAACCACGTTCCTGGGCAGCCTGTTGCAGCATTTCACCACTCTCCTTGTAAAGAACTTTCTCCTTACGCTCAACCCAAATCTGCCCTGCTCCAGTCTGAGACCATTGCCCCTTGTCCTATTGCTTCTGAACAGTTCTTTCCCAGCCTTCCTGTAGGTCCCCTTCAGATGTTGAAACATATCTATAAGATCTCTTTGAAGCCTTCTCTTGTCCAGGCTGAACAGCCCTAATTCTTTCAGCCTGTCTTCACAGGAGAGGGCTCCAGCCCTCTGATCATCATGGTGGCCCTCCAGCAGGTCTGTGTCTCTCTTGTGTTGGGGTCACCAGAGCCAGACACAGTAAGGTCTCACCAGAGCAGAGTGGCAGAATCCCCTCTCACCATCTGCTGGCCATGCTTGTTTTGATGCAGCCCAGGATGCAATTTGCCTTCTCACCTGTGACTGTGTGCTATTGGCTTATGTCCAGCTTCTCATCCACTAGTACCCCAAAGTCCTTTTCTGCAGGGCTGCTCTCAATTTCATCATCCCCTAGCCTACATTAACATCAAGGGTTGCCCCAACGTGGGTGCAGGTTTTTGCTTTTTGCTTTTTTCAGCCTCCTGAGATTCTCCTCAGCCACCTCTCCAGTCTGTCCAGGTCCCTCTAGATGGCCTTGTGTCCTTCAGTCTTGTCAACCACGCCACTCAGCTTGGTATCAACTCCAATATGCTGAGGGTGCACTCAGTCCTCACTGTCTGTATCACTGATGAAGATATTGAACAGCACTGGGCCCTTGAGGGACACCACTATCACCCATCTCTGTTTTTTTCCCCTTGGCTGACAGCACAACAATAAGGCTGGCTGATACAAAATGCTTTGGCCATGCACAGAGGCTTTGAATCTGTGGTGGCAGCTGCCAGGAGGAGGATCAGCCTCCATGGCCACACAAGGCCAAGTGAGGAGGAGGCAGCAAGCAGGCTGGGGCTTGGCAGAACTTGCTCCAGGGCTCTCAAAGCTACTGCTCTGCAGGGTGTACTTTCTGTTCCCTCCGGCCGTTTCAGGACGTGAAAGAATTCTCCTGCCAGAAACCATTCAGCATGAGCCTCTTGCCCTGCCCTCACTGGGGATCAGCACACAATGGCACAGCTTCACTTTTCCCACTCCTTCAGTCAGATGGGAGCTTTAGTCTCTGCATCATCTCCCTGCTGCATGTTTGATCTGATTAACTGTCTCCCAGTGCCAGATCCACATAATGTGATCAGGGAGACAGCTTTCCAGCCTGCCCAGGGGACTCTCTTGAGCTACTTGCTGCACCAGTACCAGTTCTTCTCCAAGTGTCTCTGCAAGGAAGACTGCACCTGAAGAGACGGCAGCTGGACAGCGACACACTCCCATAACAGCAGTGTCCTCCTACTGGCAGGATTGCATCAGACCTAAATGTGGAGAAAGTACCTCTTTGGGGCCAGGTCTTGCCCTGCTGTAAACCAGCATAGCCCTGCTGACTGTGGGAGCTCTGCTAAGTGGCACTGGCAACAGATCTGGTCTCAGAATTGTACTTACAGAGATCTGCTGAGTTTGGGCAGAGCCCCAAAGGCAGACCTGCCACCAGCTTGCAGGATTTCTGCTTTACAGTTATGACACTGTGAGAAATCTCAATGTGCCAACTTAACTGAGGGGACCTGAATACATAATTATTTCTAGGAGATGAGCAACATATCAACTGCCAACATGCAGCCTCCCCAGTGGACAGCTAACATTTTAGTGCTCTATTTCCTTCACACCACTCTTTTCCCCAATCCTTAAGGAACAAACAAACTTGCAACCAACAGGCTTCAATTGCCCACTTTTGGCTACTGTTGTGACAGTACAGATTAAATCAGATTTCTGTATCTGAAGTGATAATTTATACACAGCACAGACCACAGGGCACTGGCTTTGGCACAGAATTCCCTTTTCACCACTGAAACCCTGCATTCAATGCCGTGTTTAGGATGTAAGTGATTTGCTGCTTCCTTTGAGTTTCTCCTCCTTGCTTATCTGCATCATAGAGCCTGCAGCACATGGCAGCAGCATCTCTGCTGTAAAGCTGCAGTGCCCAAGCTGCACTCCCACTGGATAATCCTCCTGAGGCACTGGCCCAGCACATTGCTCATTACCAATGCCCAAGTTCAGCAGAAATTAAATCCTCAGCCAGAGCAAAATCAGTTTCCTTTCATGACATTGAGTGAGGTGTTGTGATTCGTGCCACAGAGACAGACTTGCATCATTGATGTCCTCCAGGCCTCTCAGATGAGAGGATCCAGACCTGAAAATAACAATAGTTTAAACTCAAAGCCTTTCAAAAGGCTCAGCTCCATATGCCCTGCCCTCCACAGACTACTGAGTGTGGACACTCCATGCCAGCCAGCATTTTCCCATTGTCTCATACCAAAAGAGGGTGGGAATGTGTTTAAACTGGTTAGGGAAAGAAGCACCAAATGAGAAATAAAAATGCATACAGGTGGAGTTCATTTGGGATATATTTTGCTTCCAACTTACAGCTTCTTGAACTCCCATTGAATTGTCCTGCCTGAGAAGGCTAAGTCCTTTCAGAGCCAATGCCAACAGCTATGAAGGTGACAAGACTGGACCAGCCCCTTCAAAAGAGGTAAGAAAGTCAATTTAAAGCTTCATCTCTCCAATCCCACTAGCTGTTGTGAAAAAGCATGGACCTTTGCAAGGCTTAACTCAAGATCTGACTTCCAGGTTGATAAAAACTTGGTGTTAGGGGAGAAAGAGAATGTTTATTCAGGAAGCCAGTGGGATGTTCTTTTCCCATGTACCAGCTCTGAGCAGTTCCTGGGCACTGGGATATTGAATTACTAAGTGAAATATTAATGTTATGCCACCATCTGTGTCATAGCTTTCGTGAATGGAGTTGACATGAAGTTCCTGATTGTTTTGGGAATGAATTACTCCAATATTTCCCTGCAGGTTGTCTAACATGGAGTGATGGAGGAGAGCAGTTTGTTCTTTCTCCTGGAGTTTACTCTGACATCCCCTGCAGTTCCTGTATTAGAATCATATCATTATAGAGCCACAGGTCATCTAGTCCCACCCCAGTTGCTCAGTTTGATCAAAACCCATCCAACCTGACCTCAAATATTTCCAGGGAAACATTTGAGGTCAAATGGTTCTACCACCTCTTTGGGCAATCTGTTCCAGTGCATCACAACCCCCACTGTAAACAAAATTCTTCCCTGTATCTAGTCTAAATCTACCCTGCTTTAGGTTAAAGCCATTCCCTCTCATCCTGTCACTGAGCCCACTGATAAAGAGACACTCCCTATCTGTCCTATAAGCCTCCTTTAAGTACTGGAAGGCTGCCACATGGTGCCCTGCAGCCTTCTCTTCTTCAGGCTGAAAAACACCCACTCTCTAAGCCTAGGAGAGGTGCTCCAGTGCTTGGATCATTTTTGTGGCTCTACTCTGGAGCCACTTCAACAGGTTGATGTCTGTCTTGTGCTGAGAGATCCAGGGCTGAACACGGTATTCCAGGTAAGGAATCACCAGAATGGCATAGAGGGTCAGAATCCTCTCACTCAACCTCCTGACCATGCTCCTTTTGATGGCTCATATCCAGCTTTTCATCCACCAACGCCTTCAAGTCCTTCTCCACAGGCTGCTCTCAAGCCCATCATATCTCATCCTGCTTTGATACTGAGGATTGCCCCAGCTCAGATGGAGGACCTTGCACCTGGCCTTGTTGCACCTCATAATGTTGGCATAGCTCCACTTCTGGGTGGTATCCTATCACTCTGGTGGTCAGCTGCACTGCTCAGCTTGGTGTCACCACAGTGTCACAGGATGTTAGGGGTCGGAAGGGACCTCTGGAGACCTTCCAGTCCAACCCCCCCTGCCAGAGCAGGACCATAGAATCCAGCCCAGGTCACACAGGAGCACATCCAGACAGGGCTGGAAAATCTCCAGAGAAGCAGATGTCACAACCTCATCTGCAAACTTTCTGAAGGTGTCTATGTCACTGATGAAGAGAGTGAACAGCACTGGTCCCAGCACAGATCCCTGAGGGGCACCTCTTGTCAGCAATTTCCATCTGGACATCAAGATGTTGACCACTGCCTCCAGCCAGTTCCTTACCCGCTGAAGAGCCCACCCATCACATTGCTGTCTCTCCAGTTAGAGAGAAGGCTGCTGTGGGGGACTGTGCCAAAGGTGCAGATAAATGTCTGAGCTTCCCTTGTCCGCTGATGTAGTTACTCCATCCTAGAAAGCCTCTGGGGTGGTCAGGCAGGACTTGCCCTTGGTGAGGCCATGCTGCCCATCTCAAATTGTCTTCCTGTCTCCATGTGCCTTAGCATAGCTTCCAGGAGGATCTGTCCTATGCTCTTCCCAGGCAGAGGTGTGAGGTGAAATCAGCTGCTGCCTACCTCCAGGCTGCAGAGAAGCACATTGTATTTTGCCTTTGGTATAATGACTGGGAAATCTTGCAAACACTACAGCACCTCTAGATGTGTAGCCTTCTATTTGTGTATGAGGTTGGGAGCATTTCTCTTCTGAAGATTTTTATTGTTTGTTTCAGCTGAATGCTGAGTCCCTTTTAGTCTTCCCTTATGTAGCAATCTCTCTATCTCCATGATTATTGTATGTTGCTCTTCTCTGAACTCCATTCAGTTTGTCTATGTTTTTCAGGAAATGAGGTTCCTAAAGCTCTCAGTGCAATATTCCAGGTCCAATCTCATTGTATAGATAGGGTCTATTATCTCCTTTCTGCTCCATGAGAGGTAGAAATGCCTCTGCTCTTTGCAGCCCAAGGTTGAAATGGTCTTTTACTTGCCATGCTACTTTGCAAGTAGATCTGATAAATAAGATTGTATTAAAAAAGGTTTGGGGAGAAAAAATCAAACAAGCCAAACCAAACCAACAGTCAAAAGTACTAAAGGCTGAAAGAACCAGAATAATAATTCCCATTCTGACATTCAAAGGAAGTTATCAGTCTTACCTTCTGCTGTAACAAACATCCTGGCATGAACTGATTTATCTAAACCAGTTTTTCCTGATGTTAGTAATCTGTGATTTAACTGCTCTGCAAATTACCTAAACATCTTCATAACACCAAGAAACTCTGATAATGCTTCAATAATCATAAGTAAATAATATACTAAATAATTACTAAAAGTAATGAATTTCAGTAAAATAATGCATGCAGCATGTGGGAAAATTCCTGAGAACACTGCGCCAGATAACCTCAGATCAGAGAACATCTGAGCCTCAGAACAAATCTGGCCCAAAGTTGTTTAAGTCTTTTATCATAATCCAAAATTAAGGGATTAAAAGTACCTGTTTAAATATCTATCTATCTATCTATCTATCTAGACATCTAGACACCTAGATCTCTAGATCTAGATCTATTCTGAGATTGCTGTTAACTATGGCAAGTTCCAAACCCCTCAGGTGGGACTCAAGCCTCCTGTTTTAGCTTCAGTACTGGAGTCTGTTTTCCAGAAGCAAAGTCATGCACTCACCCCTGGGGCTGCAGAGGACCAAACCTAAGATTTCCCCTGTAAAATTGTATGCTCTTATTGCAGCCAAATGGTTCATAACCACCCACAGCTATTTCAGCTGCTGGCTCTAGATGGGAGATGTTTAGATGGTCAGTGATACAAACGTGCCTGTCTTTATAGTCCTCACCCTGAAGGGCACAAAGCAGTCCCTTAAAGATAGAGCTGAGGGTGCCCACAGGAGCAGCAGAGGAGTTCTGTCCTTTATCCTCTCTGGAGGTAGAGAGGCACACACAGAACTCACAGATTGCCTCTCACATTGCCCACTGGATCCCCAGGACATAGCAGGGAATTTCAGACATTTCTGTCTACTGGTGCAGGCTAACTTGTCAGGGAGATATCACTTGGACCAAAACCACTTAGACTTTCCTTCCCACATACCCACCAAAGGGGCAGCAGCTTCTGGGCTCGTTGGAGCCTCAGACATCTGTGTCTGTAGCATTGGGCTGCTTTGTTTATTGAAGAGAATGGAGCTGCTCTCTTCTGCCAGAATTTAAGCAGGAATCGTTTCCCATGCTCCCCTCTACCAGCCATGCCTGCATGTAATCACAGCAATGAAAACAAACAAGGCTCCTGTCCTGCTGAGCACAAGTACCAGAGCAGAAGCACACTGAGTTATGTGTGCATTGCTGCCTTCCCTGACATGGGCCTTATGAGGACACATCAGGTGGAAGATAATTAGGAAAGAAGTCATAGGAGATCTGAGAGAGAGTTGTTGATTCTGCTGCCTGGCCTGTCTGCATATTCACCTAGAGCACACCTTAACTCACTGGGCTCCTACTCGTTACAGGGGAATTTTGCAGTTATTCAGACAGAAGTATAACAGTGAAAGGGAAAGAAGGCACTGGTGAAGCACAGTGAGCTAAGACAAAAAGGATTGGACAAAGGGTAATTTGTTTCCCATTTGTGGCAGCTGGCATAGTTAAAATGCAGTAAAGGGGAAAAAATATTTTCCTGCTAAATAAGCTGGTGAAAATTATTCCCTAGTGGGCCACAAGAAGGAAAAACAGACTTAGGCTTTTCTGAATCACAAGGAAGTCCCTGGAATGCTCTGGGGCTAACGTTGCTCCTCTCTGCTCTTTTTTCAGAGTGAAATTGTACAGTTGCTATCTCTCCTGAAGAGATTTCTCACTCCCACAATGCAGGCAGTGTAGCACAATAGAGGTGAGTCCTGAAGTGCAGTGAATTGCAGAAGGTAATTCAGATGAGCTCAGAGCACAGTTTACTCAGTCCTGTTATCTCTCAGGGAAGCACCTTAGTGTCTACTTTTGGGAAGCAGTGCAATTGATTGCCACATTTGGCAGGAGATTGACACTGGTAGGAAATTATTTTCTCAGAAACAGATTCAGTATTTGAAGCATATTATTGCTTCAAGTTTACATTCCGAGTTTTATCTGCAAAGTTCTCACGGACCAAATATGTTTATAGGAGTTATTATACACAGCAGACACCTTCTTGTTTTTATAAATTGGATGTTTATCCTATTTTTATAAAGAGTTTCATGTATTTAATTAGAAAACAGATTAAGCTGTTCCAACAGGAAAATGAAGTGTTCCATGTGAAAATGTGGTGCTTTTATAAATTGGGATTACCTTCTTATGAACGTGGTGACGATTCCAAACCCGCCCAAGCCTAGAGGCTACTAAAGTCAGCGGTTTACAATATGCAAAGTTATTAAATAAACTCCCATTGGTATAATTTTCTTTTTTCATTTAGCACAAGTAACAGAAAATTGCACAGATTACTTCCTCTGCTCAGGTTTTGGGTTGCATGAACAAACCTGCCTGAGAAGGAAGCTGGTATGGTCTGAAGTAAGGCAAAAAAGTTTTATGTTGTTCATGGTGTTTCTTATGTGCTACAATCAACCAAATGCACTTTGTAGGTCAATGAAGCACTTCAGGAATACAGTATGGATATATGTTTATGTGGGGGGGGGGTGTGTGTGTATATGTGCATATATATACACACACACACATATTCCAGAGCTTAGTCATTTTTAAAAGTATGTTGGCTATTATTCCTCCTGATTTTAGACTCTGAAAATGAGGGTATGTAGTGTTTTACCATACATTATCTCCAGACCTTTCCTCTTCTTCCTTCTTCCTCTCCACAAAAAGGTTATCAGGTTAGGAGAGACACCAAGACAGAAAACAATGCTTCTGATCAAGCTTTCTGAGGGGTCTCTGTTGATGTGTGTACTAGAATCCTGTATACAGTCTGCAGAGACTGTTGCAGGAAATTGTAACTCATGATGACCTCATTGGTTTAGAGCAGTTTGAGGAAGCGAAGAATTTTCTCATAAGGTCCCATTTCTGCTCATCTTGCAGAGTGTTTTTAAGTTGTGTTGTTTTCTGAGTACCACAGAAATACTCTCTGCCTTCTATCACCCCAAGTGAGGGAGGATAATGTCATGATGGGGCTGGCAGATCTGTCATGTGAAGCCAGCAAAGCCTTGTGGTTTTGCTGCACCCCTGATCTTCTTGGTGGGAGTAACATTGTGGTCTTTTTTCCATTTTTCACCTTCCTGACTCACTACAATAAACTTTAACCCTGAATCAAACTTCCACAAGAACAAAAGGCTTGATTCTTTGCTATTTATATAACCCTTTACACATCAGCATCCCTTTAACAGCACTGATCAGACATACTGATGTGTTACATCTTATGTGCACTCCCTTTGCAAAGATCCAAAGGTAAAAAGAACACCCATTAAACAGATGAAATGGAAAAGGAAATAGAAAGGAAAGCAGGAATAGGGGAAAAAAAAAAGAGTATTGAGGGCAACCTCTGGCCCAGTATTGATTTATCACTATCATCTGTAAAAGGATAAATGAGTGTATGTGGCTGTGGGCAAAAACTTTTGCAATTGCTAAAAAACTAATGCAGTTTCTATGTTCTAGATGAGCTCTTTAATAAAAGAGATTTTTGTGTTTCTGAACACAATGCTGATTTCTGACTGTGTATTTATTTCCTTGTCTGGCTTCATCAGTGACAGGACAGAATGGGATAGTTATGAGGATCTGCTAAGAAAATAAAAGATAGGGTCAACTGACAGCAGTTTGTCATTTTCTCCTTCAAACTGAATATCTATCACCAAAAAGGGAAGAAGAGCAGGTGTTCTAATGAGAAAGTATTGACTTTTATGGTAGCCTTTAACCCCTCCACACAAAAGAAAGTGACTTCAATGCCTCCTAACCCCTGTCTCATTATCAGTGAAAGGCCAGCACCTGCTCTGACTCTGGTCTTGACACATGATAGCAGCATTTCACCTCCAGAGAAGTGCTTTGTTTGTCTAATTTTGTGTTTTCTGCTAAGAAACAAGAAAAGAGTCTGTTCCTATCAGGAATAGAAAAAGCTCAGACATGGATTTGAGACAAGCCTCTAAAACATTTTCTTCTTGTCACCTATCCAGACAAAGTTTTCCTGCTCTGTTTCCTGTAAGGTAAATGTTTTTCTAGTTTAATGTTCTCCAGGTCTATCTTCTAACAAAAGGATTATAGTTTTTTTGTATACATAAAGACAAAGGAAAGGAAAATACATAACTGGAAGAAACCTTGACAGTTGTGCTTCAGAGATGATCCCACTGGCTGCGCAGTAGGGTAAGGACAGGCTGACGAGCCCAGCTTGAGCAAGACATCTTTGGCTTATCTGTGGTCACTGGTTTTGGTTTTTCTGTGGTCACTGGTTTTGGTTTACCTGTGGTCGCTGGGTTTGGTTTACCTGTGGTCACTGATTTTGGTTTTTCTGTGGTCACTGGTTTTGGTTTACCTGTGGTTGCTGGGTTTGGTTTATCTGTGGTTGCTGGTTTTGTTTTATATGTGGTTATTAATTTTGGCTTATCTGAGGTTGCTGGTTTTGGTTTACCTGTGGTTGCTGGGTTTATTTGTGATCATTAGTTTTGGCTTATCTGTGGTTGCTGGTTATTTAAGTCCTAGATTCAGAATTTTTTTTTCTAAAAGAAAAAAATATTAGAAAAATGAAATTTAGAAAAATTAACCAACCAATCAAACAAAACCCCAATCCAACTAACCAACCACACAAAAAACCCACAAACCAAACACCCTCAACAAAACAAACACCACACTTCGAAGCAGAACTGCCACAGGAAGATTAAAATATTCAAATACCAGAAAACGTGTGGAACCAGTCAAATCTTTCTTGCAGTTTCTAATAGAAGGCAACAATCATCAGGACCCTGGCTCCTAGATAGGTGATTTGAGTTATAATGATCAAGGTTGAAATCTAATCTCTTTTCCCTGACTTTAGCAGAGCAAAGATTCCCCCTTGCTCTTCCCAAGCATTAAGCACATGTAATATCCTCTGTAAGTCTGAGCCCTCCCAATGCCTGCTTTACATCCTGAAATAGAAGCATCACAGATTGCTAGTCAAAAGGAGAAGCATTTGGGCGAGAGAAGAAGCTCATCCATTTCAGATCAGAAAGAGCAGGTGTGCTTATTTTCTTTGCCTGCACAGCATCAACATTTCAGTGGAAATTATCCAAAAGGTCGGCTGGTTCCTAAGTGGGATACTATTCATAAGCAAGGGTGCTGGGACAGGGAAACTGCAGGAGCAATTGCAGTTTTCAAACCCAGATGCATATATAAAGCAATTAAAATATTTAAAGTGCATGCTCTAGACACACACACATCTAATTCCTGCAGTGCTTTGAGCAATAATATGTAGAGCAGCAAGCCCCATGACCTTTTTTTGCTAATCACTTTCTTGCAATACTCCTACATCTGGGCTTTGGGTGATTTTTTTCTGTTAGAATGTTGGCATCTACAGAATCACCAAATCATTTCGGTTGGAAAAGTCGTTCAAGATTGAATCCAAACATTGACCTAGCACTGCCAAGGCCACCACTAAGCCATGTCCCTGAATCTCACCTCTGCATCTCTTTTAAATACTTTCAGGGATGGTGACTCAACCACTTTCCTGTGAATCCTGTTCCAATGCTTGGCAATGCTTTATGTAAAGATTTTTTTTTTCTAATATATAATCTGAAGATCCTCTGGCACCACTTGTGGCCATTTTCTTTCAGTCTCCTTCTCACTTGGAGACAGGCACCCAATTTGCTACAAACTTCTGTCAGGTGGTGGTAGAGAGGGAGAAGGCTGCCTCCTCTGATCCTCCTTTTCTCTAGAGTAAATCACCCCTGTTACTCCCTCTGCTCCCCATAAGACTTATTAGCTAGACTTTATTCCAGCATTTTTGCCCTTCCTTTGCTACTCTGCAGCACCTCATTGTCCTCCTGTATTGAGAGGCCCAGAACCAGACACAGTACTCCAGGTACGAGTACAGAGGCACAAACTCTTCCCTACTGCTGCAGGCCACACTATTCCTGATCCAGGCAGGGCTGTTGTGGGCTTTCTTGGCACCAGGGCACATTGCTGGTTCATAGTCAGCCAGCTGTCGACCAATCTCCCCAGGCCCTTTTCTGTCAGGCGGCTCTCCAGCCACTCTTCCCCAAGCCTGCAGCATTGCATAGAGCTGTTGTGATTGAAGTGTAGGACCTGGCACTTAGTGGTGTTGAACCCCACACAATTGTCTCTGACTCAGCAATGAGGCATGTCCAGATCCCTCTGTAGAGCCTTCCTAACCTCAAGCAGACCAACACTCCCACCCAGCTGGGTGTTGCCTGCAGACTCCCTGAGGCTGCATTTAGTGCCCCCGCGGAGCTGAAGGGCAGCGCCGTGGGTTTGTCAGATCTCCGCAGGGTTCATTCTCTAGCACCATAAATGTGTCCTGGATTTGTGGCGGAGATGTGTGCAGATTTGACACACCTCAGCTTGTCTGCACGTTCTTGCTGTGCCACTTAAAATGTGCACAAGTGCCTTTGTTATGCCAGGAAGTGTCACACAGGTATGTAAATAGATGTGTGTGCCAAGGCAGACCTGCCTGCATGGCAGCTGCATGGAGCTTTTCCACGAGCAGAACTCTTCCTCCCTCTGGATAAAACACCACACTAGTTAGGGCAGGGACTGTGTCAAGATGAACAGCAGTCAAAGGACAGTGCTATTCTTAGGGATGTTTAGTAAAAATTCCAAGATAAATTGTTGCTTGCTACAAATAGCAACAATGACTTAAAGAAGATGACTCAGATTGTGTCAGATTGTGTCACAGAGCCCCAGCTGTCCTTCTCCAAACCACTCTGCAAGTGATTGCCATTGCCCAGCTTGTTTCCAGAGGAATTGTGTTTGCAGATGTATTATTTCAGATCTGTATCTCAAGTTCTTCAACTTCAACGCATTTGAGTGTTCCCAAATGCAGTTATTAATTTGTCTTCATCTTGCTGGGCTGAAGTATCAATAATTTAAGATGAAAAGAGGAAGGATTTTCATCAGGCATTATGCTCACTTCTGTGTAGTGTGAATCACAGTCTGCAGGTATCTGCTAACTGAGACTCAGCTATGCAGGTTGCATCATTTATGCCAGAGCTGTCTTCAGGGCAGAAATACGTTGCCAGACTCTTGTGAAGGAGATTCCTCATGGGGATTGTGCTGGCTTTCCAAAGGTGACAGCTTTCCACAGGGATAGTGAGCATGATGAAGACATGCTGAAGTCTGAGGACTCGATGTTCTCCCACTTGAAGTTGCACTGAACTCTTCAGCAGCATGCCAGTTGTAGCTAGCCATGAAGCCAAACATTTCTTACATTAAAGAAAAGATAATTATCCTCATGACACAAGTGGAAGTCTGCAAGGCAATAATCTCTTTCCATTTTGTTTCTTTAGAGAAAAGCGTTATTACTGTTGAAAACAACTATTTAAGCTAAAAAAAGAACAAGAAGCCAGTAAACCAAAAATCCTCTTCTCAATTTTCTCCTCTCCCCTTTCAAGAAACAGAAGCGAGAATAAGATGCAGGACAAATAGCAGCCTCTCTCTACAAACCTGCTTGCAATTCAAACCATAACAAGGTTTTGTCTGGCTGAAATTGTTCACGTAGAGAGGAAAATTGTTTTAGTAATTCCAGGATGGTTAAAAACATAAAAGGGTTCTGATCTAAGCATTTCAGGCAAAAGGGAAAAAAGCAGGGTGTAATTTGCAAAACTGGAAACAATTTTGTTTCATAATATTTTCAGCATGAATAGCATCTAACTTCTATACTTGAGTGCAATAGCATTTGTCCAGGTGTCCAAAATTAGGCTTTCATTTATACTCTGCATGATTGGTACTGGTTCACATATAATGGCTACTTGTACATCACCACTCACCACTGCTTCCTGCTTTGCTCAGAGGGGTGATGACAGACTAGGAGCTGTGATAACTCCCGGGTGGGATGCAACCTTTGCAGCCTGCTTCTGCAAAAGCCATGAGAGCAGGATGGGAAACATCATACAGAAAAGGACAGAAGCAGCAGATAGGACTTAGCTGCTCTTGGCTCTAACAAGCCTCTCTCAACAACTTTATTTTAGTACATATGATGCTCTTCAAAGCAAAAACTTACCCACTTACCCAAGAAAGTTGCATATGCAGTAGGGAATAATAAGCAAAGAACATAAAATACCTTAAATGCAGGTGCCATTGGAAACAACAGCCAAGCCCCAGTGTATATTGCATGAATAATCAGGTGCTTAAGGCACTGAATGTTTAACACATAGTAGTGGTATGAAGAAAGACTTGACTTTACCCCTCAAGAATACCCTAGACAGGCTAGAGGGCAGGGCTCAAGCTTATCAAGCTTCCTGAAAGCTTTTTGTTTGAAGGAAATGGCAGAGAGTTTGTGTGAGAAGCAAAAGATCCTGCAAGGCTACAGAAATGAATAAGATCCTGAGAGCTGAAGGGAATGAGTGTTTTGGCACAGAAAGTTCCAGGGAAACAGGAGGAAAATGTTTTCCCTGTGAGGGTGACAGCAGACTGGAGTTGGAACACTGCCGAGTGGGGTTGTGGAGTCTCCCCCTCTGGAAATATTCAAAACCCACCTGGATGTGTTCCTGTGTGATCTGCTCTAGGTGCTCCTGCTCTGACAGGGGGTTTGGACTGGATGAACTTTGGAGGTGCCTTCCAGCCCCTAACATTCTGTGATTCTGTGATTTGTCTGTGGGACTATGAAGGGAAGGGAATCTCTTGCTTTATTAAAAAGGTTTAAAGCTGTTTTGAAGTCAAAAGCAATAAAACAATCATAGTGTTGCTTTTCAATTAAAATAAGATCTTTGTGAATTCTTCAGCCAAATTGTAGTAACAGCATTAGAGGAAGTAGGAGTTTTGTTTTTCCCTGAAGCAGTGTTCTAGAGCAGGTGTCCTGGGGCCTGATCCTGCCTTCATTGCCCTGAGACTGCTCTCACTGCCATTAAAATAAGAGCACAATTGTTTAATCTTTCCCGACATGCTTAGTTGCTTGGGTTTTGGGCAGGTTTGCATGTGTGCACAAAACTTTCAGCAAAGGAGACACCTACAGTTAAAGTCAGTGAGAACTTTGCAAGCTATTTAGACTAATATTTGACAAAAAGACAAGGAGCAACTTATTTTGTAACAATATTCCCACATAAAGCCTCTTTTCTAGTGATAACTAGGACCAAATAGTCACCTTTTCATCTCAAATAAAAATGTGCATCACACTCCAGGCACAGACAGCTCCACTTCTCTGTGGCACTGCACATGATATTCCCTCACCATACTGGAGGGATATCTTGGACAGATGGCACATCCTTTAGCCCTTTATAAGCAGGGTTTGTAGAAGCCCCCAAAGCCTGATGAAATTCAGATGCCATGTTACCAGAGTACATTAAATGGCTGAAGAAGAATGCTAAAATACGTCTCAAATCCAGAAAACATTTTTCCTTAGTACTGTCATTTTTCTCTCTGATTTTCCTCTTTTGGGTATAAGTTTACATTTAATTTGAGATAGACTCTCCTTGAGGTGATGTGAGAATGCAGGATACAGCCATTTGTCCAATGTCATTCATTGCTGTGCTCAGAGCTTTATTTTGTCACTGAATGAGAAGAGAAGGCTGAACTTCAAATCAAAAGCACTCCAACAGGTTTCTTGTTGACAGGAAACAGAAACACTTTGAGTCTGGTACCATAAAAATAGGTAGAAATAAATAACTTAAATCCTTAAGCAAATTGTAGGTCATGCTTCAGTTTGGTGTGGTGCCTGTGCTACCCTCCACTAGACATGTTCTGAGTTGTGCAGTGAGAGATGGAAAATCTGACAAGATTTTGTTTTGTTTGTTTGTTTGTTTTCTGCTTAGAAATGTTCACTAAGCATTGTTCTGGCCTGCTCTAAACTCCTGAAAACTTGAAGGAAGAGCAAAAGGTTATGTGAAGACCTTAATGGAGCTGGATTCTACTACTGCAGGTTTAAGTTTCATGAATCTAAAAGCAAGTTGATAACTTTAATGCAGAGTTGAAAATGTCCCAGTATGGGAAGGGGAGGCCTGAGTTCCCCAGCAGAGATGTCTCCCACTGTCTGTTTCCTCAGGTGCTGGCTGTACACCTCAGCGAGTTCACAGCACCGGGATGGAAACCACCCACCACAAAACGCCTTCAAGATCCAAGTTCACTGACTGCAGGCTCCTGCAGGAAGACCAAAAGCTACAGCTGTGGTCTGCTATAGGAACATATCCCTTGGGTCCAAAGGCATGTTCCATCACCATCCAGTGTCTGCAATAACACAGGAGATTTAAGATATGATTCCCAGATGTTTGTCGAATGCAAACCATGTCCTAGAGTAGGGAAGCAGCATAATCACAGTTCTCCTTTCTGAAAGTACCTCCACTATTACATTTTACCACCATGAGAGGTTTTTTCCTGACTGGTGTGTCATAACCACATGAACAGGGCACGGAAACAACAGGCAGCTGAGAAAATGTGGTATAAGTAGGAGAATAAATCTCCTCTGTTTCCTGCCCTGAGCTGTAGCCTTTCTCTTGTGTTTCCAAAGAGAGAAAGGCACAACCAGCAAAGCTGAAAGACAGAATGATGCTCCAGCTGGTCCAAAGAGGAGACCTTCAGAGGCTCTGAAGCATGAAGTACTCACAAACACAAACCCATCCCCTTGGAGATACCAAGATATCAGTTGCCTATAGTTCCATGTCAGAAATGGCATTTACTGAACCCAGGGAGTCAGTTGAAGTACATTCCTTAGCTATTTCCCATAAGCTTATGAAGGAAAATAAGAAATTTCTTCTTGCCTCTACTATCTACTAGCTCCTCAAAACTTTAGTCTTTGGAAATTTAGAAGTCACAGGCAACCTTTCAGTCAGAGTTAATTCTCAACTGATGTTTGATCTCCTGTCATTAAATATAACTTCAACAATTGTTTTGTTTCCCTGGCATTTGTCCCAGCTGGTATGAAGTCATCAAATGATTTCTTAGTTCTGTCAAACTGCATTGAATAAACCTTTAAAAATATTCTTTTCTAATGAAATCTTTTTAGTGTTCTGATAATTTTACCAGTCTCTTTTGGAATTGATTACAAATTGTTCTGGCATGTCAGAGCACAGTGCTCTAGGTGATGTTTCATCAATGTCTTGAACAATAACCATTCCCACCTCTGACCTGAAAATATTTCACCAATTTATCCATGAATTTCACGAGGCCTTATCAAAGCTGCTTCACACTGATGGTTCATAACCCCTTAGTCTAAACAGGTAGGGCTCTTTCCCCACCCTTTCTCCTTCAGAACAGAAGTGAGATTGTGGCACTTTGTGCCATTAACTTTCCAAGACTTCAGGTGGAAAGGACATTTCACACTTCTTGTACAACATTCTGGTCTGGCTTGGCACTGCCATGGGCTGTCAGATCAAAAAGCGATAGGCAGGTGTATGAGTTCATATGCTGAATGTGTGAAATAGGGGCAGTCCCAGAAGTGACTTCTGAGAGGTATTATTCCTCATATTTGGCCTTTGCTATAACCTCTGACAGCCTCCTTAGCCAGGTTCTCATACAATTCCTCATTATTTTATTAATCCCTCTCACTTCCACCTTAAATAATAATTTCATGCGAATGTGACAGCAAAAGAATTACTTAAATTGAGGCAGATGAAGACCTCTGAGTTAATTCCATCTAAGCAATTAGTCATTTTAGCAGAAAAGGCATAAGCTTAGTCAGAACCAGCTCCCCTTTGGTGATCACTATTGCCATGGATCCGTCTTTACCACTTCCCAATTACTTCCACCCTTACCCATTCTTTGTTTCAAAACCTGTTCTCAGATTGCAGAGTATTGAAGTCAACCTAACAGACCATAATTGATTAGATCAATTCTTTTCCTGTTTTTAAAACTACCTTTTCTATTTTGCATTCATTGGGTGCTATCCCCACAATAACTTAGATTGATTTAACCTTTTTTATGCTACAATGATTTTAAATCCATTGAAAAGGAAAGCTAGAAGGCAGAGAGCTCAGTGCTTTCCCAGCCTGTGTTGTGAGGACTTCTACAAGATGTTTCCATAGCACTGCTTGCTTCTAACTTCTGCATCCCCATGAAAAGAGCTTTTCCTAATATCTGCCTCACATGCTGTTTTGAAACAGAATAGCTCAGGCTAAGTTTAGTATCACAGGATCACAGATCCCAGCGTGTTAGGGGTTGGAAGGGACCTCTGGAGATCCGCCAGTCCAACGCCCTGCCAGAGCAGGACCATAGAATCCAGCACAGGTCACACAGGAACACATCCAGACAGGGCTGCAAAGGCTCCACAGAAGGAGACTCCACAACCTCTCTGGGCAGCCTGTTCCAGGGCTCTGGGACCCTCACAGTCAAGAAGTTCCTCCTCATGTTGAGGTGGAACCTCCTGTGCTGTAGTTTCCATCCATTGCTCCTTGTCCTATCCCAGGGTGCAACTGAGCAGAGGCTGTCCCTGTCCCCTCCATCTTGACCCCTAGCCCTCAGCTATCAGTAGACGCTGATCAGATCCCCTCTCAGTCTTCTCCTCTCCACACTAAACAGCCCCAGGGCTCTCAGCCTCTCCTCCCCAGGCAGTGCTCCAATCCCTTCAGCATCCTTGTAGCCCTCCCTTGGACTCTCTCCAGCAGATCCCTGTCCCTCTTGAACTGGGGGAGCCCAGAACTGGATGCAATATTCCAGGTGGGGCCTGACCAGGGCAGAGTAGAGGGGAGGAGAACCTCCCTGGATCTTCTGGACACACTCCTCTGAATGTCCCTCATTGATTAAGTCAACATCAAAGCCATAATAAACCTGGAAGAACATAAGACTAAGGTACCACTTATGGAAGCCTTGCATTGACCTTCCATCATTTCACTTTGGGTCCTGTTTTCCTGTACTGAGATCAAAATATTGTTCTAAGTGAACTGTTGGTGGTGACTAAAAGACTAGAACCATACAAAATTCCATCCAAACCCTTCCATTTGCAGAGGGCCTGGGTGGTTGTTTCCACCAAGCAACATTTTTACTTCTGGAGTGTTTGGTTCTGTATAAAATAGTTTTTTATAGAAAAGATAACAGACAAAAGGAGGCTGAATTTGTGAGCATATCAGTGGCTTGAGGGTTTTGTTTTCAGGTTGGTTTTCTTTGGTTTGAGTTGTTTGCTGGGTTTTTAATTGGCTGGTTGGGGTTTGTTTTGATTTTGTGGTTGTTGGTTTTTTTAATTGCTTTTAAAATTATTATTGCTGTAGACTGTGTTACTTGTTGCTTTACCATGAAAAATGTTGGTGTTTGAAGAAAAATATTCCACAATAAAAGCAATTGAAGAAAATATGTAACAATTTTTTTTTTTCCTCAAGTAGAAAGGAAAGCTTGTGTCAGGTTTGGTATAATTAGGGGTCTGTTTCTTGACAGCCAGGGACTGGTTTTAAGGACACTTCATACTGCACAATCACATAAACAAAATCCTGACAGTTCCTTAGAAGTTCTTTGAAATGCTTCAGAGAAGCAAACAAAGAGGGAAAAAACCCTAGTGTCTTGGACAAGGAACTTTCCCATTCAGGGCCAAACAAGTATTGAATGGACAAAAGAACCCTGAGAAGTAACACAGGAGGGATTTGGTTCATTATAGAATTGATCCTTCCAATACCAAGAAATTGTTTATTGAATTATTGTTGCTGTTCAGGTAGGATATTAAAATTCAACTTCCACTCCCCATATCTGTTGTAGCAAAACAGAATCTTGCAAGGAGAGAGAAGCAGAACTTTATTCCTCTTTATTATTGGTTATCCTGTGTAGCAAACGTTGGCAGACAGCAGACATGCAGTGTGCATGCTCCTTGTTGCTTGGTGGGGACACAACCAACTACATCAGCAAAAACATCAATTTCACTTGTCACCATCTGTAGTGCCTTAAAATTTTGTAAGCTTCCACATCTGAGAACAGACAAAGAAGGAAGTGCAGACCTTGGACTGAAAAGGAGCCCAGGGTGCTTTATTAAGTGTAATGCCAGCCAGCAGCATGCCATAAGCAAAGAGCTCTCTGTGGCTTTATCTCCACCTGGGAGTCATGGCACAGCACAGAGGCATCATCCACATGGCCGAATGATCACTTTCCAGGCAGCCTGCTACCTCACAGCTGTCTCCTGGTGTGAGCTCCTGTCTTATAGTGACCACAGGATAGGATGATTTTAAGTAAGAGGCACAGAGATATCAGGAGGCTGCAGCACCTCTGCTGTGAACACAGGCTGAGGGAGCTGGGTCTGCTCAGCCTGGAGAAGAGAAGGCTGGGGACAAACCTTATAGCAGCCTTTCAGTACCTGCTGGGGGCCTACAGGAAAGCTGGAGAGGAATTCTTTCTAAGGACATGTGGCAAGGGGCAATGGTTTTAAAGTAGAGCAGGGTAGATTTAGATTAGACATTAGGAAGAAATTCTTTACTGTGAGGGTGATAAAAAACTGGAACAGGTTGGCCAGAGAAATCATGGATGCCTTATTCCTGGAAGTGTTTAGAACCAGGCTGGATGAGGTTTTGAGCAACCTGGTGTAGTTAGAAGGTGACCCTGCCCGTTGCAGGAGGGTTAGAGCTGGATGATCTTCCAGGTCCCTTCCAACTCAAAGCCATTCTGCTATTCTAACCAGGTTTGCTCATGATGGCAGAGCCTTGGATTTGCAGCACTTTCACTCATCAGACAAAACTGCTGCTTTTTGGTCAGAAAGCCAACAAGTTTTCAGTCTCTTTTCCCAAAAATGTTCTGGGGTTTGTTATTTGTTGAGGTTTTTTAATGTGAAATCTCTTCCTGGCACAGAGCTGAAGAAGCCATGCAGGTCAGTTTTCTGGTTTGTACTGCAGTGTCATCCAAAGTTCTGTCCTGGCCACCAGAAACGGAATGCAACCAGACACAAGTATTACCTCACATGTTGTAAATTCTGCTCTGCCTTTGACCACCTATGTTGTCAGAAATAACCACCAGCTTGACCCCCAGGTTTGCTGTGTGAATTCCACCTGGTTTAGGAATTTAAAGTTAGCAGTAGCTCAAGGGATCCCAAAGTACCTTCGGTCAAGCCTGATTAACAACTTTCCCCACAGAGTGAGTGACATTGGCTGCCTCCCAGGGTGAAGCTTTCTCCCCTCTTGCCCTTCAGTACAAGAAGGGATTCCCAGGACTGCAATTACCTGGCTCAGGTGTCACAGACAGCTCCATCCATGTGATGGCCCCATCTACTTTCAGCTCTGTTCATCTCTGCAGAAGGCAGTGAGGTTTGTTGTCAAAGACCTGTGCACCTCAGGCAATACTAATGGCATTTTGTTTTCACATAGTGGAGTATCAGCTGATGGACCTCTGTTCCTCATAACCTTTTCTTTAGAGAAAGGTAGAAACCAATAGTAGGCAAAGAATGCTAAGAGGAAACATTGCTCTTCCCTTTTAGAGCAGGTATCTCACAAAGGTGTGACATTGTCTTAACTGTACCCTTCTGCAGTTGGCGATCATTCAAAACCACAAGGACATAAAACAGTTTTGCAACTCCAGTTACAATACACAATTCCAGAGTAATTTAAGATAATCCCACCCTAATTTCCTAAATTGCTTGCTAACTTTGATAATCTCCTGCCATCAGAAATCTTTTATAGCAGATGTAATTTCAACAGTGCACCTTATCTTGTTGTTGGAGGACATTCAAGATTGTTTTTTTCCAAGCCACAGAGCTATGAGACTTTTCAAAAGTGTAATCATGCCATTTGATATGACACAGCATAAAATCAATAAAGTAATATGAAATAAGATAAATGAGTTATCTTTCTTGGGAATCTTTGGGCTTAACATATGACAGGCTTTGTGCAGAAAAAAACTCAGTGACTAGCTGATGAAAGTCTCCCTTGAGCAGGAGCAAATTGGATTATCAATTAGCTGTATGTCTTCAGAAGCCTCCTTTTCTTTAGCCTTCTTCTGTTCCACTCTCATCTGTCAAGTGTGGGTGAAAAATGCCTGTGCCAGAGAGCAAAGCCTTGCTTGCAGACTGCCATTTTCTTCTCCAGCACTGCAGCTTGGCAAGCTTCACTACACACGTCTAGTAAAATCCCTTGCAGCAAAAACAAAGCATGAAGAATTTCTTGAAATTAATTATTTTGGTGATTTAACCTAATATGAAAGTCAGGCTGAAAAATCGTCAGCAGCTCCAAGGTCCCAGGGCAGATCCCTGTGGCTGGGCAGGACCACACAACAGAATCACAGACCTGGGGCCTGCAGGTTTAAGGTCGGCTGTAATTTTTTTTTTCTCTCTTGCTTTCAGCTTCTATTAATAGTCAGAAGCACTCTGTCCTCTGCTCACCTTGCAATGGGCTGGTTCTGTTCTTCTTGTTTTATTCAGTCGTTCTGTGTGCATGTCAGAAAAACTAGCATGGCTCAGCAGCAAAAAGTAGAGTGGCATTGTAATAGGCTGCAGTTAATTCTGTATGTCTGAGCTGACTTAATGATTGCCCTGAATCTGGGCCTTACTGCACTCTCTGGGAGTTGAAATGGATTTGTTTTTCCCTGGGTTTTATTTTTAAGGTATAAAAGCTCTGAAAATGTAGTGTTTGCTGCACGTAACGCTAATCTGCTTGCTTTAAATTCCTTTACTGACAGCAAATGTTTCATCAAAACAAGAATACATCCATATGCTCCCTGGAAAAGAAGAAGGCAGAATTAGAAAATGATTAATATTGCCATTAACCAAATCCTTTGGCTCCCACACAAGGAACAATTTTAATTTCCCATATAATTATTGACATGAATTTTCTTGTTCTTTTCCAGCTTGCTTTTCATACTGAAGTTAATTGCACACCAAAGCTTGTATAACAAAGGCAGACTACTGGAGAACTGGCCATAAAACCCTTGCAACTTCATCACACTTCAAGAACAGGCTGGTTTTAACCTTAACTTCTTGGCTTGGTATGCCTCCTGGACATTTGATCTCCAAGACTACAGTTACATCTTTGTAGGAAACTGGCCTGACAGCTGATCTCAGCTTTGCAGATGCTGTTTTGTTTTGGGCACAGTTTAACATTCACAAAATATGTCAGGTCAGCTGCAACAGAAATGGACCTTTTGTTGATCCCTACACCAGCAGTATCACAGCTGATGGTGACAGAGGCTGACTTACGAGATGTCCAGTGAATTCTTCTCTGCACTGCTCTACCTGGACCATAGGCACAAGCCATGAAATGTTTGCCAATTCTCTCTCATGGCAAAAAAAAAAAAAAAAAAAAAAANCAGTCAAATTTCACCTAAGAGCTAATTAAATCTTTTGCTGCTCCTCCTACTGGAACATCATTCCATATCCTCAGTGCCATAAGGGGTGGAGTACTCCAGCCTGAATCTATTACACTGGTGCCCAGGCGCTCTTGCACCAGTAGAAGATCCTCACTCAGGCCATTGTTCCTCACTTTGCAGTTTAGCCCAGAAAGCTCTTCAGAGACAGCAGCCTTATCCTCTCCCTGCATTGCTTTTCATCCCCTGAATAAAGCAAACTCTGAGAGCCACCTGTAAGAGACAGGCTCTCCAGTTCTCTTAATACTCAATTCCAGTTTTAAGTTGAAGATTGAGTACTGCTGTTTTCATTTTACTCTTGGAAAAGCACCATTAAGTCATGCTCAGAAGTGAGGCATAAGCCTGGAAAGAGCTGAACCTCAACTTTCTGTGTCTCTGTCCAATTCTTCCAAAGCAAAAGCACCTTTGTACTCTGGCATTAGTATTAAGACTGACTACGGGGTGGGGGTTTGGGTTATAACCCCCTGCCTGTTCTGGCTTTGGCAGTTCCATTGCTGTTTAAAAGGCTTCCTGGTATCCCAGGCTCAGAGTACATTAGTATCTTCAGAATCTCTTTGCCAGGAGCTGTCTTGAGTTCATCTTCCAAACAGTTTGTAAGGCTGTGCATTTTTACCAACCTCCACCCCTTTCCAAGAAGTCTTGTTTCAGGCAGTACCCAGCTGATGACAGCTTCTGGATACCTATCTTCATGCTCTACTAAAGCCTCTGTGTGCACAGCAGTCAGCACTCCAGCAAGGCTACAATCAGAAAAGGGGCAGAAAGAAACCTGAGCTTGGTAGGGCTTACTCAGGAAAGAACTGTGGGGCTGTGGCTCAAATCATGGATGATCTCCTACAGATCAGAGGCATTTTGGAACACACCTGTCCAGCTCTGTCCATAGGTGCACAGGTAAGCCTTGGTACCTCAGAAAGAGCTGCATGAGTCACCCATTTTCCTCTCTCAGTTATAGCATGAGCATTGTTTCAAGCTCAGTTAAGACCACATCTGGTCCAGAGAATATCTGAAAGTGATTTCAGCTATTATTATCAGTCACTGTGTGGTGACAGGAACAATGTTTTAGCAGAGTGGATGGGAGAGCAGAGCATTTATTTTTCCTCAAGAGACATACGTCAGTGTCTCCAAGAGAGAAGAAAAGAAAGAGTGAAATATTTCTCAGACTGGTTTTATTTGATCTATTTCAGACTTTGATATATAGAAGGAATGAGTCAGTGTTTGGCTTCATGGAACTATCACAAGAAAAACCTTTCACTCTTATCTCAGATTATGTTCAAATTGCAGCCAGACAGCAATGAAATGGAAAATCACAAATGGAAAGGACTGGTTTGGAAGTGGAGATATGAAGGGGAAAACTTTTAAAAATGCAAAGCTTAATTATGCTTAGTTTCTGTCTGCATCAACGGAAGTTTCAGTGGAAACATCCTGAGCATTTGGGATTCTGCTTGGGAGTCGTATTTAGAGATCCATTCCAGATGATGTGACTGGAATAGATTGACAGGTTTGACAAGCTTTGATATTCTGCAGCACTTCAGCATGCTTCTGTGACAAGTCAGCCATTATGTAAGACAATGGTGCACAAAGTGGTGCTGCACAACTGTTAAATAAGTAATTATGAGGCAAACTCCTGAGAATGAGCATACATTGCTCTGATAAAAAGGCTCTTTGCTTCTGAGAAGTGCACTCCAGGTGTAGCTATGTCTCCTGAGTAAGCTCAGAGTAAGAACCTCACCTGATAGCCTGTAGGTAAGTTATATCACTTGTGCAGTTCTATCACAGGTGCATAGCCTGGCAGAAGGGGAACAAGAGAGGGTTACTGAGCACAGGACAACCCAGTGCCCTGGGAGCAGTGGGGGAATGCGGACAAGCAGACCAAGCTGCAAATGCAATGTGGTTTATTTGCTTGTCATGCAAAAGGGGATTTCAAAAGCATACCAACTTTTATTAGTGGCTGGGCAGGGACTGGCTTGAGAGCAGCCCTGAAGAAAAGGCCTTGGGGGTGATGGTGGAGGAGAAGCTCAACATGAGCCAGCAGTGAGCACTTGCAGCCCAGAGAGCCAAGCAGAGCCTGGGCTGCAGCAAGAGAAGTGTGGCCAGCAGGGCCAGGGAGGGGATTCTCCCCCTTAGCTCCACTCTGCTGAGACCCCACGTGGAGCTCTGAGTCCAGTGCTGGAGCCTCTGTTGCAGATACACAGCCATTATAGCCCCTGGGTTGCAAAAGTGATGCCATAAGCACACTGCTGTGTACACACCTGCACACAGAGCTGCCAAGGGCAGCACAGGCCGTTCAGACAGCTCACACTGGGAATGAAGGACAGTGGCCACTTCATCTCCTTTAGGGGAACTGGAACATTTTGCAAAACATTCTGGCAGAAAGAAACTCCAGAAGCCATTTCATCCCTCTTTTCTGCCTTCCCAGTACTAACAAACAGTTATGGAGACAGAGAGCCTGTCCTTATGGTGAAACATCTCTCAGGGGAAGAGTTTGGCTGAAGGCAGTGGTCACAGTTACTGTCTCCTTTTAGTCTGTCAGCTGGCTGAGGCTTTTTCTCCAATAACAAAGCAAAGCTTAGCCCCACATGCAGCTGGTTTTCCAAAGGAAATAGCATTTTAGTGCTCTAGCTACGTGGCCTTAGCATTACCCATCACAGCTCAGTTTCCAGTACTCATTAGAATTATGTCAGTGGTAAATGTTGAGTAGGTTGAATTTTTCCATATTAACAATTAGCATCTAAGAAGCTTCCACTGTACTTCTGTTGTATTTTTTTTTAGAGGTATGAATTATTTTTCAGGAGTGGGAAAGATAAATCACTTCTGGCTCCCGAATTCACCCAGCTTCAACTCTTCCCCAAAGTCTTGCATTATGCACAAAAAAACAATCTAGGAGAGATCTATAGCAGGACCATGGCTTCCATGGGAAAATTCTGTTCAGAAAAGAAGTATTCTCCACTACATTTTTAATGTTCCTCAAATAAAAATTATTTCAAGTGTGTGTGTTTGCACTTCTCCTGGGAAAGCTACAATCCTCGTGTTTGGTTGCTATTAAATCCTGTTTGTTTCATTTCTAATTAAATGCCACAGGAATTTTCAAGTGTGTGTGTGTGTGTGTGTGAAGTCAACAATCCCCCTACCCTTGAAAAAAAAAGAAGTCAACAATCCCCCTACCCTTGAAAAATGTGAGGAAGCAAATCAATAAGCTTTTATTTAAATTAAGTTCTTTGCTATTCTTTCCCTAACAGATAATAAAGACCTGTAGCCTCTGTATTCTAAATGTACTGCAGTTATCCAAGTGAAATATTTATGATGATGCATTCCCTGAGGTATTAATTGCATGACTGTTTGCTTTATAGAAAGCATTTACATGTAAATTGCAAACATTACCTTCCTCTTTTTCAAGTATTTTTACTGGAAAAATTCAACCTACCCTGTGAACACAGTTCTGATGGTAATCACTGCAGTGGATACAATTCTGATGGTAATCACTGCTACACTTCTTTTTTCTTTTCTTTTCCCCAGTGTCTCATGTTTCTGAGGATTTCTTTGATGGCACTGATACTTGTTTTTGTATATCCATGATGTGGTGTTATCTCTTTTATGTTATATAAATTCAGTTTGTATCTGTCACTTTTTATTGCTTGTAAAGACTAAAGAAAATCATAAATATTTTTTAAAAATAAAAAATGAGTAAATAAATATTGATTTATTTTATTTTATTTATTTTTTCCCCCAGGAGGCCTGGCAGGTCTCCATTAAACCTGAAAAGAGTTCAGGGAATGCTGTCTGCCACCAGCATTTGATTTTGCACAGAGCACTCTGCAAAGGCAGCCAGGAGCTCCCTTGGCTTTGTGCAGCCCATTTGGTGTTTAGCAGGCAGGAAGCAGGCTGTCCTTTGTTTGTGTCCTGTTGTTGCAGTGGGTGACAAGCACAAATGCTGATGAAGCACTGAGGAAACGCCTCTGGGGTGCGAGCCTCAGCTCTCCCCACTCAGCGCAGCGCAGCGCAGGGCTGGCTCTTCTCTGTCAGCTGGGACAAAGTGATGTCCCTGTACAACACAAACTAAAAGGGACTATCACGGGAATTTAGAAGCCTGGAAAAAGGTGGAGTTTGCCAGCTGCTGTATTCCCAGGGAGCCAAGAGTAGTCATATCCACCTGACTTTGCTTTCTTAATCTTTCCTACCTTCTGCCTAAGCAAGATGTGGGATCCACAAATCAATTTGTAAGGAAAAACTGTGATGATCTTGGAAATACTGATATGAAATCAATGCACCAACTTAGAAGCTAAAAAACCATGTATACAGACAAATCCTAAATCCCCAGGACCAATGATGCTACCACTCACTAGGCCTTTATCCTCCTTACACAAATCAGTCCTCAGCCAGTTGAAGAAGTTACCAAACATTTCATTTTAATAAGGTCTTCTACTTTCACATCCAGGTAGCTTTAAAGTCTCTCATGATTTCTTTGTCCTCTGTACAAAGGTGGCAAAAACATTTTTAGGGAGCAAAGGACAACCAAATTTACACATTTTACAACTTTCCAATTCTGAACTTTATCTTTGTGACGATGGTTTAAGAAATGAAACTTTTTTTCTGCCAAGTACAGACCTGCTATGCATTCTTTTGCAAATTGCACTTCAGGAAACCAATTAAAGCATGAATAACTATTACAAGCTGAAATTGATTTGCATTCTGAGAAGGAAAACCTCCAGGAATATGGGAATGCTGCAATACTTCTGCTGGAAAGTGAACTCTAACTTTAAAGAACAGATCCCACACAATTAGCAGAAGCTAGACTCCATCCCAGAATGCCTACAAACCTGGTCACCCTGTCTTAAATTTGGAGCAAGTGCTATGCACAAAAATCCTCCCCCAGATTGCTGTCTGCCTAAGCAATATTGTTATCAATATTAAACTTAACAGATGTGCCTGCCCCCCTGAATATTTCTAAGCTTGTGCAGCTGAACAGAGATGCAGTGGTCTTGGCCAGTGACTTCATAACTCAGGAGAAACATCACACACCTAAAGTCTGACCATATTTGTGCTGCCTGCACAGCTTGGATTTCCCTAGAAGAGAGAGGAAGAGCCAGGAGAGTAAGGGAGTCATTAGATGCTGGCTTGTAAAGAGGCGGAAAGTGAGGAGAGCCTGTTTCAACTCACTGAAATCTCTCAAATGTGTGGGTGGAGGATGGAGGATTGTCTACCTCATACCTTAGAGAAGCCTGGTCTGCTTGTGCTTTTCTGTGTTAAAGGGGAGGTGCTGGCAGCACACCACAGAGGTTGAAGTGATTTTAACTTTCTCACAGGGTTTTTATTTATCCTCAGAACGAGGCCATGATTTGATGCAGGTAAAATATGTTATAAACTATACTCGAATTGGACTCCTCTTTCTTGCATCTGCAGGGATGTGGTTGTGTGGCCACAAAGGGTGTGCAAAGAAATAGATTGTCAAACATCATTGCATCAGGAAAGAGAAGCAGCATTTCCCTCTGCTTGCCCGTGAGGACTTTCAAAGGCCTAATCTACAGATCTTATTTTTCCTAGATGGATATAAAACATGTTATTGTCACAAGAAAAACACAAATATATTTTTGTATCAGAGATGGTAATCTTTTTCCTTTCCTTTCCTTTCCTTTCCTTTCCTTTCCTTTCCTTTCCTTTCCTTTCCTTTCCTTTCCTTTCCTTTCCTTTCCTTTCCTTTCCTTTCCTGGAATTGCCAGGATACATCAATAAAGGAATCTCTGTCACTGTGCATTGCAATACAATACAGCCAGAGAACTTTACAGGTACTGAAGGTCTGTGAACTTGAGCATGCCTGCCCAGGCATGCCCTGACTTCTCCAGTGCCAGGAATTCACTGTCTTAAAGCAGAGAGAAAGGTGACGTGGGAATGTCGGAAGGTGAAGTGACTGTTGAGGTGATGTGACCATGACAATGGAATTCTTACATGGCTGGGATGAGTGTTGATATGGGGAGGTCATGCTCACTGATTTACCTGCTTGGAAACAAGTCATCCTTCTTTTAATTCTCCAGAGATTCAATGATTCCTTTTTAAAAATTTTTTTGGTTGGTTGTTGTTTTTTGTTTTGTTTATTTTGTAAAATTTGCTAGAGATGTTGGCAAGATGTTTTTTCACAAACTATTTTATTTTGCATTTTCTGTAGCTCTCAAGACTAGACAACATTTTCGTAGCAGAATTGTGAATCGCTGCTGTGTCTCACTGCAGCTGCTGCTGTGGCTGCACCTGACAACACTGGTAGGGAGAGGCGTTTGTGAAATCAAGCAGCTGGACTTTTAGCCTGGCATATGTGGACCAGGCCTATTTCTCCTCCACCCTTATTCCACGATTTCTCTTTTTGCGTTTTCTTACAGAAACCTCTCTACAGAACTCACATGCAAAGCAAATGTAGATGTGAATAATCCTTTCTCCTCTCAATTCTCCATATCCCACTCCATATCCATATGAGTGGGAAAGGCTAAAGTTCTGATTATGGTGTGTAGGAATCTTGTGTGTCTCTGTCAAAATCTTCCTTACTCACAGGCTGGGGTTGAAGAAGCACGTTGTATTTCATGAGAAGTCACAGTATTAACAGCACCATCACAGAACTTCAGTGTGGTGAGGTAACTTCCTAAGGCTTTTCCCTCTGAATCAAGCATTTTGCATGCCTCGCATTCCTGTGTTGAGTTTCCTGGAATAGGAGATTGGCTTGTAGAGGATCACTCATAGTCTGCAATTTGCTGTAAGCCTATGAAGATTTAAAAAAGCAAACTGAAATCTGAATAGTAGGAAGTTAGATATTTTGGATGCACTGTAAGAACATTAGGCTTAAATGGCAAAGTAGGTTTTTCCCCCCTCCTTTTTCTCTCTCCTCGAAAGAACCTTGAAAGCAAAACTTTGTGTTAAAACCATTATGTCCTCAAAAGAAAGTAATAGAAGCCACTCTTCAAGCCCAGTATCAGGAATGTAATTGTGAGATAGAATCAGCTAAGTACCTGCAAACCTGGAAACTATAAAACATGTTTTGTGCAGCAGACAAAACAAAAATTTTTCTCTCTTAAAAAATAAATAAAATAAACCTGCAACAAGAAAACCAAACCCACAAAAAATACAAAACCACAAAATATATTTGTCACTCAGGCATTTAATTAGAATTTCGATAATAGATCAGTTGTAATTGAAAAGGTAATAAACTATAGTTTGGGATTCTTTTTCCTAGGGAAATCTAAATTAGCATAGCTAATGAAATGCCTTCCCTTTTTTGCTTTGTCAGGATACTGAATCCCCTCCACAGCTTTCTATTTGGAAAAACAAATAATCTGCTGAAGCAAATGATCTGCTTTTCCACCCAGGGACTACAAAAGCTATTAAGGCAAATTCCAGTGAACTACATCAACAGTATTTTAAAATGAACTTTTAACACCTTGTACATGTTATTTTGTTGGAAAAGATGACAACGGTTTCCCTAAATGGCAGAGAGATTTAGAATGTGGTAAGCTAGAGCCAGGGCTTTTATGAGCTGTTATTATCTTCTGGATACTGGTTTGCTGGAGATTTCAAACCCATTATCTCTCACTAAGCTCACAAGTACCACTAAGAATAACTATGAGCTCATTTGAAGCTGATCTGTAGAGCAATAAAGGCAAACCAATATATTTTTTAACTTTCAAACTGGCATGAATAAACTAATCCCCTCTGGATGGGTTGGAGGAGCACTGAACAAAAGCAGCAAAAGCAGCCCAGCAAGATCAAAGCAGGAGTTTGCTCCTTAGGATTCAGTGCTGGGCAAACGCAGGTGAAGAGGTTATGGTGTGATTCTCTGCTCATCCAGGAGGATTCTCCCTCACCTTATGTTCCTCAACATATCAAAACCAAAGTTCTCCTCGCTGTGGCTGACCTGGAGCAAAACCTTGTCACAGTGCCTGGGGGTGTGAATGGATGCAAGCCTGTGGAAGGTGTGGAGGGATCCTGTGTTTTTCTCCAGTCCTTAAACGTTCAACAAAATCTAGCTTCGAAATATCAGAGTGTAAGGAACTGGGACCTCCCTGGCTGGCCAGGACACTCCTGGTCACCTTTGTCAGTGGAAGCACAGACTTACTGCCTAATGCCTTTGTATTGAAATTGTTTGCTGGTAAACACAATAGGAGAGTGTGAAACCCCATGTCTTGTCCTGAAGTCTGGCATCTTCAGAGTAGATATGCCTACCAAATGACAAATGGCTGCCATGGACAGTGTCTGCTACTGTTTGAATTGTCATCATTTCATATTCATCTTACTCGGTTTAAAACAAATGAAACAAAACCCAAACCCTCAGTAGTTTAGATGTTGAACCTGGGGAACTTATTTCAAATCAAACTGCTGGGCACCCTATTTGAATATTTCCAGCAGAGAACACAATTTTTTTTAAATTGGTAAGAAAGAAAGATTTAAAAAAAAAAACATATTTAGAAGAAACAAAAGAAAAACAGAATTCCAGATGGATCATCAGAACCACAGCTCTGTGACTGAGGAGCTGTGAGTAGATAGCAGGACATTTCTAAATGATTTATCAGGAAGTGTCCCTTTGTGTGACGCTTCAAGTAAGCTTTTTTGAAAGAGAGATTCATTGGCTTTGAACAGCTGAAACCTCACATCTCTAGCAAACTGACATTGTGGTTGCTTGTTTCAGAAGCTGGAGTGTCTAAAAGCTTTAGGTTAAAGTCAGAGTTCTGGTTCTGTTTTTTTTTTATTTCATGACTCAAATGACAATTTTAGGTAGTGATAGTATTATTCTTTTATATTGATACTGCAAAAAGATCTAGAAGGGCCAAAGGTAAGAGAGCTCTAGAGATTAGGCAGGTGGTGTTGCTCATGGGGTGTGCAGCTGGAAGGGAGAACTTCAGCCTAGTCCCTGACTGCAAAGGTTGAAAGTAAAATAAGTGACCATTGGATGCAAAAGGAAAATAATGGTAAGGTCTATAGAGCTCATTGGCTTGCTAATGGGGATAGAGAGTAGTAGCATAAACACTTCCTTCTCTCTTTTCTTCTTCTGTGGATTGTGCTTGAAACTTTCCTCTCTCTCTCTCCTGTAGCCTTGCCCAGAGGTATCTCTGTTTTGACTATTATTTGAGGTACCAGGAAGGAGGGATGGAGTGAGGGAGGAGATGAATGGTCCCCTGGATCCATCCAGGGGGGCCTGAGAAGTTTCTGTGTTCTTTATAAAATGTAAATATCTCTATATTGTACATCTATTGTATATTTTGTACATATCCATTGCATTTCATATTTCTAGACTGTAGTTTGCTTGTAAATAGAACTTCATTTGCATCCATCCCAAACTTCCCCAAATTAGTTGTTGGGTAATTTCAACCCAACACATGGGGCAACTGGTAATATTTTTATAGCACAGGCAGCATGTCTATTTTCAGCAGCACATAGCTTGTCTGTGAAAAGAAAAGATGATTTGCAGTGAAACAGAGACAAGTTACTGACTTTTATTTGTATACTTTGATGTCTTCTAGTATTGTAAAATCATCTCACTTTCCAGTCATTATGACTTTAATGTCACAACAGAAATGGAAGGATAGGAAGCATTAATATTACCAAATTTAATCCAGCCATGTGCAGGAGGTTGCAGGAAAGAACCTCAGACCTCCATTTGTACAAGAGCTGCCTACATAACTTTGAAAAGCTACCTAGAAATGCTGGCCTGAAACTGCTGGCCACAAACAGCACCAACCAAAAAAATAAAGTGAGCCCAGATCTTATTTAACTTCAGAACAAAAAAGCTCTCAGTTCTTGTTCTCTTGTGGTGAGAAATCAATGCCTTTTTTGGGTTGGTTGTTTTGTTTGTTTGGCTATATTTGTTTTTCTTTTTTGTGGTTTTTAGGGTTTTGTGGGGTTTGTTTGTCTGGGGGTTTTGTTTGTTTGGTTGGTTTTTTTTTTAAGCTCAGAATTTAATAAATCTTGGAGAAACTTTGGAAGAACAACTAAATAAAGTAACTGTGAGTCCATTATTTGTACACAAACTACAGATGCAGCTACTGAGTATGTAAAGGCTCAGAAGCACCATCAGGAACTTTTTGAAGCTGGTGGGGCTGATTGCATGGACAGTCTGAATTTCTGCCCTCTCTCTGAACGTGCACACAAACTACATTTGGTTGTCTCTCCCATCCTACATATCTCTGCTGTGCCCTGTGATGAATGTGAAGAAATGAACAATCTGCTTTTTTGTTGATAGGCTCTGCCAGTTTTGTTTACTGCTAACACACTGCTTTTGCAAAAGTTACCAGAAGAGAGCTATTAAACCCAAACTTTAATTGATCTTATCAGTTTTCATTCATCTGTGACACGCTGCCAGCTTACAGTCCTTGTAATAAGAACTTATAATAAAAGGTGGAACAGTGTGATGATAAAAGCCAAGATGAAAAAGCTGATTGCTTGAAATGAATTCAACAGGGGACTGATAGCTTTTAGCAAGATAAGTAGCTGAGATTGCTCAGTGACAGCAATCTCTTATTTATTTACAGCAGAATCCTGCTTGTATGAAGGTCTCAGAGCACAGCTTAAATCCAGTTAAGCAGAAGGACTTGTGGCACAGATCTGATCATCAAGATGCCTCTGTATATTTCAAAGTGTGACAGCTAAACAACTCATCTTTCCTTCACAAGTGGGAAGCAAGAGGACAAAGCTCAACCTGGTAGGTCCCAGAAGCTCCTCCTGCCCAAGGCTATGTAGTCAGTACTCAATAGAGTCAGTTTTCAAGGAGCGAAGTGTGCAGATAAATCCTGGCTAGAGGCACGCCAGCAGCACTACATAACAAACAGAGAAAGGCTAAATAAAAGGATACTGCATTCAAATGAAATTGCAAGGGAAACCTTCTGCATAGAACATAAATATCCGTGCCTGACTGCAGCATACCAAGCTCCGGTAAGACAGTGTCCTGTGAATCTTTGTGCTGTTTTATTTCTCCTCCAGGTAACCACCTGTTTTAAGACTATAAACCTACATTTTCCCCTCTGATGTGATATTTCTGCCTTTCTCCCTGTGATTCAAGCCACCTTTGCTGCCTTTTGGGCACCTAAATGCAATGCTATAATTAAGATTTCCTCTTTAACATTTCTATTAAAGTACAGTGTCTGAGCTGTTCCATTTCTCCAGCAAATCTCTATGTCACTTCAGTACTGACAAATGGCTATGACTCAGGTATCAGTTCATAAACCCTGAATATAAAACAAGCATCAGGCTGGTCTCTGAATGTCTAGGGCTGACTTCAAGCAGATAAAATGGAAAAAAAAAATGGCCTTTATAAATCAAAATCTTTGTCTTTACACAGGGGGGTTTGCCACCTCCAAGGAGGGTTGTGGCTGCAACACACATTCTGTGTATGCATACAGACATCTGCTTTGCACCTGCACTAGAGTGGTGCTTGCAGAGGTGTTTGTGGTAGGCTGGTGCTGTCACAATGGAGTGTCTGAAAAGGCCACCCTCCATGGAAATGGACTACAGGAGACCTGAGACAAGCTAAGACGGCACCAGTCCTTTATCTTGAGACTAGGCAGAAGTGTCTAGTTTGATATCAGACAATGCTGTGTCTATTAGCATCATTTTTATCTTACATGAACACAATATTCCTTATTCTTTTCAGTCCTGCAAGGACTCATGCTGCCTTCACAGGATCACAGGATGGTAGGGGTTGGAAGGGATCTCTGGAGAGCTTTGAGTCCAACACCCCTGCCAGACCAGGACCATACAATCTAGCTCAGGTCACAGAGGAATGCATCCAGATGGGCCTTGAAAATCTCCACAGAAGAAGACTCCACAACCTCTCTGGACAGCCTGTTCCAGTGCTCTGGAGCCCTTACAGTAAAGAAGTTGTGTTGAGGTGGAACCTCCTGTGCTGCAGCTTACATCTATTGCTCCTCGTCCTATCTCAGGGAGCAAGTGAGCAGAGCCTGTCCCCTCCCTCCTGACCCCCAGCCCTCAGATATTTATAAACACTTATTAAATCCCCTCTAAATCTTCTCTTTTCCAGGGTAAAAAGCCCCAGGTCCCTCAGCCTCTCCTTATCATGGGGTGCTCCCTTCCCCTAATCATCCTCATAGCCCTCTGCTGGACCCTTCAGCTCTTTCCTCTCTTGTGCTATGTCATTGCTCCTGTCTGTGGTGAGTTTCCTACAGCTAAATCTTCAAGTGAAAAGAACATTATAGTCTGTGAGGGTGATTTTATTATGAAAAGCAGTGGAATTAACTGAATATACTGTTCGGTGCAATAGTGAAAGCACATGGCCTTAATTTCCTTAAAGAACTGAGAATCACTGCACAAAAGTTAGGAACTGCTTTGAATAAACTAATTAAGGGTGGCCAAGTCAGATCCTGCAAACAGTCTGGTGTCCACTGCTGCAAAGTGTGAAATGCCTTTGGAAGCACAGCTTTAGCACTTTCGCAGCTCCTTCCCTCGAGACTTCCGTGAAGAAATCTGGCTTACAAAGAGAGAACAGCATCTGTCTTGACAGGAGAAAAAAACAGTCTTCAAAATTCACCTCTAAAACACAGCTGAACATCTCCCTCACTCTTGCTGTCCTGATTTAACAATATAGACCTCAATCTCGTGAGCAGAACCCAGCAGGCTTACCTCTCTTCTTCATTCTTGGGGCTGTGCAGACAGAGGACTCCTTCATGCCATTCAAGCAGCACTGAGGGCTTCAGAGACTTCAGGTTCAAGTCCATTTACAGGCTTGGGATGCAGTGTGTTCCTCTTACACTGTTTTGACCTTGGGTCAGTACACAGCAGCAGTAGATAAAGGTATTTTTATCTAGTCTGACTCCTCAATACCTGACCTTTTAGATGCACAGAAACAGGAAACCAAGTCAGGCTACTAAGAGGATCAAATAAAGATGTAGGGATAGAAATTCGATACATTGAAACTTAAGAGAGAAAAGAGAAAGTTAAGAGATGTCAGAGATTCTGACAACTCACTCAAGTGTTTTGGCCAGAAAAAGAAGAGCAGAGGTGCTAGGATTTTGTTCCATGGGTTGGAAATAGTCTCATCTAATACTGAGAGGTCTGATAGCACTAACCAACCTTTTGGCATCCATCTATACTGCCACACCATCACATGGCAGCAGATTATATCAATTAAACAAGCAAAAAGTTGCTGCAAAAAGTAAAGGAATAATCTATTCCATACATACCAGGGTAGGTGTGGCAGCTGGTAGTGGATCTTAACTTCACCAAGAAGGAATCAAGTCTGGAAGCAGAAAAAGCTTTGCAAGATCAGTACAGATAAAGAGGGAGTACAACAATTGGCTGGGGAAATTGTGAAGTTTTCTCCTTTGGACCTGTTTTAGGACAGCTCAGGCAATCATTTGTCAAGAATAGGTCCTGACAGGAGTAGCATCTTACACCATCTGGCTCTGCCCTGGAGGGGAAGGAAAGTCTCAATGATGCTCCAGGATCCTTCAGTTCTTCTTTTTCTACAACTCTTACTCAGAAAGCCAAGGAACAAGGCTGCAGCTCCTGGCTGTTTGTTACATGTATGCCTGCAATCCCTAGAATTCCCAATTGCCTCGGGGAAGAATGATGTGGCTGTTGCTGCTATGTCAGTAATTTTTATATCACCTGTGGGACAAGTTAGCATTTGTAAACAAACATATTGCTAAAAATATTGAAATCAGTCTTGCCTTTGACTTCAAGAGAAGCCAAATTGCATTGTGTAGGTCAGGCAACAAAGCTGGCAGCTGATCTCCCAAGGCTCCTTTTGCAGTCAACACTCAGACAGGCACTTTCAGGAAGCCACTGACAGCATGAGACTAATTTATGTGCTCTGAAGACTAGCCAAAGAACCCAGAGGTTAAGTACTTTAAAGTGGAAAACAGTAGCAGGACAATGTTAATACCCCCACAGGATAATCACAGGACTATTGAGGCTGGAAAAGACCTCTGAGAACATCAAGTCCAGCCTATGACCTAACACCATACCCTCCATACCTTTGCAATGCTTAAATTACCAAGCAAGTGGCTCTCATAAACAGCCAGTATTTAAAGGGAAGAGATGAAAATGTATTGTGGAAAAAAACAGCAGGAAATTATTCCCATTCCCAGAGTTTATAGATCTTGCTGCAATGTCTTCTCCCATTTCTGTGCAATAAATAATACCAGGACAAAGTAATTGTTCTCCCTAAAAACATCTTGTGAAAAAATCTCTAGGATGTTAGCTATGTAAATATCTAGCAAAGAGTAAAAGAAAGCAACCTACTTTATTTTGGCTTCCACTACGACTGGTAGTAAAAATAAGATAGTGTTAAATAAATATCTTTTAGCACCTTTTAGAAGTGCTTTATAAGAAGAATAAAGTAAACAAGCTTGCATAATTTCTTTTAAGGTTTTTGAGATATTGAGTCCTATTTTTAAGTTACAGACTTAGGAAAAATAAAATGAACAGAGGGTTAGGTTTATCTAGCCTTCACCTTCCTCATATCACAGTATGACAGAATGCTAGAGTTTGGAAGGGACCTCCAGAGAGCATCTAGTCCAACCCCCCTGACAGAGCAGCAGCACCCAGGGGACTCAGACAGGAATGCAGCCAGGTGGGGTTGGAAAGCCTCCACAGAAGGAGACTCCACAACCTCTCTGGGCAGCCTGCTCCAGGCCTCTGGCACTCTCACTCCAAAGAAGTTTCTCCTCATGTGGAGCTGAAACCTTTTCTCTTCAAGTCTGTCTCCATTGGTCCTTGGCTTATTGCTGTGCACCACCCAAAAGAGCCTGGCCCCCTCCACTTGACCCCCAGCCCTCAGCTCTTGACAGACATTGATCAGATCCCCTCTCAGCCTTCTCTTCTCCACACTAAACAGCCCCAGGGCTCTCAGGCTCTCTTCATAGGGGAGATGCTCAAGTCCCCTAAGCTTCCTCCTGGCTCTCCCTTGGACTCTCTCCAGGAGGTCTCTGTCTCTCTTGAACTGGGGAGCCCCAAACTGGACACAATCTTGCAGCTGTGGTCTCAGCAGGGCAGAGCAGAGTGGGAGAGAAGGACCTCCCTAGCCCTGCTGGCCATACTTTTCTTGCTGCCCCCCAGGATGCATCAATATATTACATTTACCCAGAACTTGGAGTTCTCCTTGTTCCACCATATACTTTCAATATTCTGTTCTTACCTGAGTTCTCCTCTTTCCACCCTACCTTTCAGTGTTCTATTCTTACCCACCAAGGTCTAGCTGAGTAACTTCGTGACACAGAAGGAATATTGGTGAGTGACACAATAACATTTTCTTCCTATTATCCACTAAAACAATCACTCAGGAGACTGCCAGGTAGCATTCTACAAACGGAGGAATTATGCAAAGAGTGACCATGAGATTGTGACTGAATAGCACCATAAAGGACCAGGACTGTGTTGTTTGTTTGCTTGTTTTTCACAAGATAAACATATCATCATTTGATCCAGTTCCAAAACGGTTATTTATGTTTGGTCTCACTGGATACCACCTTTCATTGAAACATTTATTCAGCACAGCCTCATTAAGCTACTGGGTTACTCCCTCCCCCACTGAACAGGCAGAAGGGGCATAGTTTAATGGAAAGAGAAAATGTTTGCTATGTGCAAATAATGAGAAAGTGCACACAATTCTCAGGGACCACATCTGGAACTGTGACATTCAGGAGTACTAATTACAGACATGAGACACTTTTGACTTATTTACTTATCAGATATGCGCAATAATAATGCCATCATTATCTCAATTAATCTAAACAACAGTATTTATTCTTTCATAAATACTCCTTTAAATACCCAGTTCATATGGATGTAAAAAGATTTTAGCTTGAAATATGAAATGCAGTGATAAAATTTCCACATTGTTTTTTTGGTGACTGAGACTCTGTCATCTTTGTCACAGTGTCAAGAGCACCTTCGATGTGAATTCCCTCCGGCAGCTGCCTTGTGCTGAACGGATTCAAAGTCACTTCCAGAGACACCAGAACACAAAGTGCTGCACTTTGAGAGGTTTTGTTGCACCCTGCTGCTCTGCCCTGGTCAGTCCCCATCTGGAATACTGCATCCAGTTCTGGGCTCCCCAGTTCAGGAGGGTCAGGAATCTGCTGGAGAGAGTCCAAGGGAGGGCTCCAAGGATGCTGAAGGGACTGGAGCACTGCCTGGGGAGGAGAGGCTGAGAGCCCCGGGGGTGATTAGTGTGGAGAGGAGAAGGCTGAGAGGGATCTGATCAATGTCTATCAATAGCTGAGGGCTGGGGGTCAGGAAGGAAGGGACTGGGACAGCCTCTGCTCACTTGTGCCCTGAAACAGGGCAAGGGACAATGGATGGAAACTACAGCACAGGAGTTTCCACCTCAACATGAGGAGGAACTTCTTCACTGTGAGGGTCCCAGAGCCCTGGAGCAGGCTGCCCAGAGAGGTTGTGGAGTCTCCTTCTGTGGAGCCTTTCCAGCCCTGTCTGGATGTGTTCCTGTGTGACCTGTGCTGGATTCTGTTGTTCTACTCTGGCAGGGGCTTGGACTGGCAGATCTCTAGAGGTCCCTTCCAACCCCTAACATCCTGGGATCTATGATCCTATGACTTCTACACCTCAAGATCTCTCATGCAGAGAGATCTCTCACAAAAGGGCGTCTCTTCTGTATTGCTGACAAGACTGTTCAATGCTAGTGTCCATGCTAGTCCATGCTAGTGTCCTGCAGACTTATGGAGGCTAATTTCCAGAGCTTGGATAATGCTCTAGGAATTGGTGATGAATAAATGACCAATAGGGAAAAAAAAATGTCTGACTAAAACCCAACACCACAACAACAAACCAGAAAAAAGTTCTCCCACAAACCCCAGCTTGTGTAGCTTGCCCCAGTTTCAAGGTACTGTTAAAGTATTTTATTTTATGGTAAATGCCATTCTTGCTCATTTATTTCTTTTGGCAGAAGCTTGATGGCAGGATAATGGGAAGTTAAGCCATGGATCAGTACATTGCTTTCACTCTTTCCAGATGTTTTCTTCACTATGCCAGGCAAAATGCTTCCTAAAGAGAAAGCAGCAAAGAGTAGAGATGTTAGTATTTCTTACAGGACAAAATGTGCTGCTCAGGAAACTCTATGCATCCTTCTCTGGCTGGAAGAAAACAGTTTTCATGATGTTTGTTTTGTCTAGAATGGGATACACATCAACATACACACTGAACTGAAGGAAAAAAAAGCTGTGAAGGACTTCACAGAAACCAGATGCTGAAAATATCGGGGTGTGTGGGTTTTATGGCAGAGAGGACAGCTGCTATCCTGCCTGCTCCTTCCTGCCATCCACGGTGTCCAGGAAATGCATTCACTCACTGCTGCTTACTACTGTACTGCTACCACGAGCTGTTCTAATCACAGCAGGCTAGGCAGAAGCAATAAGCCCTCTGTGAAATCTCTTGTCTGAACTGACAGTGTGGTTGCTGTTTTGTAGGCTCTAGATCTGAAACTCTAAATGGTGTTTGCTACTAAATAATGGGGGGGGGGGGGGAAATAAGGATTATACAGGAACATTCAAACCTTTAGTAATGAATTGAAGAACCTGGGGCTGATTCACCACAAGAATTAATAAAAGCAAAAGCAAGAGTAAGTTCTATTTCCTTTCCTGACTTTCTATTGGCTCATGTAACCCATTTTCTGTTTAGAAATTAGGCCATGAGGAGTTGCTGTGTGTCCAAGTGGTTTAGCTGGCCTGTGCAAATGGATATGGAAGCAGCAGCTGTATTAACCTCTTAGTATTGAGGTTACTCCAGAAGTCCTGTTGTTATGGTTCTGGGTGGTTGTCATCATGTTTCTTGATATAAATATGTAGGATGAGTAAAAGCATTTGAAGAAGATTTTCAAAGAGTTTTATTCTCCTTTTCAAGTTTGCTTCTCCTGAAATCATAGAATCTTAGAATGGTCCAGGCCAGAAAGGACCTCCAAAGCTCATCCAGTCTGACCTCCCCACAGTCAGCAGGAACATCCTCAACTAGATCAGGCTGTCCAAAGCCCTGTCCAGCCTCACCTTAAACATCTTCAGGGAAGGGGATCCAACCACTTCCCTGGGCAACCTGTTCCGGCACAGAGCACTTCCAGCAGAGCAGAGCAAAGTGTCAGAATCACCTCTCTGGCTCTGCTGCTTTGGCTGCAGCCCAGGCTGCCCTTGGCCTTCTGTGCTGCAAGCTCACACTGTATGCTTCTGGTCAGCTTCTCATCCACCAGCACCCCAAGTCCTTTTCCTCAGAGCTGCTTTCTATCCCTTCCTTCCCCAGCCTGTACTGACAGTGAGGATTGTTCCAGCCCAGGTGCAGAACAGTGAGATCTGAGTAAGTAAAAGATCAGAGAATCACAGAAGTGTCAGGGTTGGAAGGGACCTCAAGGCTCATCCAGTCCCAACCCCACTGCCATGGGCAGGGACACCTCACACTACAGCAGGTTGCTCACAGCCACATCCAGCCTGGCTGCAAAAACCTCCAGGGAAGAAGCTTCCACCACCTCCCTGGGCAACCTGTTCCATGTCCACTCAAGCTGAAGTACTGTTTACAGAAAGGAGCTCTCAGATTTCTGTGTTATTCTCTACTGCCATCCTCTCCAGCCAGACAATTTCTGATCTTCTGTGTACAATATTTAAATATCCTGCCTCAAGCTGCTTGTTTCTTACAAGGGTTTCATAGAATCAACCAGGTTGGAAGAGACCTCCAAGATCCTCCAGTCCAACCTATCACCCAGCCCTATCCAATCAACCAGTTCATGGCACCAAGTGCCTCATTCAGTGTTCTCTTCAGCATCTCCAGGGTCAGCGACTCCACCACCTGCCTGGGCAGGACATTCCAATGGCAAATATCTCTCTCTGGGAAGAACTTCCTCCTAATCTTCAGCTTAGACCTCCCCTGGCACAGCTTGAGACTGTGTACCCTCATTCTGCTGCTGGTTTCCTGGGAGTAGAGACCAACCCCCATCTGGCTACAACCTCCCTTCAGGTAGTTGTAGACAGCAATGATGTCTGCCCTGAGCCTCCTCTTCTCTGTCTCTCCTACAAAAGTAGTACTGAAAAAAAAAAAAAACCCAAAACCCAAAAATGTTATGCAAAACATTTCCTGTGCTATAATTAACTTACAAATGAATTTCTGTCCATTAGTGTTGTACCTACAACTGTAGATGCAATTATAATGAAATAACTGCTGGGATATACATTATAATCATTATATGGAAAACAATTATCCACAAATTAAACTCATTTCACATTCATTTTCCAGGTGAAAACATGCCCAACTTTTTAGTGTTTACAACTTTTGAGAACTTTATTAGATTTTCAGAACAAAGGAAAATGAGAATGCTTCCATCATCAGCTCCCAAGCTGATTGATTGAATGCAAATATCAGTTTATCTTTTTCTAAAGTTTTATGTCAGTGTATGTAGCTCCAAAAGGATTTAGAATCATAGAACCATAGAATCAACAAGGTTGGAAAAGACCTCAGAGATCATCAAGTCCAACCTATCACCCAGCACCTGATGACTAACAAAACCATGGCTTCAAGTGCCACGTCCAATCACTCTTTCTGGGAAGAACTTTCTCCTCACCTCAAGCCTAAACTTCCCCCTGCACATCTTCAGACTGTGTCCTCTCCTTCTGTCACTGCTTGCTTGGGAGCAGAGACCAACCCCCACCTGGCTACAACCTCCCTTCAGGTAGTTGTAGACAGCAATGAAGTCTGCCCTGAGCCTCCTCTTCTCCAGGCTAAACACCCCCAGCTCCCTCAGCCTCTCCTCACAGGGCTGTGCTCCAGACCCCTCCCCAGCCTTGCTGCCCTTCTCTGGACACCTTCCAGCATCTCAACATCTTTCCTGAATTGAGGAGCCCAGANCAAGGTCCCTCTGCAGAGCCCTCCTATCCTCTAACAGATCAACATCTGCTCCCAACTTGGTGTTGTCTGGTATCACAGGACTAGAGGTTGGAAGGGACCTCCAGAGATCATCCAGTCCAACCCCCCTGCCAGAGCAGCAGCACCCAGGGGACTCCACACAGGAATGCATCCAGGTGGGGCTGGAAAGTATCCAGAGAAGGAGACTCCACAACCTCTCTGGGCAGCCTGCTCCAGGCCTCTGGCACTCTCACTCCAAAGAAGTTTCTCCTCGTGTTGAGCTGAAACCTTCTCTGTTCAAGTTTGTCCCCATTGGTCCTTGGCTTATTCCTGTGCACCATCTTGAGAAGAGAAGGCTGAGAGGGGATCTGATCAGTCTGTCAATATCTGAGGGGTGGGTGTCAAGTGTAGGGGGCCAAGGTCTTTTGGGTGGTGTGCAGGTGAAAATACATTACATGAAAATCTTTGACTATAGAATCAAGTACTTGGGCATCAAGGAACAACTTTATCACCCAGTACAGTACATGGCAGATTTGCTGAGTGTCAACACAACACAGGACTCAGGGAATCTCTAGGCCAGTGTAACTCCAGAACAAGAAAAAGCTGTGTGAGGAGCTAGGTTGAGACAAATCATGTGGCTGGGCTGCTTTCAGGGTCTGGCACAACCTCCTGCTCACCCAGAAGAGAGTTTGCAGCACTCTGGTCCACTGCGCAGTGACGATGTGTGCAGACTTCTAGGCAACCACAGCATCAGTCTCAGGGGCTGCAAGAGGGCCACAGCCAAGGCAAAAGCTATGATCTTTTTTTGACATGTTACCAGCTGAGACAGAAGGAGGTGAAGACTGACAGCTACAACAGAAGTGTAATAAAATCAGAGAAGCAATTAAGCTATGCCCAGTTTCTCTTGTTTCCTTTGGGAAGTCATTTGCAGGGATGGCTGATGACGTGCAAGGGCCTGGCAGCACTGCCTTTGATGGATTGTCTGTGTGACCCTGTTCTCAGCAATCACCTACAGCCATGGTATGTGCAGCTCCACACAAATGCACAGAGCTACAGCATTCCCTAGGCCAACTGCCACTGAGCATTAGAAATGGCATAGTTTGTATCTGGAATAAGTACACAAATCTAGCTCACAGAACTCACCCTTCTGCAACCAGAGGAGTTTGCAGCATTTTTCAGGAAGCATACATGAGAACAATTGTAGCAGCTTTGATTTCACCACTCCTCCATTCTGGAACACAGTCAAAATGAGTTCATTTAAGTCTGGCTGACCTTAAACCTTTAATGCCTCTCTCTTCTGTTGAGGGCTATCTGGGGAACTTATTTGAGTTCTTCTTTAAACTTACATCCTTACCAATACTGCATTGATGAGATAGGAACAGGGTCTGCAGTGTTCAGAGAATCTGGCACATCTTTTGTGCTATGAAGACATAGCATTAAAAGGAAATTAGTCAGCAGCTTGAGACCTTGCAAATTGAAATTAAAAAATAAGAGGAAAGTGGAATGTAAAAGGAGATGAAGACATGCAACCATGAAAAATCTGCCAACAAAACACCAACATCACAGAACCAGCCTGCTTGGTTCTGCCCTCCTGCAGAACTGCCATCAGCTCCTTGTTTCAGTATTTCAGTATGAGAGCTCCAGGGTGAGCTGCAGTAGGCTACACAAAGCTTTGCTGTGTTCAACAAATGGCTCCATTAGAGCTGATCTTTATCTTTACCACCTTCCTTCTGCAGGTGGACCTTTGTGTTTCTGTGGAACTGCTCAAAAGAGTAAGTAGCCTGCAGGATCAAACCTCCATTATTTGGCCTTAGAATTGTGGCCATTTGTCATTTAAACATTTGTAAGAGCTTTGCTTGCAAAACCAAAGGTAAAACTTCTAGGGTGAAACTTACTTTTATGCAACTGATTACAAAACTACAAGAGTTCATACTCTGGCTTATTACAACCACTGCCTGCCTCCCTATTTACTAGAACTCCATTGCTTTACTATTTATGCTCTTTTATCACATAGTTTTTATTCTCTAGTTCAGTCAAATAGATGTCAGGAGACATTGGCTGTGTACCCCCAGCACTCAGAGATTCACCCCCTGGGATGGAGAGGGGAACCCAGAATAAATCACCAGACCAGGTCTTAAAGATTTGGAAGCAAAATGAATCCATATTTATGAAAAGCAAGCTAAATAAGAAACTATGTAAGGGGATAAGAGGGAATGGCCTCAAGCTGCCACTGGGTAGCTTTAGACTGGACAGTAGGAAACATTTTTTGAGGGCAAGAGTGGTCAGGGACTGGAATGTGCTGGGCAGGGAGGTGGTGGAGTGCCCAAGCCTGGCTGTGTTTGAAGGTGGTTTGGCTGTGGTGCTTGGGGCTGTGGTTTAGGGGTGAGCCTTGTAGAGTAGGGTTGTGGGTTGGCCTTGGTGCTCCTGAGGGGCTTTTCCAACCTGAATGTTCCTGTGATTCTGTGATAAACCATATCAAAACATGTCTATATACATTTACAGCTCCACCATCAGAAGTGTCCCCCTGGGCAGCCCAGGGAGAGACTGCTGCACCTCCTCCCCCACCAAAGGAGGCTGTATGCAGCCAAACCTGCTCCCTCTGCTCCCACTCACCTCTCCTTAGTACCTCACACCACAGACAAAACACAGATTATCCTCACAAGGCCACAGAGAAAGAGAGGGAGAGAAGCTGCAAGCAGGCTTGACAGGGAAGATAAAGAGCAAGAGCTACCTGTGATATAAAATAAAGGAGTTTCAAGACACCAATGGATGATATTAACCTGGCTCTTGTTGTCATTCTGGGTCCAATCCCTAACATTATTTAACTTTTACGCAAAGTCTCTGTGTCTAAGCTAGGGACTAGCTCAAACTGTCACACTATTGTAGAACCATAGAATCAACCAGGTTGGAAGAGACCTCCAAGATCCTCCAGTCCAACCTATCACCCAGCCCCATCCAGTCAACCACACTGTGGCACCAAGTCATTCAGTCTTATCTTGAACATCTCCAGGGATGGTGAGTTCACCACCTCCCTGGGCAGCACATTCCAATGGCAAATCTCTCTCCCTGTGAAGAACTTCCTCCTAATCTCCAGCCTATACCTCTCCCGGCACAGCTTGAGACTGTGTCCTCTTGTTCTGCTGCTGCTTGCCTGGCAGAAGAGCCCAACCCCCACCTGGCTACAACCTCCCTTCAGGTAGTTGTAGACAGCAATGAGGTCTCCCCTGAGCCTCCTCTTCTCCAGGCTAAACACCCCCAGCTCCCTCAGCCTCTCCTCATAGGGTTTGTGTTCCAGACCCCTCCCCAGCTTCATTGCGCTTCTCTGGACACATTCCAGTACATCTCTCTTGAATTGTTATGAACATCAAAGCCACAAACGTGTCTGATAACATATAACACATAAGTGTTTGGATTCATTGATCAGGGAAAGAGTCTGTGCAAAGGAGACTTTATTTAATCATATACATAGCAAATTGTCTTAGAACTATTAGCAGAGTCTTTAGGAACTCTCAAGTGTGTATTTAACATGAGAGCTTCATTGTATGTTGGCACTTGCACAACTGCTGTTTCTAATAGCAAGCAACAGGAAGCATCGCAACGACCATTCCCTGAGGAATGCTTCTTCCTGCCATGATGACTTCTAATTTTCTGTGGAATCTTGGGAACTAAACTGTTCTTGGTAATGGATTAAAACTCTCCTTGTCTGGAACTTGTCTGTGTACCTGCAGTTGGAACACACCTGCACCAGGAATACCACTTTCCATGCACAAGACCAGCTGTTGTCAATAATTACCTCAAATGTTCTGTGATTCTGTGATCACAGCACCTGTGAGCTCCCAAATCACATTTTTTCCAGCCACTGCTCTGAGGGCAGCTGCTGGCTGGGTGCAGAGTGCAGGATTCCTCAGCTGACCAATTCCTTAGCTGCCTAGAGCAAAACAATCACATTCCATGGGTGCCAAGAACAACATCCTCACCTTGGCACCCTGCATTGGAACATGCTGCAGAAGCCACCTCCTTGACATGCTGGCACCTCTCACTGGGAAAAGATTTTAGCTTATGCATGTGGTTGGACTTCACTGGTTCTGCTGATTGATAACAAAGGGTACAGAAACAGCCACTCTGACCTACAAGGGAGATTGGGGGGTTAGAGCTGTTTCTGTTACTTAGCTGCTTCTGCCCAGGGCTTCGGTGTAGGGATGCTGTGAGGGACATGCTCAGGACTTCTGTTAGCTGCTTTGTCTGTGAAGGGCTTCCAGGGCTTCTGCTGAGAGTTGGACTCTGTGACCCTGCAATGCTGGGGATTCTACATCGTGGCAATGAAAGACTTCTGGGAGGACTTCTGAGATTCTCTGCTTTCTGCAGTCTTGCTGCTATATGGCAACAGGGTTTGTGCCTTCATTCATTACCCAGTGGTCCCCAAACTGGGGGAGAAGA
>VXBD01011788.1:157609-214824 GCA_013399975.1 Indicator maculatus
CTGCCATGCCCAGGGACACCTCACACTACAGCAGGTTGCTCACAGCCACATCCAGCCTGGCTGCAAAAACCTCCAGGGATGAGGCTTCCACCACCTCCCTGGGCAACCTGTGCCAGTGTCTCACCACCCTCATGGTGTAAAACTTCTTCCTAACATCCAACCTGAATCTACTCATTTCTAGTTTTGCTCCATTCCCCCCAGTTCTATCACTCCCTGACACCCTCAAAAGTCCCTCCCCAGCTTTCTTGTAACCCCTTCAAATGCTGGAAGGCCACAAGAAGGTCTCCTGGGAGCCTTCTCCTCTCCAGACTGCACAACCCCAACTCTCTCAGTCTGTCTCCATAGCAGAGCAGCTCCAGCCCTCTGCTCATCCTTGTGGCCCTTCTCTGGACACCTTCCAGCACCTCCAAATCCTTCTTGTTATAGGGGCTCCAGAACTAGATGGAGTGCACCAGGTACTCCCTTATTGTTCTAATTCTCTTTCAGAGAAGGAAGTTTCATAGGAAGCTGTAATATCTTGTTAACTGATGGATACTGTTAGAGAAAACAGATAGGTTTTTAGGCTCAGAGTTCCATTACCACTTCAGAAATATATAATTAAATAAATGTTCTAATTATTGTTACTTTCAGTCTGGCTTCTTTTGATTTCATGCCAGATGGTCACAATCAAAATACCTTTCTTTTAGGCATAGTGACTGTAACAACAACACAAACACAAACCAAGGAAAATACCTATTTTTGCTATTTCTGGATGGCTCATAATGGCTCCAAAAACTTGTCAGTCCCAACAAATCCATAAGTAGCGTCAATGAAATCTCATACATTAGGTCATAGAAATCTAATTTAAACTACAATTTGACACCTCTTAAATCTACTCTTCTTAAAATGCTGTGATAATATCAGCATGACAGAAAAAAAAAGGAGTAGAAGCAACAAATATATTCCACTGGGATTCTTGATTTCAGCAGAAAAATGCTCTTTCATTTTGTATTGGGTTTGGCTCAGCCCAGGGCCAATCCACCACACATTTTTTCCCCTGGATTTTCAAAAAGACTTTGGCAATAAGAGTATCAAAAGGGTAAGCATGACTATGATGCCACACTTGCATTTGAAGAGTGTGACTCTTATGCTGTAAACAATATCCTAAAAATAGTAACAGGATGGCATCAAACCAGACATCTTTTTAAGTAGCTTCACAAAGACACAGCTCCTACAGGTAATTACTTTCATCTGGAAGACTTTTGTTCAACTGAATCCTAGCTTGAATATTTTGTTCCCCCAAGCAACAGAGGATTTGGGGTTTTGTTTGAATAAAGCATTGCAGGAAGATGCAGCATGCTCTATAGAATGTGAAAAGAATTCCCACTGCATCCCGTGTGATGAATGAGGAGCTGACTGGTTAGCACAAGGGCTTTCCTCTGAGGCACTTGGGAGTGTGGTGCACCACCCTTGGACCATGGCAAGTTACAGCACCGGATACACTTGAAGAGTGAAAGTGGCTTGATGTGGTCATCCTGTCTGCCCCTCTATGCCCAAGTGCAAACACTTTCAGGAAAGGGATGAGTGCTAGAACTTGAAACATTTACCATCTGATTTTGCAAACAGAATTCTCACCTCCCCTGGGAAGACTGTTTCAACATTTAATTGCACTCTCTGCTTGGAAATTGCATCTTATTTAACCAAGTCATTAGATCTTGTTATGGCTTTGCCTGTCACACTGAATAACCTCTCCTTACACATCTTTCCATGTGTAAGCACTGGAGTGTCAAGTAAGTTCTCGAATTTCTTCATGACAAGATGAAAAATGATAACAGAAGAGCAGGCAAATGTCCTGAAATCTGGGACCCAAAAGAAGAAGGCTCATTCCTATGCTATGTAGGAATATTGGTGAGGAAGCCAAGCAAGCACACCTCATATGACCCCATGAACAATCCACAGACACCTGAAAATTTGGGTGACTTGAGGACCAAAAGAGAAACTACATGGAAGAATTTCTAAGAAATTTCTCTCCATGCAATGGGAAGGAGAAGCATACAGCCACTGAATCTCTGGCTGGGTAAACAGTGTTCCAGGGACGTTTTATTTCATTGAGACACAGAAAAGAAAGATAGAAAAAATGTTCAGATAATCCTCTTTCAAACACATAACACAAAACAAAACTAACCACAAACGCAACTCAAAAGTTAGAAGCACAAGTTCTGCAGTTTCTTGACTCAAAGTGTTTGCTTGTTTTGAAGAGTTGTTCGTTTCAAACCCCTTCCATCCTCCTTTGCTTCCTAGAAGACAGAGAGAACAAACTCAAAGTGGAAAATACTTCCTGGAACGCGAAGAATCAACCACATAATGGCTAATATCAAACAGAGTTAGGCCGAGTCTTTAAACATGGAGACACCATGTTAGCTTCATAATCTGTATTTTAATCCTTCTGGGTGAAAGTAATTATCATGATTATTGAATTTTATCCATTTAGATTGTGTCCTCCAGGGTGTTTCACTAATTGACTTTCCTATAACTGCAACTGTATTTTCATGCATTATCAGTCATATTAATAAATAAATATTTGTAATTAGAATGGTTCCAGCTGGGATTAGTTTAGTTAAAGGTCATATTTTGTTCAAGAGGTATATAGCTTAAATGTTGTCATCTTAGAATTAAGAGGATAAACTGCAGTTAAACATCCTCTTATCTCAGCTGTTCCCCCTGCCATGACTCCAGGATCACCACAGTCCAAAGCATAGCCCCCTCTGAGGTTAGCCCTCCTGCCTTCGGTGTCAAGGTCTTGTGCAGGGCTGTTCTCCTGTGAATCAAAGTGACATTTTAGACAGAAAGAGGAAATAAAGGAGAGCAAATTGAAATCTTCTCTACTGAACAGATCAAAATTCAGGAGAGAGATTCAGTGCATAACACACAAGCACAGCTGATTCCTGAGTTTCTTTCTCTCTCCCATCTTTAATTACATGTTTACCTCAAATTAACTTTTAGGCTTCCAGAAACACATCCCAGTTTGCAAGACATTGAGACTTCAGCAGTGGCCATTATATGTGAAACATCAGGCCTGGAGCCTACCCCACCACGAGACTGCTTCAAACCAGTACATTGGCCCAAGAGGGGATTGCCCTCCCACTCTAATGGCAGTTCAGAAGGTGGAGTCGTGAGACAGATCACTGCTGTGGGAACACAGAGTCTGCTGAAGTACAGGGCAAATGGATTCTCTTTCCTGTTTGGAACTGAGGTGTTGAATGCAATTGTCCTCTCCACTTGGCTAGTGATAGAGTGATCTGCTTCATACTGGGTCGTCTGACAGGAGTGGTTGTAACTTCCACACACTTATTAAAGAAGTTGCTGATTTCCACTCATTCCACTGTATTTTACACTTCCTGTGATTCCTTCTCCACTAAAGAAGCATGGCTGTGTATAAGTACCTAAAATAGGAGACAAGGACAGCCATTAACTGGATCCTTCCTCCAAGATGACTCTGATTTTAGACACTAAGCTGTACCCTTTATTTACACAAATGTTTGATTTCAAGCTCACAAGCCCTCTTCTCTGCCCAGGAGAGGATACTCTCCCTCTAAGATAGGAAACTCTTATCTATTGTAGGATTTTTCCCTAGTTGTAAAAAAAAAAGAAAAAAAAAAGATTCCTATATAGGGTTATAAAAAGAGAGTGGAGGGAGTGGCAAATCCACAGGCAAATTAGTTAGGATTCAACAGCAGACACACCATAGCCAGCAGAGATCAAGTGTTTCCATATTTGTTAGTAAATGATGAGGAATATGGTCTGCAGGCTGCCTTGGCCAGTTAACCTCTCCAGAAATGCCACATCAGAACAACACAAACCACTACAGCAGTCCATAACACACCTTGGAGGCTGCTTGAAGGAGCAGTCTGCGTGCCTTTTATACATCCACCCAGAAGAATCACTACATTAATATGAAATTATTTCTTTTCCTGTAATCCCATTAATTTCTACACCTTCCAGCAATGTTGTGTGGAAACAATGTCAGCAAACAGCCTGAACAGCTTGTCAGTCACTGGGAGAAGGGCATGCAGTCCATGTAGGTATAAATGAAGCTGTGTCCTATCACCTAGAGGAGATACAAACACTTGGACCCATTGAGATCTGCACAAAAAAATAACTCAAAAGCAGATGATCAGTCTTACACTGCTTGTTTTGCTCTAAGTTTGCCTCATTTCAAAGAAGAAAATGTAGTATTAATGATGGCATTCCTGTTTGGGTTCCCTCCTTCCCTGATTTTGAGAGAAGAAAGACTCTTCAGGGAGCCAAAATGGAAAGTATTTCTAGTGGCAGGCTGATGGCATTGTGGTTCACTGCAAAGCACTTACTGGAAGTGATCTTCAGTGTGACAACTCCATCAATCCTGAAGAAAAATCCACCTACTGTTCCTTCTGGGCCATAACAGAGAAAGGCAGACTGGAGTTTGTGAGAGGTGGTATCACTGCTGGATGGAAGCATTTAGAAAAGCTTTGCACACTGAATCAAGCCAAGAAAGTGTGTGTCTCTGTCATTAAGTTTCATTTCTCAGAAGGAAACTTGTGAAGCTAAGTATTTTGGGTCACAGCACACGAATGAAAAGAAAAAAGATAGATGAAATATAGTTAAGTTGGAGCATTAGCAAAAGGTAAGAGCAATGTTAAGTGTAATAAGTTTGAAAAACCAGGAACATACAATTGTTCTGAAATCCCATTATGGAGATGTATTATTATTAGGTTCCACTGTTGCCTCAGCAAGGGAGAGCACATAAACTACAAGTCAGTGGGCACAAAGGTTGCCATGAGATCTTAAGGCATCACTTTTCTAAACGACCTCACAAGGCACTTCCTTTGCTTGGCAGGGCAGATGCACCATGTTGAAGACCCCCAAGAAAGAGGAGGCAGAAGATGTCTTGCTGATTTAGACTTCACAGCCTAGCTGGAGAAACTTCCTTTGTGCCAACAGGCATGGCAAGCAACTCACTCAAGCTCCCTGTCAATATGGCAATTTGCATAGCATTACCCAGGGTGCCTCCCGTCCTGCCTTTGCTTTGAAAGGAGATTTAATTGAGCCTTGCTGAGCTGCATTAATGTGTCTGTTTAAATTGAGCAAATCTAATTAGCTCTCATGAAAGTTATGCCACCTCTGGTGCAGCACAGCTAATGCAATTAGAATCAGCCAGATGTATTGAGTACTGCAAACACACAGCCCTGCTGCTGGAGAGCAGGGCAGTATCCATCAGAGGCTGGGCAGTTTTGTGACACATTACCAGCAGCTGCACTCTTTACAGGCTGCAAGCATCTATCATGCTGTGTATAGCACTGGTTTTAAATGTCAAGGGTTCTGCATTCCACAACAGCACAGTTGTAAGATTAGAACAATCTCATTTACCACTCTGCAAACACAAGGACACTATTTCTTTTAAGAAGTCACTACTTGAACTTATTGTGGCCTTCCAGTATCTGAAGAGGGCTACAACAAAGCTGGGGAGAGAATTTTTAGAGTGTCAGGTAGTGACAGGACTGGTGCTAGGNTCCTGAAGGTTCAAAGTTCTCCTTCCAATAAGGCAATCTGCATATCACTACCCATAAGACTTCAAATTCTCCTTTTTCATTGAAATTCTCATCTAGGAAAGGTGCAGAGCTGGCTGCATGTCTTTTGTGCAGTCATTCATTGTTTCTGCTTCACATTCCCCTCCTAGAGTGCCAAGATGACTTAAAAAGATTTTAAACATAGAATTCCCCTGGTAATCAATAACCTTCTTCTTCTTCCTTTCTCCAGTTAGGCTGTAATTGCTGTCAATGGTACTCAGGTCTGGTGTTTCACACTGTGGAAAAGGCACTCTGCAAAATAAGGCAGGTGGTGCTCTCTTTGTTCTTAGATCACCAACATACCACTTTCTACCTTCTCAACTTCCCTACCTTCAAAATGGACATAGCATTTATTTTCCCTTTTGCCTTCCCTCCTGAGTGCCTCAGAGGTATAAACACTACAGAATGAAAGAAAAAAATGCATTAACTGAGTTATTTAAAAGTAGTAGGTTAATCACAGATTAGAAAAAGCTCTCTTCACAAACCAGCTTGGGTGCACATTTTAAAAGCCATCAGTGTTCAAGAATAGGAACAAACACAACTAAAATAGGACAATTTAAGGAGGAACTGGGCTTTCAAAAGTAGTAATATTTACACTTAAGGAGGAAAATCACCTGAAACACATATGAGGATAAATGTTGCTGTGTTTATCTGTGTGCTTCAAACTCTAAGCCTCTTGTGGTGTGAGGTGCAAAGGGGACAAGGAAGCAAAGTCCCATCTCTGCTATCTTACTGCAGGTTTAGACTTTCCTGTAGCAGCTTCGCTGCAGAGAAGGAAAAGATTTGAAGAAGGGATGGTTTAACACATCCTTTCTTTTCCTGTCTGATCTCTTGACTTCCTGAAATGACCAACAGCAGCTGAGAAGCCATCCCAAACACTTTGTCCAATGATCTGCTGGTTTTTAATCCCATCCTAATATGCCCTCCCTCAACATACAGCCACTTTAAAGAGTGTCTGGGGAATCAGGACAGTCCTTCCTCCACTCCTTCCCTCCCCCCTCTTCTCCTAGGCCAGGTCATGGCAGTGGCATAGCATAAAAGAGGAAACAAGTTGGTTCCTTGAAACAAATAGTGGAAGGAGCAGCGAGTTCCACATCATTTGGCTGCAGGAGGACAGAGTGGGGGGGAATTAGTTTTATTGTTTGTCTTATCTGCTGGGCACAATACAGACTCCTCTGATGTTCTTCATCTTAATTTTATAAAAGTACTATTCTCTTAGGAACTAACAGATGTTGATTATCATGAATTATTAATTGGCTTCACCACCTCTTAAAAGACACTATTTTAAGATAAGCAGGGACATCTTCATCACCTTCATGACCACTGGATTTAGTGCTGCCTAGATTTGTCACGTGCCAGCAAAGGACCATCCCCCAGAGGGCAAAAGTAAAGACCACAGCATGTGGGGCTTCTCCCCTCACTGCTCTGGCAGCAATCTGATGTACCTTTTGCTTATGCAGGAGTTCATGGCACAGAATAGTAAAGCCATATCTCAGAAGAAAAGCTTCAGCAAGCATGAGAGTAGAGTCCTGCACCTGGGGAGGAACAGCACCAGGCACCAGTACAGGTTAGGGGTTGCCCAGTTGTAAAGTATCTCCATGGAGATGGACCCTGGAGTACTGGTGGACAATAAATTACCCATGGGAAAGCAACATAGCCTTGTGCCCAAGATGGACAAGGTGTCTTGGGGTGCATTAAGACGAGTGTGAGCAGCAGGTCTAGGGAGGTTCTCTGCTCCCTGTACTCTGCCTTGGTGAGACCACATCTGAAGTATTGTGGCACCCAGTTCTGGCCTCCCCAGTTCAAGAAGAGCAGGGAAACGTTAAGAAGAGTCCAATGGAGGGCTACAAGGATAAGTATGGGACTGGAACCTCTGTCTTATAAGGAAAGGTTGAGACACCTGGGGCTGGAGAAGAGAAGGCTGGGAGGGGATCTTGTTCATGGGGATCAAGCAGAAGGGGCCAGTCACTTTCCACTGGTGCCCAGTGATAGGACACTGGACTAGGGTGCCCAGAGAGGTTGTGGAGTCTCCTTCTGCACAGACTTTAAAAAGCCACCTGGATGCATTCCTGTGCAGGCCTGCCCTGAGTGATTCTGCTTTGGCAGATGTTTTCCAGGGAGATTCTGAAGTCACTGTCCCTGAATGTGTGGACATAGTGCTTCAGGAGGTGGTTTAATGGCCATGGTGGTCTTAGGTTGATGGCTGGACTTGAGGTCTTTTCCAACTCAAACAATTCTCTGATTCTCTGATTTTTTTAAAGGTATGAGCTGGAGGGAGACACCTGCTACCCAGAAAAGGTAACACTCTCTCAGGATTTAAAAGCAGCACAGCAAGGGAAAAACAAATACCAGGTGAGAAGGAAGTGAGGTTTTCTGAGTAAAACAAACCAGGCTCTCACCCATCACAATAACTTGTTTGTCTTGTAGGAACATCATCTGAAGGGAATTCAGGCTGGGAAGGAAAGGAGTAAATGCTGCAGACACAGGAGCAGAGTCTCCGAGCTGAGTGTTAGTTACAATTATTCAACACTAAACCGGAGGCACACATCAAACACAAGATAAAAGAGCAGCTGCAGCCTGGCATCCACTGCTGCTGGCTCAGCCCTGCACAGCTCAGGCACACCTGTGTTCAGACACAAAGAGGATTTTTCCATCAGGAAAAAGGGACATTCTGTGCCAGCTAAATGGAGCCCTGATTCACCTTGTGAACAGGTAGCACGCAGCAAGTGAAAGAGATACAGAAAATCTCAAGCTCCTTAGAAGAATTATGAAAGAGCTGTAAGGAGCCAAAGCATCAAGGCCTCTCCACACACTCTCACCTTGCTTTTCTGAAGCAGCAGTATCTTAGCTACCTGCTGATTGGTAATCAACATATCACATTGTCTAGTCAGAACTCTGGAGAATTTATTGCCTCCAGCCTTTTAAAACATGAAAAGGATTAAATTCTGTCAAGATACATACATTTAAAAACAAACAAACAAACAAAACCCCAAGATATTCAAGAATAATTTGAGAAACATTCTGTAAATCTTATAGATGTCACAGCTGAGAGAGAGAAAGGGATGGGACCATTCAGTTTGTTGTTCTGCATAATCCAATTTACCTGAAAGAGAAACACAAAGGGCTCCCCAGTGTGTTTCAGCAGTTCAAGCATGTCTCAAGATGCTGACATACAGCTGATGGCAGCTGCAAAGAATGACTGTGCTGAAACATCCACAGGAAGCCTAATCCAGAGAAGAGCAACTGCAGGTTTTGTGCCCTGACCGTGTGGGCTCCCAGCTGCAGGAAATTCTCCTGTGTGAGCAGATGAGGAAGCTGCCTGCTCTCCTTGCCATTGCTGCCTTAGCATCAGTCACTAAAGCAAAAGTGGTGAATTTTCTTCTCTTTCTGGAGCACCTCTGGAGAGGTAAAAGGCTCTGTTGAGCTCCACCAACAACCACCGTTTCCTTGGGTTGTTAATTTTAGAGAAATATGGTGTTGTGCCATAAAGCAATGGAAAAGAGTATTTTTGGTGTAAAAGGAAGGCAGTTTTAAAAACTCATCTTTCCTTTGACATAGGAAATGGAAAAACTTAGAATTATCAAAATAATTTTTTTTTTTTTGGTGGAAAAGCATAGATGAACTCTGTGCACACACAGAGAAGAAGTAATTGAGAACCAAGCACTTTTCCAGTATAATAAGAGCAGAAAATGCTGTAGAAGTGGTAGATTTCACATACAGCAGTGCTTCAGACTGGGTTGAGAAACTGTAATCAACATGACTTAGAATTTAGTAGTTCCAACACAAAGACCAAAGACCTATTTGCAGGGCTTACAAAATAACAGAAGAATACGACAAGGGACAATGGGTGGAAACTACAGCACAGGAGGTTCCACTTCAACACAAGGGAGAACTTCTTGACTGTAAGGGTCCCAGAGCCCTGGAAGAGGCTGCCCAGAGAGGTTGTGGAATCTCCTTCTGTGGAGCCTTCCCAGCCCTGTCTGGATGTGTTCCTGTGTGACCTGTGCTGGATTCTCTGGTCCTGCTCTGGCAGGGGGATTCGACTGGCAGATCTCCAGAGGTCCCTTCCAACCCCTAACATCCTGGGCCCTATAATTTTTAGATATTTTTAGAGGTGAAAGAAAACTGGTAGAGCAATCAAGAATAATGTTCTAAGAGAATCACAGTGAGACAGAGAGGTGAAACTAGACTCTGAACCAAATTCTTTCTGGTGAGATAATAAAGGAAGTCCATCCTTTAGCTTTAGTAGCTATCACATTTTTTTCTAGGTTATTCCCATCCTCAACACAATGCTTAGATCTTCTCCTCAACTTTATTTTGCTGGCTTGCTAGCATATATACATATGTCTAAACATATGTGCAAGTTTATTATTATAAGCACAGAGAAGTGGAAACCCAGCTCCAGATTTAGCTTTAGAAAAACACTTAAGTGAAGTACTTTCTGCTGCTTTCAACTGATAAAGAACCTCAAATAGTATTCCTGAAAGAAAATATTTGATACTGCAGTACAGCAGAGATCATGCAGGCAAAGACTAACAATACATGAAACTTCTTTAATTAGAGAAAGCAATGTGTAATTAACGTACAAGTTATATCTACCTCCTCCAGCAGCAAAAGAATCCCTCCTGCTTATCCTGCACAGAAACTGATTAAAACTCAGGTACTCTAGAACTTAATCCTTAGCAAAGATCTATCCAATATGAAAGAATAATCTAGTCATCAGTGTTTGCTAATACATCCACAGAGGTCATGCTCATTTTACATATTATGGCTGTAAAATTGATTTTGATCCATTTTGCTATGCTTTCTAACTAGAAGATTGCTAATTTAGAAATGAATCAGTGTCAAGCCAGCCTGTCACACTCATTAGAAGTAAAACAGGACTAGCATTACTTGTAAGAGCAGAGCAGCACACAAGGTGCAAGATCAGGCAGCAGAACACAGCACAGATGTAACAACCAGGGACAAAGGGAAAGAGCAACTGTAGATTATCAGAAACTGGAGGAATGATGTGATTAGAACACAGCACAAACTAAAGGAATACCATAGAGAGCAGACAAGAAACTCACATCAATTTCATTGGCAGCAAGTCCTTAATCTTTGAAAGCAAAATGAAAATTGTTAGTTAACTAAAATCAGTTTGTGAGCTAACCTTGGGGAAAGGTGCACCTGCCAGGAGAGAAGAGTTAGTTCTGCACTAGATACAGATCCTGGCATCCAGAGTAGTTATTGTAGTAATACATGATCTTATTTACACAACACTTGCTTCAGGGAAAGTGGCAGTGTACTTTGTGCAGATAACAGGCAGAAAAAAATTAAATTTGGTGTAAATTGTACATCTAGTTCAAGACAATAATCCCACTGAGAACAAGGTTGAAGTTCCTGATATTTCCTTTGCAGAGCAGAGGAGTAATCAGTTTAAATTGCATAAGGCTGCAATTAACTGCATTTGGGTCTGTCACTTGGAAAGGTTGCTGGGAGTGTTCTGACACTGCTGGAAAGCAGCTCCACAGAGGAAGACCTTGGTGGGCAGCAAGTTCTACATGGGACAGCAATGTGCCCTTGTGGCCAAGAGAGCCAATGGGATCCTGGGGTGCAGCAAGAAAAGTGTGGCCAGCAGGGCTGGGGAGGTTCTGCTCCCCCTCTGCTCTGCCCTGCTGACACCACAGCTGCAATCCTGTGTCCAGTTTGGGGCTCCCCAGTTGAAGAGAGACAGAGACCTGCTGGAGAGAGTCCAAGGGAGAGCCAGGAGGATGCTTAGGGGACTTGAGCATCTCCCCTGTGAAGAGAGACTGAGAGCCCTGGGGCTGTTTAGTGTGGAGAAGAGAAGGCTGAGAGGGATCTGATCAATGTCTCTCAAGAGCTGAGGGCTGGGGGTCAAGTGGAGGGGGCCAGGCTCTTTTGGGTGGTGCACAGCAATAAGCCAAGGACCAATGGAGACAGACTTGAACAGAGAAGGTTTCAGCTCCACATGAGGAGAAACTTCTTTGGAGTGAGAGTGCCAGAGGCCTGGAGCAGGCTGCCCAGAGAGGTTGTGGAGTCTCCTTCTCTGGATACTTTCCAACCCCACCTGGCTGCATTCCTGTGTGGACTCCCCTGGGTGCTGCTGCTCTGTCAGGGGGATTGGACCTGATGATCTCTTGAGGTCCCCTCCAACCTCTAACATTCTGTGATTCTGTGACACGAGTCTGGTTTTGTAAACTAAACATATAAGTCAAGCAAATCAAAATGCTCACTGATCAATTTGCACCCAAATGTTATGGTAAAAGATTATCTTGTAGAAGTAATCTCTTTGTAGAGGTTTTTTGGTGTTGCTGTCAAGAAAAATCACATATCTCAAAATCTAGGTTTTTAAACATTAATAAAAATGAAAATCTAGATTTTAAAATATTAATAAGATTTTTTAAAAAATTCAAAAGGCATTTGGAAAGTGAAGTGCTGCTTTAAATGATCCAAAAATACTTCCATCCCTTGAGATTTTTAATTCTCTTTGGCAATGAGAACTCCAAAAAATCTATCCCAGGGCAGGTTTTTATCCCAGGAGCAGTTGTGTCTCAGTTGTGACCTCAGTGAGGTCAATGGGCTCACCACATCTGAAAGCAATGCACACCTAGATCCCTGCTACCCTTTACAAGGCTTATAGAAAGCATTCTTCATAGTGTTAACTCTTTTGTGTAAGGAAGCTCCCTCTGTAGCCTTTTCCCCCCCCTCTAGTACCGGTAGATATAGTTTTGTTTAAATGGGACAGTCCCAAAGCAACTATGAGTACCACAATCATAGAAGTGGAATTTCTGAGCCTTTTTTTCCTCATCATCACAATCCACCCAATAACTGGAAACACAATTGCTCAACAGACAGAACAAATACTTCTCAAAAATACCTTGGGTCTTCAGAATATGAGAAAGACTTCTAAAACAAAGAGCTCCATTTCATGTGTGAAGAGGTCTAACCACTCCTCAGCCAGCAGTTACTTAAACAATATTTTCCTCACTAGAACTCCTAATTATCCCTACCTGTATGCTTAATGCTCTAAACAAAGTCTCTACTCTCATTTTCACAGTCCCATTCCAACCACAGGGACTCTGTTTGGGGGCTCCCAGGTGCACCCCATAAAAGAAACAGCACATAACTGCTTTGCATGGAATGGAAGTTTTATTTTGACAAACACGGCAGAAATCTGCTTTAAAGCAAGAGATAGAAAACATTCTCTTTCTTCCCTCTGTTAATAGCAAGTCTGACTTCTCCAGTTGTGAAATGCTGTTCTTGCATATGTATCATTTCTTTAGCAGCACATTAAAGGCAGACCCAGGTCCCTCCTGCATCTCCTTTTGCTTCATGGAGAACACAGAGATGCTTGAAAACTCCCTTCCCAGAATAATTATTGCTTGATGCAATTTAATGGCTAGTATAACGCTCTGAGAGGCATTAAACAAAGACAGAACTCCCAGCAGATGAGACCAGGCAATTATGTGTCTTTAAATGACACTGGGTGAGTTATCTGTGGCAGAAAAGAGAAAATAGCTCTGCAGGTTTCAGGCAAGATTGGTCAAACATCTACATAAAATAAAGTTTGGGGTTGCTTTATTCTCCTTGTGGGCTGCTGTTTCCCTATTGATGCACTGAGTTGTGGAAGTGTCCTGGTTGTGACTTTTTTTTTTCCCAGAATTGCAGAAACATTCAAGTTGGCAAAGCCCCTCAGGATCACCAAGGCCAACCCACAACCCTGCTCTACAAGGCTCACCCCTAAACCACAGACCCAAGCACCACATCCAAACCACCTTCAAACACAGCCAGGCTTGGGGACTCCACCACCTCCCTGACCACCACATTCCAGTCCCTCACCACTCTTGCCCTCAAAAAATGTTTCCTACTGTCCAGTCTAAAGCTACCCAGTGGCAGCCTGAGGCCATTCCCTCTTGTGTCACTAATGACCTGTAGAAGAGACCAGCACCAACCTCTCCACAACCTCCTTTCAGGGAGTTGTAGAGAGCCAGGAGGTCTCCCCTCAGCCTCCTCTCTTTCACACTTACCATCCCCAGCTCCTTCAGTCTCTCTTCATCACATTTCTTCTCCAGGCCCTTCCCAGCTTCCTTGCCCTCCTCTGCCCTGGCTCCAGCACCTCCACATCTCTCTTGCATTGAGGTGCCCCAAACTGGACACAACACTCCAGGTGTGGGCTGAGCAGAGCTGAGTCCCAAGGGACAATCCCCTCCCTGCTCCTGCTGGACACAGCATTGCTGATCCCAGCCAGGATGTCTTTGGTTTTCTTGGCCACCTGGGTACACTGCTGGCTCCTCTCCAGCTGCTTGTCCATGAGCACCCCCTGGTCCCTTTCTGCCAGCAGCTTTCCTCTTCAGGAGGAAGAGTGTAAGAAAACTTTTAATGAGAGGTGGGAATGTCTCTTTTTTCTGAATGTCTCTCCACAGCTGTGCAACTGTTTTACTGGCTCTACACAAACCCAGCTAAAGAGACTGGAGACTTGCATAGGAGGTGTGGGTCTGTGCACTCCAGAGAGCAGGTGCTCTTGGTGATCTATCTAGTGGGTCACAACAGAAAATCCTGAAGGGAAGGTGTGACTGCCAGAAAAGTCAGCCTCTGCCTTAGACTATTAGACATGATCTGCCTCAAAGAGAAGTCAAGGCTGCATCCTTTCAAAAGCTGATGGACATGGAATGGTTTTAAAGGCAGCAATAATTCAGAAATTTCCTTTATAAGCCTTGCCTCCTGTTTGCCTGTTGTGCTGTCAGGCTGGGTCACCTAGGAAGCTCAAAACAGTTGCAGTGGGGAAGTCGTGGCTCAGGAAGCTGAGGCACCACATCCAAGGTTCAGGATGCAGCCTTTGCAGCTGGCTGTACTTCAGCTGTGAAGTGGTGCATAGGTGCCTGAGAGAGCAAACATATTGGTCCTGGTGGGGTTGGTCTCTTCTCCCAGGCAACCAGCAGCAGAACAAGAGGTCACAGTCTCAAGCTGTGCAGGAGGAAGTTTAGGCTTGATCTTGGAAAGAAGTTCTTCACAGAAAGAGAGATTGCTCATGGGAATGTGCTGCCCAGGGAGGGGGTGGGGTTCATGTCTCTGGAGATGTTTAAGAAGAGACTGAATGAGGCACTTAGTGCCATTGTCTGGTTGATTGGATAGGGTTGGGTGATCAGTTGGACTTGGTGATCTTGGAGATCTCTTCCAACCTAGGTGACTCTCTGCTTCTGTGCTTCTGTGCTTCTGTGATTCTGTAAACCCCTCTGGCCCAGCCCTAGGTGAGTGGAGTTACAAGTCTGGGTTGCGAGGCCAAATTGCTGAGGGAATAAATCCAAGTCCTATCACTGGACCTTTCACTCACATGCGCTTCATCCTGCCAAACTGCACCTAGACTTACTTGCTTTATGCCTTCTCAGCTTGTCTCTGTGTACTTCCTGGGATCCCCAGAATGCAGCCATGTGAATAGGAATAACACCTGTGGAGATGAGAGGCTGAAAGCCATTGCATCAGTAAGAATCATAGAATCCATTGTCAGGGTTGGAAGGGACCTCAAGGATCATCCAGTCCTGACCCCCCTGCCATGGGCAGGGACACCTCACACTACAGCAGGTTGCTCACAGCCACATCCAGCCTGACCTTCAAAACCTCCATGGATGAGGCTTCCACCACCTCCCTGGGCAACCTGCTCCAGTGTCTCACCACCCTCATGGGGAAGAACTTCTTCCTAACATCTCTGACAGCCTCTGGTCTCGATAACAACAAACCTGGTTCCATTGTGCTCTACAGTATAGGAACTTCAGCTTCCCTGAATCACACCTGATGAGATGTGGTTTCTACAAGTTGCTGCCTCACCTCAGCTTCAATGGGGCAATAGTCCCCCAGTGCTGCCTTGGTAGGCACTGTGCAGCGCCTGAGAACCCCAGCTGTGTTTTGCCCATCTGAGCCAGAACAGAACGAGTTCTGTGCAGTGGGTTTACTTCTCAGCTTCCAAGTACCTGCACTTTCTGAAGTCAATGTCTGCTTACAGCAGTGAAAACACTCACTGTTTATTGTTAGTACCAGGGACTGGTTTACAGGGAGGTTCTTGATTGCTCCCCTGAGACTAAGAGCACTGCTGAATTTTTTGTATCATGTTGGGGATGCAGTAAGTAAAAGGCCACACCTTAAAAACCTCCAGGGATGGGGCTTCTTCCACCTCCCTGGGCAACCTGTTCCAATGTCTCACCAGCCTCATGGGGAAGAACTTCTTAATGTCTAATCTAAATCTCCCCTCCTCTAGTTTTGCTCCATTCCAGTATAATGTTGACAATAGAAAATGAGCAAAGCAAGTAGAGAAGATAATCAGCCATAATTCCAGTGCATTACCCTCACAGTATGAATGGCAAAACAGACTGATGCCCAACACCTCCTTGGCCACTGGACCATGACCAAGTGCCATGGCCACACTGTTATTGAACACCTCCACGGATGAGGGCTCCACCAACTCCCCAGGCAGCCTCCCCCAATGCCTGACCTGCAGCAAGGAACTCTTTCCTGATCTCCAACCCAAACCTCCCCTGGCACAACTCCAGGCCATTTCCTCTCATTCTATCACCTGATACTGGAGAGAGGACCCCAACCCCCACCTCACTCCAACCTCCCTTCAGGGAGCTGCAGGGAGCAATGAGGTCTCCCCCCAGCCTCCCTCTCTCCAGGCTGAACGGCCCCAGTTCCCTCAGCTGCTCCTCACCAGCACTGCCCTCCAGATCCTTCCCCAGCTTAGTCTCCCTTCTCTGAACACACTCAAGCAGCACAATATCCTTCTTGGATACTGAGGAGCCCCAAACTGAAGCAAATATTGAAGGTGCAGCCTTGAATCGTGCTTTATTTTATGAAGTATTGATGGATTTGTTGTTTTTGCATGAAGGCAAAGCAAACCATGAACTGCAGTTGTGCATGATGAAAGGTTTATGGAAAATAAAGTTATTTTAAAAAAATCCCCTCCTACCACCACCACCTCCCCTTCCCAACATATCTGCTCCTTTTCCACTCCACCCACCCACCTCATTTCCATCCTTTTTATCCTGAAATCCCAGAGCACCTGGGCTCTGTTGGAGTCTCCTCCCACCCCAGGTGTGGCCATTTTGCCCTCCCCACCCACTCCCCTTTTTAATCCCCTCCAGGAAGAGCAGAAGCTCCAAGCTGAGCCCATCTGGGCTGAGGATCCTCCTCTCCTCCCTGGTGAGTCCCTCTGGTGCACACTGGGTGATTGGTGGTGGGGGACAAAGGCCGGGGGGCCTGGTGCCCCCCAGCTAGCTAGGAATAGGGTCAGTAGCCCCTTGTGGGCTGCTTCAGCTAACGAAGTAAATCACCATTTACTTACTGCACTTGTATGAGGTTCAACAAGGCCATGTGCTGTGTTCTGCCCTTGGGTCACAACAATCCTAGGAGTGCTCCAGGGACAGAGGGGCTGGAAAGCTGTGCAGCAGAAAAGGGCCTGGGGTCACTAATGGGCAACTGGCTGAGCAAGAGTCGATGAGTGCCCCAGTGGCCAAGAAGGTCCCACAACATCCTGGCTTCCATCAGCAAGTGTGGCCAGCAGGACCAGGGGAGTGATTGTCTCTCTGCGCCCAGCGCTGGTGAAGCCACACCTGGGGCACTGGCTTCAGTCCTGGGACTTCACTCCAAGGCAGACATTGAGGTGAGAGAGGAGGTCTGCAGGGGGTGGTGAAGCTGGTGGGGGGGGTGTTGGAGCAGATCTGGTGAGGAGTGGGTGGGGAACTGGTGTTGTTTGTTCTGGAGGGGGCAGGCTGAGAGGAAACTTCAGACTCTGTGACTCCCTGAAGGGAGATTGGAGTGGGATGGATGTTGGTTTCTTCTGCCTAGTAACAAGTGGCATGAAATGGCCTCAGGCTGTTCAGGGAGTTTTGGGTTGAATAGTAGATGAAAATTTGTCACTGAAAGGGATCTTGACCACTGAGAAAGGATGCACAGGGAGATGGTTGAATTCCCACCTCTGAAGGTGTTTCAAACAGACAGAGATGTGGTTCTGAGGGACATTTGGTTTAGCCTCAGCCTTGGGAGAGTCAGAGAATTGTTGGACTGGATGATCTTAAAAGTCTTTTCCAAAAAAAATGATTCTGTGATGCATTCCCCCAGTTCTATCACTCCCTGAGACCCTAAAAAGTCCCTCTCCAGGTTTCCTGTAGCCCCCTTCAGATACTGGAAGGCCACAAGAAGGTCTCCTGGGAGCCTTCTCTTCTCCAGACTGAACAGCCCCAACTCTCAGTCTGTCCTCATAGAGAGGAGCTCCTGCCCTCTGCTCATCCTCATGGCCCTTCTCTGGACACCTTCCAGCACCTCCGTATCCATGTCATAAGGTTCTGCTCTGAGATTCATTAGCTCCAGAAAGTTGCTTGATGCAGCTCAGAACTGCATTGTTACCAAGTGATGATGCTAGAGTCCTGTGCCCAGATAAGGGTCACAGAATTATTGAGACTGCAAAAGACCTCTGAGATCAAGTCCAGCCAATGACCCACCACCATGCCATCAGCTAAACCATGGCACCAAGTGCCACACCCCATCTTTTCTTAAAGGCCTCCAGTGATGGTGACTCCACCACCTCCCTGGGCAGTCCATAATGAAGAACACGAAGTCTTTCAGATGTTTAAGGGTATTTAAACATAAATGAGCTTCCTTCACCCAACCTAGAATCAAGAGGTGCTTAGAAGTTGTTGCATTATTTTCTTGTTGAGGAGTTACAGCTGTGGAGCATGCAGTGTGCCCTCTGACCAAGAGCTGTGAGCGTGGTGCTTGGGTGTGCATGGCAGTGTCTCCTATTTGATGAGTGGCTGTGTGTTCTAAACAGATGTAGCACCCTCACAGCTGGGTGCTGTCTGCATCTGTTCCCTTGACACCAGCTGCCTTCAGTGTGTCTGAGCACACTGTGAGCTTGTGATTGTTATGGGAGTGAGCTGCACATACGTAGTGCAGCAGCAGCCGGGTGTGCCATGCTGCAGCAAGAGAGAGATTGGTTGTGGGAGGTGGGGTCACCTTTGAATTCAGTGCCAGACCTGTCTTCCTCTGAGCTCCAGTTTGGAATCTATTGTGTCCATTGAACACAAACTGTGCAGCCCTTGTGTCTGGGCTCTGTGCTATAACTTTTCATCTGAAATGGCTCAGAGGGGGCCTGCAGTCTCACCTCCTACAAATTCATCCCACAGAAGCCCAGGATGATGCATGAATCAGGTAAGATTTTTCTGTGGTATTTTTCAGGCCTAGGAGGACACCTGGTTGGAGGATGGAAAAAAAAAAACCTTGATATTTCCATCCAGGATTTAGTGAATCTCATTTTTAAAGAGGTTGCATTTGTCAAACACTGTTGAATGGTTACACCTTATTTAGAGTTTTCCAAAGAATTTCTTTTTGCCTGTAGGATTGTGGTCCAGGTCTTGAGTCTTTCCCAAAGCTCAGGAAGAAAGATGGAGAGCTGGTCTTTCGAAGACTTCTTCTGTGAAGAACCCTTGGAGAAAAGCCCAAAAGGGAGCTTCACAATGATATCTGCAGCAAGCACATGCTTGCCCAGGAGAAATCCTGGCAACCCCCACAGCTGGATTCCCTGGAGTCTCTTTGGGTTCATAATGTTGTAGCCACTGCTCTGCAAACAAGAGCTGGGACATGTGCAGTGAGATTGGGAAATGCTGACCAACTGCACACTGCCAGGAGCAAAGCAGTCACATTCCACGTGTGCCAAGAACAACATCCTCACCTTGGCACCCTTGGATGGGAACATGCTGCAGAAGCCCCCTCCTGGAGACATTGATATCTCTTATCTGGAAGAGATTTGAGCTTATGTATGTAGTTGGTTTTTCTGGTTAAGGGGTTGGTAACAAAGAGCCTCTCTGAGCAGTAGAGCAGGTTTGGGGGGTTAAGGCTGCTAGGGGCTTCTGTTGGATCTTTTGCCTGTTAAGGACTTTCTTAAGACTCTGTAATGCTGGAGATTCTACAATGCTGTAATAAAGAACTTCTGGGAGGACTTCTCTGATTCTCTGCTCTCTTCATTTCTGGAATTCCCTTGCTAGAGCAGTAGTGGGGTTACTACCTTTGTCACCCAGTGGCCCCTGAATCAGGAGGACTGCAACACAGCAGAAGCTCCCCAGGCAGGGGTCTGGCATCCTGCTTTACACTCCCTCTGTGCCCTGCCCACACAAAGTGCTTCTCCCCAGGGGCAGATGCCTGGCTTTGTGTTTTAACAGATGATGGCTCAAAGATGTATGGCAGCCCCACTCTCTAGAGATGCTGTAATCCTTCAAGACCCAGTGAAGTCCTGCCCACAGGGATCACAGCAGTAGATATACATAAGTTTGGAAGTACAGCCATATTTTTTGAGAGAAAAAAAATTATCCAAAACCTCCAGCTGAGACACTTAGCATCTCCCTGTTGGGGATAGCTAAAGATGTTGGCTGATGAATGCTAATCAGCTTGTAAACAATCATTAACCTGGGTGAACAACCTAATGAAGAATAATGACAAAGCACCACGTTTGGGGAAAATGGGATTCTCTCTGGAAGAGCTGCTGTCAGAGCTCTGCCTGGAGAAGGGAAGGCTCCAGGGATACCTTAGAGCAGCCTTCCAGTGCCTGAAGGGGGCCAAAGAGATTTTGCAAAAAGGGGCTTGGATGAGAGGGGATGGATTTAAGCTTGAGGAGAGCAGGTTTGAACTGGATATAGGAAGACATTCTATACAGTGAGGGTGGTGAGACACTGGAAAAGGTTGCCCTTTGTGGATGCCTCTTCCCTGCAGGTGTTCAAGGCCAGGCTGGATGAGGCTTTGAGCAACATGGGCTAGTGGAAGGTGTCCCTGCTGATGCCAGAGGGATTGGAACTGGATGATCTTTAAGGTGCCTTCCAACCTGTTCTATCAAACTATGAGTTTTGCAAATGAGGAGATAGGAAGCAGATTTTCTGGAGTGCAATGTCTGTTTTGCAGGTTTTCCAGTTCTCAGCCAGCCTCTGTGACAATTCAGCTTTAGGTGAGTTAGGAGGCTGTCAGTAGAAATCTCCATTAGAGATCATTCAGTATGTGTTTTTCTCTACTGGTAAGCTAAGCAGGGCTAATACATCAGAACTAAGCCCTGTTCAAACTATTAATGTAATCCTGGGAAGAATTTTGAATTGTATTGACTATGGCTTCCCAGGCCAAACCCAGGTGTGGCTTGGAGGTTACTGTAGACCAAGGAACTTTTCACATTACACAGGTTAAGTGGACTTATCCTAAGCTGGGGAACAGCCAAGTGTAACTAGAGAGATGTAGCTGTGGTTTAACAGTGGACCACACTGCCAGAAAACACTTCTTGGCCCATTTGATATTACTTTAAATACTGCATAAATTAATATATATATAGCAGCCATCTGCAAAATTCCCTGAGTTGTCCATCTTGATTTTCTGTGCAGAAGTAGAGCTTACATTAACATAAACTTGAAGGTCATTTAGACAAACTTGATTTTCATCAAAGCTAGAAGAAAGTGTGTGAAAAATGTAGAGCTGAGGGTCAGGAACCTTTCCTATAATCCCTGTGCTCAGCCAGGTGTCCCAGTCCTCCAGCAGCGTGTTGAGTCTCCTCCCAAAGCAGAGATCTGGAGATATTTTTTTCCTTTAATCCAAAGAGGAGGCAGTTGGAGAGTTGTAAAAGGAATCAGATAGCAGTTGGGTTATTTAATGCCTCACCTGCACTACTCTGCCTGAGACAGTTCATTACAATTTCCCAGGCTGCTTTCTGAAGGAGAATGATCACAGACTTGCACCTTCATAAGAAGAGCTGAGATCCTCCTGCATCAATTTCATCCTTCCAATGAGTAAACTATGAGTTTCAAAATCTGATTCTGACCATGCAAAATATGAACTTGGTAAAGAAAAATCAAGTTCCTTTTAGTCTGCCTCAGCCATAAACAACTGGTGTCAACTTGCTTCTTTGAATGTAATGAGAGTGGGAGTAGCTATGTGCTTGCTACCTGTTAGCAAATTCTGACTTCTTCATAGGCAGCTTTTTATTTAGAGGTGGGTTTTTTTTAATGTAGATCTTTTTGTTGTCTGTATGTCAGAGAAGTCTCTCCATGTCTTTAAAGAAGCAGCCTATTTCACAGCTATGATAAACATTTTCACAGCCAGCAAGCCACACAAACTGCTGCAGGATGTCACTTGAGTAATGATATTTAATAATAGTGGAATACTTAGACCCTTGACTTGTTTGAGGGATATCTATACAGGTACAGAAATAAATATGATGCTCTCTGCCCTGTTTTGTGTTAAATTGAGGGAAGACAACCATAGACATTGGAGAACACCTCTGTATCAGTGAGAGCTGAAATCCCCCCACACTGAAAATAACTAGGCTAGCTCAGTCTGGAAAGCAAATGCAAGCAAATTTACAATCTATGATGAAATGCAAAGGGTATGTACAAACATACACAATTCACCACATTTGCAAATATATGCAATCAACAGAAAGGCACAACCAAGATCCCTTTGCTTCCCCCCAAAGGGGCCTTTCCCAAGGGGCCTCTCTCCCAGGGGCCTCCTCCCCCCTAGACCCCCTGGCAGAAAGCAGAGAATTAAGCAGCAGAGAGGCTGTTAACTTAGCTCACCAAGGTCAGTGTGTTATCTTCAGCCAGAAGAGAAGCAACAGCAGTAGCCAGAAAGCCCAGCAAGGAAGCCAAGAGCTCAGACCCCGACTGCCCCTGCTTTGTTTTGAGTAGTGGTTCTTAAACATTTCTGTCTAGCCAATGGAAGTGTTTAGAACAATCATTATTTTGCTTTCTTACACCCAATAGTTTCTTATTTAGATTCTTTAGCTTTCTCTGCTTAAACTTTGAGAAGAAAAAATTAAAAAGACAGTTTCAAACCATCACAACCTCAAATACTTTCATTCTTGAAATCTCTCCTATTTCTTTCAGAAATTTTATAGGATGAGACCTTCTTTTTTCTTATTTCTCTCTAGACATGAACACCTTTGCGTGGTGAGAGGCCAAGAACCTGGACAAAATTCGCCAAAATTGTGATGCAGTGCTTTTCGAAGTCTTTAGTCTCATGAGCAACTAAAGGGACAGTATTTTTTGCTGCCAAGAGTAAAATCCAAAGCAGACCGAAAGTGCATTATCGTTAATAGGGTTACATTTTATCATTTGTCCAGGAAGAGATGTATCAGCTTGGCTGTTATGTTCTGGCTAAGGAACAGCTGCATTTTGCAGGTGTGGAATCTTTCCATCATTACCAGTGAAGTCTAGCATCACTCTATCCTGTAATGAGGTTTAATAGTATGGGGGTACCATGTCAGGGAATATAGCACTCAATTATTTCCTGTCTTGTGACTTTGGCTCTTAGAAGGGAGTTACTCTATCTATTAATAATCTAAACTAGCATTAAATCAGACATCTTTTTACTTTAATCACTGATCAATCCTCTTAAAATGATCCTCAACTACCAAGTAAGCATTGCCCAAGGGATGATTTTTCATGACATTAGAGCTCAATGCTATGCAAAGCCTGCATGTGATCAAGCACAGAGGCTTTACTCCTAAGCGCCTGCAGTCTGTCGTGGCAGATAATGCTGTTTGACAACCTGCTGAATTCCTGCCAGGTAGTTCACTCCTCTCTCTTATGAGCTGTGGCATCTTTTTCAAGTGCTGCAAATTACAAAATGTTGTAAAGAAATGAGAATGGCATAAGGAATCTCTCAGATGTTTAGGTACAGAGGCTGAGCTCACGATCTGAATATGGCCACTTGCAGTGACTCAGGGCACAACAGCAGCCACAAGCATCAGCATTGGACATGAGAGAGATGAACAATGCTGAAGGGCCTCACAAATGTGCATGTGACTGTGTGCAGGGCACTTGGAGAAAACAATTAAGGTTTTGGCTGGTGCTCTAAAACCAGAATTTCCTTGCATTTTCTAACACAGTAAGTTTCTTGGACGTCTTGACAGTGCATCAACCTGAAACTGCTACAACTTTCTCTGTGTTGATTACAATTTGTACAACTCTGATTTTTAAAGTTACAACTTAATCACAATGTACCTGACTGGTTTTTTTTTTTTTTTTGCCTGTTTCCAACATATAGTGATAAAAAGCTTCCAGAAGGCCTTGAAATAGTAGTTCAGTGGTAGTAAAAGACAAGGACTGGAGATTATGTAAACCAGATAAATTTTATTCACTCTTAAAAACATAACAGGAAGGGTCAGGGAATCAAATTTCAGTCCTCTGAATATCTTCCATATTCAAATAATTTCTTCCAGTTCTAATCACAATCAAGACATCCTAAACAAATCCTTATTCACAGTGCTGAAACTCCCTCTTGATTTAGAACAATGTTTGGCTTTTGACTTTGCCAATATTTTTAGCTGGTTGGTTTGGAAACACAGCCTCTGGCTGCTTAACATTTCCAGTTGCAAATCTACCAGACCTCGAAGTACAGCCAGCGAAGTTCACCAGGCACTGGTGGCCACTCTTGTTGTAAAGGAAACATGAGAACATTTCAGCCAGTGGTGGTAGATTTCCTTCTCATCTTCAAAGTACTAATCTCACTGACCTGATCCAATCTCCTGAGCAAAAGGCGCAGAAAGGTTGTCTGCTGCCCTCTGGAAAGCAAATCTGCACAGAAAAATGTCTTCACTTGTCCAGGACTTCTGGATAGCTGAGGGAAGTGGCAGCTGTGCTTGAACATTCGAGGTGCGCTAGACTCATAGCCAAGGAGCAGAGTGAGCCAGGTGCGTGCAGCCAGCAGGACAGATGCATGCAGAAGAGATCAGAGGACTGTGAGTGCCTTCCCTGTCAGAGCTGCAGAGGCACAGCAGCAGCTGTGTACCCTGGACACACTGAACACCCTGCTCTGTGTTGCAGGGCATCTGCACACACATTCCCAGAAAAGAAAAGGGGAAGAGGGCAAGAGAACTTGATGAGACAGCTCACTTCAGAATCAAGAGATGATCCAGGTGGGCAAGCTGTAGGGAGAAACAAGAAGATTTCTGCCCTATCCCCAGTGCTACCCCAGGTTAGCTACATTTCAGTGTGCACTCTTGCACAAGCTGGAGGCTTTTCCACAGAAAGTTTCTGTTCTGGGACTTTTATAGGAAAACCACTTTCTCTCCAGGTGCAAGAGGTAGTCTTTTTGCCTTGGAGAGTGAAATTCCACAGTGCATTTCTCCTTTTCTTCAGTAGCTCAGAGGCCAGCCACATATCCAAATTGTCAAGGGGAATATGAGGATACCACTGAGGTGTAAAGGAAATCAGTCAGGGCTTGGACGTGCTATAGACAGACTGTTGTGACAGGAGTTACAAATACTCGTTTTACTCAGCACTCAAATTTAGCTTTTATCTTCTTATGAATCTAGAATCCAATTAGGAAAATAACAATATAGAAGTAAGAATTACTCCTACCACCTTATTATAGTAATATGTGACAATATTTCACCCACAGTACTCTTTTCAGAATGAGCATGTTTAGAAGTGTTGGTTTAGGAGTAACTCTTCAAATATTTAAGCAGATGGAGCATCTGCTTCTATCAAGTCTATAAAGAGGATGGGGTGTTAATAAAGACTTCATTATTGGTATAGCAAATGTGAGAAAGATTACTGTTGCTTGTAAAAGCAGTAAACACTTCCAGAGGTGCAGCCTGTATATGGCTGGTGAAACCTTTATAGAGGTCTCTGCCTCTCTCATCATTAGGCTGTATTATCAGCCCAGCAAAATAGCAGCTCTCTGTTAAAGGGACAGGAGCAAGGGGCTGGAAGAAAAGCCACATGGCAGTGATCATGGTGAAAAACTCTTGCTCTAGAATTTCATTAAATGAAATTAACCTTACAGTCACAATAAAATGTGTAATGGTAAAGGATAGGTTCTTTCTGGAGAGGAAAACCCTAGATGTTCCAAACTGAGAGGGAATCACATAGGCATTTGGAAGTGTCTGGAAATGTGCTGTTAAGCCTGAAGTTCAGCCACAATGACCGTGAAAGAGGAGCAGGAATCCACATATGGATATAATCGTGCTAAAGTCCCACGAGGTCTGTGAGTCTGTGACTGGGTGTGCATGTGCAGAGCTGCAAGCCCAGCAGGGGCAGGTTCAAGGACATCAGTCTGCGCTGCTATGGAATGTGACAGGTGTTAGGTCATTCTTGCTCCTACATCCTTAGTTGGCCATTCCCTTTGCCGCTGTCACCCTCTCCTGCATTCCACTTCATGACTGCCACGAGACTATTGCCAACGTTCTTCTTGTCTCCTTGCAGCCCAAACCGTTGCAGCCTCTCATCTGAACTGCTCTTTAGCTGCAGTGCTTTCCATCTCACACAAAGGTGTGTTCAGCATAGTTTTACAATTCCTAACCCCACAAAAAAGCAGAAAAAAACAACCCACCGACCAAATAAAAAATACCAACAAAACAAAGATCATCCTCAAAAGTTTAGACATCTGAATGTGGGCAGTAGTGGTTTCTGGATCCCAGCCCTGGCCCTTTTATGGAGTTCAGGTAAAGAACATGAGAGCATTGTTCTCTAAATAAAGGGCATTTTGCCATTCCCTTGCTGTTATTAAGAGCATCACCTGGATAACAAGAACAGTTAGTGTTCAGTGGCTTCTCTCCTCAGTCTTTTATTTACATCCAAGACATGCATTCAAGTGAAAGGAGGTTTTGGTCATGAGGCAAGAAGTGTTTGCCAGCCACAGTTCTTATTTCTAAACACTCTGACTTCTACATCTAAACCAATTAATAATCTAATCAAGGTTGTAGCACCATTTGTGTTACCTGTAATCCTCCTGGCATGTCCTACAAAGCGCTTCCTCACAGCAAAGAACTGAATCTTTCTAGGAGCTTAGCATTGACATGTGTGTTTAAGTATAGATAGCAGGAGGGGTTTATATGCACCCATCTGAATCATGTCAACGATCAAACAATGTCTGGTACTGACTACCCTGTCACTAAAGTTAACCTTGTTCAGCCACTATGCCAACCTCTAGTCTTCTCTAGCATTGCTGTTGTTCTTTCCCTGGTAGTATGTGACCACCCTTTTCCCAGCTTAATACAATCAAAATGGAATTTGTTGCTGTGCTCTCAAGGGTTAGAGCTTGGCTGGCCACCAAACAAGTGAGAGGTGCTTTCTGTTAGCCCCTTCCCAAAGACAAAGAAAGAAGGAATAAGAGATATAGACTTATGGATAGGAAAAGAAAGCTAATCAGCTTTAATGAAAATAAGAACAAAATGAAATGTATACAAATATACACAAACCCAATTTTGCATCCAGTTCCCCTGATGGCAGCTGTGTCACCATCATCCCTGATGCTGTGGGCAGGCACTGGGGAAGTTCCAGGCTGGAGTCAGCAGCAGGTAGGAACCATGTTTAGGAGCTGGATTCTGGAACTGGATTCAGGAACGAATGGACTGTGATTGATGGCAGATCAGACAGAGTCTTCCTTGCACATCAGCCATGGAAGGAGAGAGCTTGACCCTCATGACTCCTTGGCCCTCAGCCTCGTACTGAGAATGATGTCTATGGAATGGAATACCAAGCTGGCCAGTTTAGGACCACCTGAAAGGTCCACACCTCCCCACAGGTGCAGCCTTTCAATTTCTGCACCTCCAGTGGAGTACACAAGACTTATCAGCAGCCTTGCTCTGCTTACCAGTCCTTGGTACTAAGTAAAACTATCTAGGATTAGCCCTGCTGGTGCCTGCAAAACTAAGCCATTAACTACAGAAAGTGCAGCACTTAGAAGAGGCTGAGCTGAAAAGTAGAATCACAGAAGGGAATTAGCTGTGTTCTAAGTGACAGCAGGACACAGGTGTACTTCTCTCTGTGATGTCATGGAATCACAGTCAGAATTGTCAGGACTGGGAGGGACCTTGAGGATCATCCAGTTCCAACCCCCTGCCATGGGCAGGGACACCTCACACCACAGCAGGTTGCTCACAGCCACATCCAGCTTGGCTGCAAAAACCTCCAGGGATGAGGCTTCCACCACCTCCCTGGGCAACCTGTGCCAGTGTCTCACCACCCTCATGGGGAAAAACTTCTTCCTAAGGTCTAATCTAACCCCCAGCTTGGATCTATTCCCCCCAGTCTTGTCATAAGTCTACAGTACCAAACCAGAAGCTGCTAGCCTACACTGATGGAATGTATGTTAGCATTCCTTCAATGCAGATTTCAACCACAGGATCCAGAGCTCCAGCTTTTATCTTATCCCTTGCTAGATTGCCTTTTGTGCCGCAAAATGACTTAAATGACATTTTTGTGATTTTGAATGTCAGAGAGGTTTCTTTTGGGGGTAAAGTCCCACAGCACATTTGGATGAACTTAAAAGGAGAACTCCCAAGTGTATTTACTTAGGAAGAATGTCTCTCTGAAATTCACCATGTAGAGTCCCAAAGGGTTTGTTTCAAGCATGTTGTGGCAGTTTTAGGGTTAGTTTTATTTTGGGGGTAATTTCAACCCACCACACATATTTACATGCAGTTTGGATTTATCCTTCAGCACAAACCTCCCAGAATGTTACAATACTCTTTTGGAAACCAAAGAATATCAGTACCTTGTGTGCACATGAGCAGTGTTTTCAGGAGCAGCTTTATAGATTGAGATGGTCAACTACTTATTTATTCATCTTAACATATTTCTTGAGTATATTATCAGAAAATACCAATTAGTCCTGCAACAAGGAAGGGAATATTTGTCTTCTCAGAACAGCAGTTTTCAGGGCTTAACTGGAGGAAAACAATGCTGATGTTCAGTAAGAGAGCAGAACAAGAAATGTTTGTGGCAGTAGAGTGTTAATTCAGCTGTCCTGTAACTCTTGACTCCAGAGAATGGTATCTTACTAACTCTGATGCTTCAGATATTATTTCAAACCCAAACAATATTAAACTTTTACCAACATCAATCTATTTTAACCACATTTTCAATGACTTTTTTTTTTTCCCTTTTCCTTAAACCTGTCTTCAACACTGAAAAACTCCTGAAAGAACAGGTGAAAAAAATGTTCTGAGAAAATTTTCAGGCAGCTAAAGCTACTCCTGAAATGTATCCATGGGTCTTGAGTTCAGGGAAAAACCCCATATATCCAGGGAACAAATAGGATGCACCTCAGCTGATATGTCATGCCAGGGGCAGGAAGGCTGCACAAGTTTTACTCTCACATGCTCTCAGGCACGTTCCACACGTTCTCTGAGCAAGCTCAGGGGAGGATATGTGGAGGAATACAGACTGTAAATTCTTAAGCCACAATGGGAAATCACTGAGTCTGGCTGGGAAGCCCTTAGGCAGAGTGCAAGAAACAAGAATAGCTTTAAGGAGATGATTCCTTTGGGTTAAGAACGTGTTCATCCAGTGTAAAAGAAAATTACTAGAAAGAGCTGGAGGTGCTGGAACATATCAGAGGGCTGAAGCTCCTCTGCTATGAGAACAAACTGAGTTGGGGCTGTGCAGTTTGGAGAAAAGAAGGCTCCCAGGAGACCTTCTTGTGGCCTTCCAGTATCTGAAGAGGACTACAAGAAATCTGGGGAGGGACTTTTTAGGGTATCAAGGAGTGATAGGATTGGGGGGAATGGAGCAAAACTAGAAATGTGTGGATTCAGATTGGATGTTAGGAAGAAGTTTTACACCATGAGGGTGGTGAGACGCTGGCACAGGTTGCCCAGGGAGGTGGTGGAAGCCTCATCCCTGGAGGTTTTTGCAGCCAGGCTGCATGTGGCTGTGAGCAACCTGCTGTAGTGTGAGGTGTCCCTGCCCATGGCAGGGGGGTTGGAACTGGCTGAGCCTTGAGGTCCCTCCCAGTCCTGACAATTCTGTGAAAATCCCCTTTTGCTGTCTGAAAATGGAGACCTTCTAATGCTGCTTCTAATGTGTGTGTGAGCAGCATGGTGAGAGGGACTCCTCAGGCGGGCAGCTGGCCTTGCTCTCGTGCAGTGCCATTTTAAAAGTTTATCCACGGATCACAAGCCCTGAAAAAATAACTGACTTAGAACACATGAGGATCATCCATCAGGAGCTCCAAGCATTCCATAAGTTAATTAACATCTTGTAGCAATGAAGCTCTTCATTGCACTTTTTCTCTAACGTGGAAATAAAAATAGAATATGAAGGTGTGTAACATCCATGACACCCCCTGGGAGCTGCAGCCTGGCAAGAGCCTGATTCTTCCCAAGGCAAGCCACAGGATGTGCAGCAACAGTGAAGAAGACAAGAGGGATCAAGGGAGAAGGGTGCCTTATACAGCAGCCTTGTCCTCCAGACTTCTTAGAACATAACAAAGGTGGTAGGCTGCCTCAGCTGCCTGGAGGCTGCCTCCTCCAGTGCCCCAGGCAGATTTATTCAGCTGTTTATGGGTGGTTTGCAAAAGGGAATTCGGGAGAACTCTCCCAAGCCTTGAAAAGATCCCTTCAGAATTATTTGGTGTCCTCACTTCCAGTCGCCACAGATGGCACCCAGGGAACATCACAACTGTGAGAATTCAGTGACCATCTGTTGTTTCTCAGAAAGTCATCCTGCAACACTTCCATGCAAAAAAAGGCAGAGTGATGTGGTAGAAGGCACTCTAAGCAGGTGGATGAGATGGGGTAACTCACTGAGGTGAAGAAAAAAATCACATCGAAGGTATTGAGAAAATAGAATGGAAAATTTCATGCAAAAGTTGCCATCACAAGTCCCTTAATCTGGCTTTGATGTCTGCTCGCTGGGCAACGCTTTCATTCTTCACAGTCACTAATCTTTAAACATGATTTGTTCTTCCCCACAAGGGTGGTGAGAGACTGGCACAGGTTGCCCAGGGAGGTGGTGGAAGCCTCATCCCTGGAGATTTTTGCAGCCAGGCTGGATGTGGCTGTGAGCAACCTGCTGTAGTGTGAGGTGTCCCTGCCCATGGCAGAGGGGTTGGAACTGGATGATCCTCAAGGGCCCTTCCAACCCTAACAATTCTGTGATTCTATGATTCTTTGATGGAGGTGATAGAAAGATTTATCAATATCTGTCATAAGGGATAGTTAAACTTTGAAAAATACATAATGAAGCAGCAGGCTCCACCTGAAACCCAAACTATTTGATACTCTCTGACCATAATATCTATATCCTAGTGCCAGAGGTTTGGTGAGTCACGCTTCCTTGCTTCATGCATTGCAACTCAGTTGTGCTGCTGTGTAGGGAAATTAGAATTCTAGCACTCTGGAATTATTTTCTATTTCCAGAGCTCTATTCAGAAGATAATTTTTAAAAAGTGATCCAGCTTAACCCCTCAGGCTGTATATCCAGGCTACACTGAAAGGCTGATTCTGGGAGATCAGCAGCTCTCACATAGTTCTGATCTGTTCCAGAGATTTCCTGAATGTCTTCTGAGATAACTTAGGTGAAAATCTTGCTGACCTGAGTCACACAGTTTAAACAAATACCTTACAATTTCTACATGAGGGTTTCAATAGTCCAGACATACAGGACTGTACTCTGTGGATAGCCTTACTGAGGGATCCTCAAGGTGGAGAGTAGAAGAGCAATAATAAATAGACAAAATGGAAGAATGAAAAACAATTGTCATTGGACATTAATGTATTTTTTAATTCAAAAGAGCAATGGCCAGAGTAAAAATATATTTTCCAAGGCTTTTCTTCCTGAAAATATTTCCCTAAAACCTTGAAGCATTTACAGAGCTAGTTCTGTGGTCATTAGCTGCGGGGAAAAAAACCTGCATGAATATTATCTTCTTATAGCACAAACCCAGACAGCACTACATGATTAGAGTACAGAGAGGAAAGATTTCATGTTAGCTGTGTGGTTCAGCCTCTTGGTTAATGTTTGCAAGCTACAAACAGTACAGGGAGAGATTTATTTCTCATCTGCAAATCAATGAGCAATGTTCCTCTGTCCTCAATACTGGAAAGAAAACACAGTATCTATAATTATCCTCAAAGCCATTTTGATGTTCAATTAGCAAACCTCTTTTCTCTCTATATATGTTAGGTGCCTTAAGAGTATTTCTGAGGGAAATTGTGAGACCACTTGGACCAACAACAAAGACAGGGAAAGGTCTCTGTGTAAGAGAAGCAATGTGTTGTCAGTTACACCTATGGAAGGAGCATGGAATATAAAGGCAACCTTTCTATCAGCACAGGCTCATCTATCATACCCAATAATAATTGTAATAGATTCATACATAGGAGGGGGAGGTTGTTGGTTTGGTTTGGTTGTTTTGTTTAATTTTTAGAAGTTTAGAGGTGTGCTTGACCAGTCTGAGGGGTTTCATTTCTGCTAAGGCACTCTGCAGTGCAAGAGCCTTTATTGACCATTGTCAGTTGTCCTTCTGGGAGCTGTGTGACAAATGTGGCAGGCATGGCTGCAGCTGTTACACCTCTTCTGATGATTATTCTGGTGCTTGGTATGAAGGAATAATTCAGAACTGTCTAATTTTGTGTTTCTGGACAAAGTCAGAAGATGGCTTTGGGTAGCATCCTTTACCAAAATGTTCATGCATGCATAGAGCTTTCAGACTTTGTATCTCTGACTATACCTTCATACTCGTAGAAATGCTATAAAGAAAAGATCAGAAAGATAACTTCTGACAGCCTCAGCTCCTACAGATGGTGGGAAGAGGCTATCTCCAGAGCAAACCAGGCTGCTTTGCCATCCTTACTGTTCCAATGCCTGGAATAGAAACAACGGATCTGGAAAGTTATTTTGTGTCTTTTAGTCAATTTGCTTTCCCTTTTCTGCCCAATTCCTACATTCATAGAGAAAAAAGTTCTTATTTAAGAACCATTTGTTCTATGGTACAGCAAAGACCTAGCAAGCAAACCTCCCTTCTGATGGGAGATTGCTGACTGCCACTAAAACAGATAAGGCTTTCTCAAAAAGAGCAGCCAGCAAAGGAGGTCACAGTGCCATGAAAATCCGGACTCTGGATAGTGTGAACAACAGTGTGGGGCTCCACCCTAAAGTAAGTGATAGAAGAACCTGTGAAAATTTGAATTATACTCAATGAAGCAAGTCTAAACTGCTCACAGAAATCACAGAAGTGATCGTTAGGCCTTGTTTGGTACAGGCACAAGAGCAGTGTGACAGGACAGTGAGGAACCCTGTGCTCTGGAGATGTGTGAGAGAAAGCTGCTTAACCATGCAGCATAAAGTTGAAGGAACTCCAAGGACCAGAGGAGACTAGCAACAGCCTGCACTACCCCACTGAAGTCACTAATGCTGCCCCTTGGTTGGCACTCCAGGAGCAGCCTGCACTACCCCACTGAAGTTACTAATGCTGCCCCTTGGTTGGCACTCCAGGAGCAGCCTGCACTACCCCACTGAAGTTACTAATGCTGCCCCTTGGTTGGCACTCTGTTAGCAGCCCCACTGAAGTTACTAATGCTGCCCCTTGGCTGTCACTCTGTTAGCAGCCCCACTGAAGTTACTAATGCTGCCCCTTGGTTGGCACTCTGTTAGCAGCCCCAATGAAGTCACTAATGCTGCCCCTTGGTTGGCACTCTGTTAGCAGCCTCAATGAAGTCACTAATGCTGCCCCTTAGTTGGCACTCCAGGAGCAGCCTGCACTACCCCACTGAAGTCACTAATGCTGCCCCTTGGTTGGCAGTCTGTTAGCAGCCCCAATGAAGTCACTAATGCTGCCCCTTGGTTGGCACTACTCTGTAGCCAGCAGTCCTGTAATCCCTCTTTTGCTGCCACTGGTACCTTCATAGTGTAACAACTTCCACTTTGATGATTCTCCATTATCAGAGCTGTAGATTCATAGAGCCGTTCAGATTGGAAGGGGCCTTGAAAGCTCTTCTAGTGCCACATTTCATGGTTTGTCTAGGACAAGTTAATACTTCTAGGAGATGTATTATAGTTTACAAATCTCATCCTTCTTGTGTACTGGATCTTAGGCAGTATAGAATACCAAGGCTAAGGGTCGCAGTCATAATTGAAGTGAACTCGAAAAACTAATTACTGCCTGAAGCTGCAATTGAGCTTTGTCCCTTTATTTTTCCAAACGAGGAGGTGCTTTTGTGTTTTGTTTCTTTTTCTCCTTGGAGAATGTTTTCAGCTGCAGGAAAGTAACACACATAGCTTGCCATATGCTTTGAGGCTCACTAAAATCAGTTTGGAACAAATCTGTCTGGCAAACACAATTTCTACAGTGTCTGCAGAGTAATATCCCTGCATGTAATGACCAAAATCTTCTGATCAGTTTACACTCTCTTTCTCTATGTGACACATATAGCAAACTGATGTACCCTTAAAAAACCACCAGTAGCAATAATCAGGGGCAAAAATCCATAGGAGAAGAGACATTACATGGTGGTGCTGCCTTACTGCTTATTGAGGTGCTGATTCAGCATTAGGCACCACTGCAAATAAACCATGGGACTAGCCAGTCAGAGAAGGAAGGTTTGGGCATAATAGGAACCGATTAGGGCAGAGGTGAAGTGCAAGTCAAGCTCACATCCAAAGCCAAAGTGAACACAAACTTTGAATTCTCTTAAGCAGCAATGTTATTGTTAAGGAATGCCTTAGAAGCAGCTGTGCTACTCTAGGTCTCTTTGGTTCTTGAGTGGTTCAAGCAGGATCAGTCTGGGATCTTCATCCCTTCCACACTGCACTGCAGTTCAGAAAGCATTAAACACATAACATGTAGAGGTAGACATTCTTAGGTGGTGTCTGTAGCACACTTTGGATTCTAGTCACATCAATGCCCTTCCACAGCTGGTTATTCTCAAATATCCACTACCATACAGATTAGACTGGTTTAGAAGTACAAGGTTAAAGTGTGATGATGCACTGCTCAAAATACAACACTTCCATGTGAGAAAAGAGTTGACAAAGACACTCTGATAGCACAGCTCAAATGCTCAGAATGATGTTTCTAAATCTGAACTTGAGAAAAAGATTGTTGGAGTCTTGTTTCCAGAGCATTGGCTACCTTAAGGAGTGTATTGCAGAAGATATGGCTTGGAGTATTATCTGGAGTGGTTTCCCTACATGAGATGCTAGATAGATGTCTGATTAATAATGTCAGAAAACTTGGGGGAAGGGAAGGGAAGGGAAGGGAAGGGAAGGGAAGGGAAGGGCACTCATTTTAGAATAGAGTGGACCAGCTGTGACTAGACAGGTAGTTTTTAGTTGGCTAGCATCGGACGGGATAAATGCCACTCAATAACTCATCACTTCTCACAGTGACACTTCCTACAGTTTAAGCAGTGAATACTGTAAATAGTTTCCCCAAATCATTGTTGTTGTTTCCAGGCTTTATGCTCCATGAAATGACTGACACTGTATTTGTGGCATCCCAACCAGGAGCCAGTATGTTTTGCATCTGAGGACAAATTCTAAAAATCCCATAACTTCTCTCTTGCAGCCTAGGATCCTTCAGTTTCTGGATGGTTAACAGCCTTTCTAAAACCAGAGATAAGGTTATCATATATCTAGATTTTCCATGACACTTGCTCTTTTCCAGCTGGAAGAGTCACCTTTCAGAATTTCTACTCTTTGTCCAGGAATCCTTGGCATATAACTGCTCAGTAACAGCTAAATATTTCCTTCTGAAAAACCCTAGTTTGAAGCATGGCAGCCTTAATTAGGGGCAAACCATCTGCTGCTGCTGTAGTCCTTAGATTTGAGCACAGCCAGAATATATTTATCTGGACAGCTGCAACTTTGCAATTGCTACACTAATCAAGAGGCTTTGGCTGCAATTTTTGCAGCAGCAGCAGTTACATTTTCTTCGCCGGCTGCAGCTGCACCAACAAGAGAGTGAAAAGAAAGGACCAGTGAGGAAGCAGAGCATCTGAAGGTGCTGATTCACAAGGGACTTTCTTTGAGATCACTTCACTTCATGTTTTAATGTGTGTGGCTCACAGGAAGAGGACTGATGGGTGGCTGCAGGCTTCAGGATGGCAATGGGAATAGCAAACTGCAGCAGCGTGTGAGGCTGCTCTGACTTCCAGAGACAGTCACTGTGGTGAGAATTCATCGTCCCACCACCAGAAAGTTGCCACACTGAGCCTCCCAACTACAGCCTGACACTGGCACTTGCTGCCCAGCTTGGCAGAGGCAGATCAGCTGTTCATGTTGTTACAGTGGAAATGAATAAACCTATTAAAAATGTTCTGTAGCTGCAAACTGTCAAGCTCTAAACCACAAAAAACTGGGGGTGTTTTGGCACATGAGAATGGAGTTATCTAATTGCATTGGCAGAACCAGAGGGATCCAAGTTTCTATTGTTTTTCAGTGCACATCCTGAATTCCTAACCGGAAATGGAGGCAAATCCTTGCCAGTGTACACTGGAAGGGTAAAGTTTGCTTTAAGAGCACAAACTTGGTTTTGGTTTTGCAGAAAGCCTATTTTCCACTACAGACAACACCAGAGAGGTTGAAACTGCTGCTCCTATTCAGAAAAGGACTTTTCTAAGGTTTATGAAGTCTCTCAGTGTATTGCAGGATAGAACAAGTGACTAAAGGTTTGTGAGATGACAGCAGAATATCCACTTCTCCTCTAATTCTTTTATTTCTATCTGCTGCATCTGAGAACCTGCCAAGTTATGGGAATCTCTGTTTAACCATTTCACAGCAGCACAGGATGTTAGGAGAACTGCAAGTCCAACCCCCCTGCCAGAGCAGGACCACAGAATCCAGTGCAGGTCACACAGGAACACATCCAGACAGGGCTGGAGAGTCACCCGAGGAGCTGGTTATCCATTCCATCAAAAAGAGGAAACTGGGAGATGTGAGAGATCCTAGAGACTATAAGAATCCTCTCCTCCCATCATCTTGTCATAAAGGCAAGTGGAGAAATCCCAGGCAACAGCCACAAATTCACTGGAGCTTCAGGAAAAAGGACGAGCTGTTGTGATCTTCTGCTCAGTGCTGTCAAGTCTTTCCATATTTATGACTGTTTCACCCTTCTCTCCCATTCCAGCTTCTCTTTTTTCTTTCTTTTTTTTTTTTCCCCATTCATCATCTTCCTTAATCATTTGGATATTCCTCATTCTCTTGCTGCTCCCAGGAATGGGCTGATGATTCTCTTTAGAGAGAAAATCAACAAGGACACAGGCGAAAAAAGGAGATGAAAGGAAGTGTTAAAAAAAAGCCATGAAGATGGAATTCACAGCCTGACACTCTCCAAGAGCCCAGCTTCCTTCAGCAGATCTGAGAGTGCAGGAGCAGCCATCTGCCAGATGCCTGTGTGCTGCAGTTTGGGCGTAAGCAGGAGCATTGAGTTGAACAAGGAAAGCTCAACAAACCACCAGAGCCTCTCCAGATTCCTGGTGACTTTTTTTCTGATCTTATTTAAGGAGGAAAGTATGCAGTTTGCTATGCCTTTCTTTCTCTGTCTCTCTTGTCCAAGTATGAGACAAAAGCAAGGGGAAAAAAATAGTTCTTTAACCTCAGGTAGCACAGATAGAGACACACTCAGGCAGTTCTGTGTATCTATTCACTGCTGAATGTACATAAAAAGTTTTGGTAACCCTTTCAACAGGTAAATGCCCAGACTCTTTGTGAGCCAGTGGAAACATCTAACACCACCCCCCCTCTGCCTTCCCCCCCCAAAAAAAAAATTGTCAAGGAATGTCAGAGGTTTAATACATTATTGTTGTCTGTTCTGAGTCTGGGTATTGCTCACTCCATTCCTTGTTAGTTCAGAGAGATCCATCCCAACCCACGCTTCCATTTCCTGTTCCACTCACGGTCTTGTACAGTTGTATTGCAACCTCTTGAGATGTCAGCATTCTCCTAAGTGATTTCCTGCACTTTGAGATAAAAAAAAAAAACAACCAAACAAAAACCACCTAATTAGAAGTTGTTAATGATTTCTCACCAGAGCAGATGTGTGAGTCACAGAGGAAGCTCACACACAAGGTGCACATCTCAAGTCGGTGTTGCTTGGCCTCAGGGTCACATAACAGCCCCTGCTCTTGCTTCCCTTAATCATTTCTTTCAATCATTAATCAGTCTGCAGGTGGCTGTTGAGGGATCCTGGAGAAAGGAATATTTTGCACCATTCTCTGTTGCGTTGTTAGGAGTAAGAAGTTCAGCTTTGTCGTTCTCAAACGCAGGTGATAGGGAGATACAAGGGTGCAAGTAAGGAGTTTTTAGTTGGTCACACTCCCTGCAGTGTGTAAATTCAGACTGGTCATCCTAGGGGACAAATGCAATGAGGGAGGAAAGAGAAAGTCATAAGACAGTAAGTTGTGTTGGCTGAATACACTTCCATCTGGGACGCATATCCTCACCACGTCTGTCACTACTGATGCATCTTCCTTTCCCTTTGTGCAGAAAAGCCTCACTCTACAATCATAGCCCTTTTCTTGCCTGCTTATCTTCCTCTAGTCCCTGAGAAATTGTGAGAGGTTCTCTATTCTCTTGTCCTGTGCTCCTCTTAAAATCTTTCTCCAGTGGAACAACATCTCTCATTCCCAGAGGCTTTCTGAAGTTCTCCAAATGCTTCTGACTTGCCTCCATCTGAGCAGACCTCTGGCTGTTAGTAAGAAAACCACCAGACAGTTTGTACTGCTGCTTCAGTTGCTGTGGAGGGAAACCAGTAGAATACTTTTGCAAAGCTGGGGTGATTTTCAGGGTATCTTTCTCACGTCTTGGAAGACCTGAGTAAAATGGGGATCCTTTTCTTCCTTGTCTGCTATGTGAACCACAGAATCACAGAATCAGCCAGGATGGACAAGACCTTCGAGATCATCCAGTCCAACCTATCCCCCAGCACCATCAATCAACTAACCCATGGCACTGAGTGCCTCATCCAGGCTCTTGGTAAACACTTCCAGGGACAGTGACTCCACCACCTCCCTGGGCAGCTCATTCCCATGGCCAATCTCTCTTTCTGGGAAGAATTTCTTCCTCACATCAGCCTAAACCTTCCCCGGTGCAGCTTGAGGCTGTGTCCTCTTGCTCTGTCACTGCTTGTCTGGGAGAAGAGACCAAGCCCCACCTGACTACAGCCTCCCTTCAGGTAGTTGTAGAGAGCAATGAGGTCTCCCCTGAGCCTCCTCTTCTCCAGGCTAAACACTCCCAGCTCCCTCAGCCTCTCCTCACAGGGCTGTGCTCCAGACCCTTCCCCAGCCTTGCTGCCCTTAACCAGGCAATGGGGAACTTCCTTAGCAGAGACAGATTCTAAGAAGTGGGGAGGTGAGTGGTCATTGTAAATGATGCAGTGAATTACTGCTGTGCTTTACTCTGTTTAACAGCCAAAAAGCAGCAGCAGCATGGAAGCCTTGGGGGCAAACGTTCCTATTAGTACTGCCTGTGACATTGCATGGCCAGGGGTGTGATAAAAGAGAAGCTGCAGGCTTCTTGTTCACTAATGTAAACATATGGGTCCAGAGTAAACTACAGCCTGCAGAAAATAATAAATACTTGGGCTATATCTTCAGCTGCTACAAAAGCTAAAGGAGTTATTTTAATTGCACCTTCTGAGCTATATACTTCTGAGTAGTAAATATTTTTTTATGTTTAGAAGCCAGAATCTATGTTACTGAAGTATTATGGAGGGGGACAAGGAGGAGATACAGTGCATTTTGTGTTAAATAACAAGAGACAGGGCTTGCAGAAAGCTAACAAACCAGCAGCAGGTTTCTGGCATCAGTGGGTGCACAATACTCTCTAGAGGTCTACACAGAGGTAGCCAGTTATTATTTTTCCTGAATATGTTATATCAAGAATCCTACAACCACCCAAAACCCAAAACAACCACAGAATCACAGAACATCAGAGGTTGGAAGGGACCTGCAGAGATCATCGAGCCCAACCCTACTGCCAGAGCAGGATCACCCAGGGGAGTCTGCAGAGGAATGCATCCAGTGAGTTTGGAAAGTATCCAGAGGAGACTCCAACAACCTCTCTGGGCAGCCTGCTCCAGTACTGTGGGATCCTCACAGTGAAGAAGTTCCTCCTTGTGTTGAGGTGGAACCTCCTGTGCTGGAGTTTCCATCCATTGCTCCTTGTCCTATCCTAGGGCACAAGTGAGCAGAGGCTGTCCCTGTCCCTTCCCTATTGAGAGACATTGATCAGATCCCCTCTCAGTCTTCTCCTCTCCAGGCTAACCAGCCCAAGGGCTTTCAGCCTCTCCTCTCCAGGCAGTGCTCCAGTCCCCTCAGCATCCTTGGAGCCCTCCCTTGGACTCTCTCCAGCAGATCTCAGTCTCAAAGTTAAGCAGGAGATGTTTGCACATGAATTATGCAGGTATTTCTTTTAACCAAAACCCCTTGCAAACATGGTCTTTTGCAGCTCCTTGGCCTTCTCATCTCAAACTGGAAGGAAAGCAGGGTGCAGGCATAAGAATGGATCATGGGAGGCAGCAAACATAGCCAGCCCTTGTGTACAGGCAAAAAGAACCAGGATGTTTCAACTTAAAGTGTGAAGAGTTCCTTGACTCATGACCAGAAATAACTGGGTTTCAACAGCCTATATGAAAAAAAAAAAAATCACTGAAAGTGTGTTTCCTATTTTCCACTTTCACACAAGAGGAGGGAGATGTGCATATAAAACCTGTCTGGGAAATTGCACAAATATCCTTCCCATCCCTCAATCAGAATTTATTGCCATAAAAGGAAACAAGCTCCATATCCCTGCATGATAAGAACAGTGACAAACATAAATACCTGTGTTTGTGTAGAAATTCCAAATTAATCAGATTTCAATGCCTGCAGGGGAAAGGGAATCTGTAACACAGTGCAAACAATGTCAAAGGAATAGGACCAGTCATGGATCACACTTCTGATAAAAAAAAACAAACCACAACTATCACTCCTGGGAAGTTCAGAGGTTTCTTCCCTGCTTTTACATCTTTATACCACGTGTAGACCCACTCCTCACTGAGCATGTTGTCTGTGGCAGCAAAATAAGTATCTTCCCATCCCTGACCATTGTCTGGCATGGAGCAAAAGAGCAGCAAAGCAAACATCTGCAAGACTCTCTCATTTAAAAGATTAGCTCTAATATAAAATTACTTTATCTTGTCTTGCAACTATTTGGAAACTCATTAAATTTACAACAGTCACTTCAGATGGAAATTGCTTCTTTCCCCTGAAGAGGCTGTTAACTGTAGTCACGTATTTCACACTCTTTCAGCCCAAAGCCTGAAATCCCTGCAAAGTGAATGCAGTGACAGGGCCCAAGGATGGAGCTCAGAGTGTCTTCCTTGCCTTTTCCCTTGGTGCCTGCCCAGAGAGGAGCTGACAAGGCATGTGCTGCCTTGCTAATCGAGCAGTAGATGGAGTGTCCCAGCTTTATGTTGACTGGATGGGAGCAGAGGAGTGGAAGAAGTAATGAGCATCGTGAGCAGCACCACCAACCCGCTGTGCAGTTCATGTAATGTAATCCTGGGAACCCTGCTGCAGCGAGCTAGACATGCAAGGCTTCTGATAGCATGTCATCAGCATTTGCATTTGCAGCTTGGAAATGATCATTTGGGGAAGGCTGATGGATTTGGAAATACTGTGGTTGATATTCTGCAAGCTGATTAAAAAAATTGCATTTTCCTGGAAGCAAATGGCCCTGCCATTGCTCTTGATAGAAGCTGTTAGACAGGCAGGCCAGAGGGTTTCAAATGATTGCTGCAATGACACTTAGCCATACACTGAGTAAGTCAAACCATGCACTTGTAAGCAGCTTTAGCAACCAATAGAATCTCATGTTTCTGGTTAGTTTTTCCCTGGCAAATTTATTAGGATAAACACAAACAAATCCTTGAACCTGAACGTGTTTCTTCAGAGCATTATTGCCTTATATCACAAAATGACAAGGGGCAGGGATACAGAGAAGCATCAACTCCCCATGATCCCAGAGGAGGCATTTAATGACCTCTTATGCCACCTGACACTCACAAGTCTGGGGGCCAGAAGGGATTCAGTCTAGAGGGCTGAGGGAGCTAGTAGAGGAGCTTGGTAAGCCAATCTCCATCAGCAGCCCTGGCTAACAGGGGAGGTGCCAGGCAATGTGTGACACCAATCTACAGAAATGGCTGAAAGGAGGATCTAGGGAACTCCAGGCCTGTCAGCATGACCTCAGTGCTGGGGAAGATTACAGTTCATCTTGGTTCATCTTGGGTGCACTCACACAGCAAGGGCAGGGTAACGGTGGGACCAGGCTCAGACAGCATGGGGCCATGAAAGGCAGGTCCTGCTTGACCAGTCTGATCTCTTTCTATGACCAGGTGACCTGCCTGGTGGATGAGGGAAAGGCTGTGACTGTTGTCTGACTGGATTTCAATAAAGCCTTTGACACCATCTCCACAGCATTCCCCTCAAGAAACCTGAAAGCCAAGGTGTAGCCAGGTGGCCTCTTTGCTGGATTAAAAGCTGTCTGGACAGCTGTGGCCAGAGTTAAATCCAGCCTCTTTGCTGGATTAAAAGCTGTCTGGACAGCTGTGGCCAGAGTTAAATCCAGCTGGCAGCTGGTCACAAGTGGTGTCCCCCAGGGCTCAGACTTGGGGCCAGTTCTGTTTCACATCTTTATCAGTGATGTGGATGAGGGGATCAGGTGCACTCTCAGCAAGCCTGCAGATGACATGAAGTTGGGAGGGAGTGCTGATCTGCTCGAGGGTAGCAAGGCACTGCAGAGACACCACAAAAAGCTAATCTCTGTCCAAATCTACCTGGTAAGAATTTGCATTCTTCCACAGGATAAATCTCACCTTTAAACATCAATCTACTGCATTCATTTCCATGGAAGCTAATTCCTCATAGAGCAGTACCCAGCCTCTCTGACAACTGCTTTAAGAACAGGAACAATATTGGTTCACAATATAGAATTTGTAGATGTAGGACTACAAAAAGAATGAGAAGTGCAAATTCACTTCACATAACGGATGAGAGGTTTACAGCAGAGTGGAAGAAGGATTGTACACAGAGGAGGTGTGTGAATTGCTGCCAAGCAAACACACAAGTTGCTAAAACTGAGTAGACAAAGCTTTTGTACCCCTCTAAGGTTTGGACAACCCAGTGCCTGGAAAGCCTTAGAGTACCCAGAGCTCTGTCTCCTGAGGAATTCCCACAGCTTCTGCTAAGGTAGAACTGAAACAGAAATGGAAGAGTCCAAAAGGCAAATCCCTGTCTGGACTCAAGCAAATCAAATGTTACACACACACACCCCCCAGGGCAGAACTGCCACTGCAAAATCACAAACTATAACTTGCAAGTATGAGGACTCTCATACCTGATCTTGATGGAGGCCCTGCTCAAGATGCCACAAAAAGAGAATTCCATAAGACGTCAGAGAGACACCCCCCAGTATTAACATTTTGAAGAACATCTTCCTTTAACACCTTCTGTAGGGAGATGCTATCTTTATTTTGCTTTTACTTTGCACCTGGCTTCCTCTCCCTGCTGGGATTTGCTAGAATCCCCAACACTGAATTGCTAGACCAGCCCAGATGGAAGCAAAGGAAGCTGTATTTACAAGCCTAACTACAATCTACACTGAAATGCAATGAACATGTACCAAATACACAGTATTTACTATATTTACAGGGATTTACAATTTATAAACAGCACAAGAACCCCCCTGACCCAAAACCAGGGGAGCTGCTAATAGCTTCCCACTCCCTGCCCCCCTCCTTACCCTTATGGACACAAAGGGACAAGAGAAATGAGCAGAGGGTTACTATGTTAGGATACTCAGCCAAAACAAAGAACACAGCCAAGGTCAAGCAGAAGCAAGTTAGTGTCTCACAGGGTGAAGAAGCCAAAAGAGAGAGAGAACTTTTCATTACTAGCTTATGTTTGTTATCTGTCCAGTGGATTGGTTAGAACTTATCATTATTTTCCCTGTTACACCCAACAGTAATTTATTTACCTCCTACCACTTTCTGTTCGAGATCGGTGGAAAATTTTAAAGGTACAGCCTAAGGGCCCCACAGATGACTGCAGTTGCCATTTTGGGTTTTGCTCTATTTTCTAGTTAAAAAATGGGACTATAACTGTCCCAGAAAGCTTTTAGTTGGTGAGGGGAAAAGGAGAGTTTTGTTGTTGCTGCTGCTTTTGGGATCTATTTAAATGTAATTACGACAGTAGCAGACTTTGCAGACTGTGATTCCCATGCTTCTTGCCAGAACAGTGAGTCAGTGACACCATAGCGAATTTAGGTCTCTGATAGTGTTTTACTCCTTCTGCTTAAAATGGGGAGTGCCAATGGGATCATCAAGATACATCTTGTTGGCAATAAGTCATTGAATTCAGTCACTGTGCCACACACAAATTGTTGGTAAAGCATTTTATACGTGGGATAAAAAAAAATCATGGGATCAAGAACCTCCTCAGACAAGATGTCCTGCTTTTAAATGAGATGTGCTGCTGATGTGAGTTGGTAGAACTGGCCTTGTTTAGACTTCTAGTTATGATCAGAATGGTTGTTTTTCTTCCAAGCAGAATGCATGAAACCATAATGTTGTGTCACTGACTTCTGACATTTTCAGCTTATATCTTCTAAGTGTGTGTGGCTCAGTGACTGATTTTAAGTTAGCCTGGCTATGATAGCCATAGACAAATATGCTTTTTGATTTTAAATGACCTACCATAAATGAATCATAAATGAAGCACCCAGCCTCCACAGTCATGATGCACATTTGTGCTTTTCCAATGGTTGGGTGATGCTGCAGTAATACGTGTAAGAGCTTGAGAAGTAGGACAACACAATTCCTTACCCATTTTAGCTCTCTTGTAAGCTAACCTAAGATTCTCTTTCTTTCCTCAAGAGATCCTCTATAGGATCACATAGCATCAGTGGACTGAAATACATGTGTTTAAACAGCACAAGTCTTCTGCCTGGCAAAGTCTGGCAGAGCTGACTTTCTGCTGACATGCTGCATCAGTAAAGTAGCTACCTGGTGAACAAGAGGCAAAGGTGGAAGCATGGATCACTCAGTGTAGCTATTAACTGCATGTACTTCAATAAGCAGTGGGTTTGAGAGGCTGTTACAGATGGAAACAAAATGCTGCAAAGGTGTAGGGACTGGCAGAGGCAAATGCAAGCAAACAGGAATACAGGAGAAAAGAAAGTACACATCCATACAGACAGGTTGCTCTGCATGTGCATGCACAAGCTTTGATAGATGCATACACATATTGTTTGGAGTGGGAAAAGTCAGAATACAACTGAGGACTACTCAGGTATGTATGCCCCAGCTTTGTACTCATGTAAACTCTCTGCTTCTCTATGCAGTGAAGCCCGTGGTCAGAACAAGGCAGAAGATACAAGCTTGCATTGCTGGTTCTCACCCCCTGCAGATCTTGTACAGAGAAATCTCTTTTGTTTGATGAATATTTAAAGCAGATTGAACTATTGCTCCACTCACAATCAAACCAGACACTTGTAGGCTTAATGATGAGTGACAACTCAAGCCAGAATCTCAGTGCTGGCTCACTTCTCTCCTTCATCTCTGTGCCCTCAGGGATTACAGTTCTAATGTCTCTGTTGCTGAGGAAATTACATGATTAAACTAGGCAAATCAATTACTCCCCACATTTTCAGGTTTATTTTTACATCCCAGAGCCATCTTTGGGACTTCATATTGGAGTGAAACATCTACAATGTTCTTTATATCACTTTCATTTTTCATTTTCTTAGAAACTGTTTCAACTTTTCTATTCTTGCCCATCCATAGTATCCCAAAATAGGCACCTGGGTATTTTTACTTCACGGTTTTCTTTAACCCTTTTAATAGGGCCAATGCTGCATTATCAATCTGTCCACAGTTTTCTTTAACCCCTTTGACAGAATCATAGAATCATAGAATTGTCAGGGTTGGAAGGGACCTCAAGGATCATCCACTTCCAAACCCCCTGCCATGGGCAGGGACACCTCACACCACAGCAGGTTGCTCACAGCCACATCCAGCCTGGCTGCAAAAACCTCTAGGGATGAGTCTTCCACCACCACCCTGGGCAACCTGTGCCAGTGTCTCACCATCCTCATGGGGAAGAACTTTTTCCTAACATCTGATCTGAATCTACCTATTTCCAGCTTTGTTCCATACATTATCAGTCTGTCCAGATGGAGCTAGTGTTTATTTCTATTTCAGACGAGCCATCTCCAGCTGTGTCCCCTGCCAATCATTCTGCAATGACTCTTCCAGTCATATTCTCTTGCACACATGTGCACACAGGTACCTGCCTGTGCTTAGGTATTCACAGGTATATAATAAAACTTCGTTTCTTGCCTGGTCAGATTTTCTTATGCAGTCCCAATTTATCCTGTCTAATGAGACAACTTCTAGCAGCAGTCATGTTGACAGTAAAAGTAATAGCTTTACAAAAGCAGTAGCCTGTTGCTGCAGACTGCTGTATTGAAAGATGAATGCTCTGGTTTGGAGCACATCTTTTTATTGAGTGACTGCACTCCGTGACGGGAGATACGTGTGTGAGAGAAGAACATTCCTAGTTGCCAAGTTTTCTGATAAAGACAACCAATTAATCTTTGTCTATTAGAAATGAGGAGAGGAATTAATTCCTATAAACTAGTGTGAAGACAAAGTTCAACTGAAACTTAACAATATTAAAGTTCTTTGCAACTCTCCTTCCATGCACTGTCTGAACTACTTTGCACTCTTGTCAGCCTATGATTTTACAGAACTTCTGAGATCCAAGAAGCCAGCAATGGTGAGAAACACTAAAAAGTATCAATTATCCTGGCAGTGACTATTACCTAAACCCAACTGACTAGTTGCATTTATATTAGCTCATCTGTAGGGAATTTACTATAAAACAGCAGCTCCATGAGAAAGACATCTTGCAAGTAGGATGCTCAGTTCCTTGCTCTAATCACAAGTTAGTTCCTTGCTCTTACCCCAAGGGCACAAAGGACTCAGGGACACCAGGAGCTTGTAGCCTGAGCTGTAGCAGGGTGTTAAGCAAAGCCTTTTGGCTGATCACATTAGGTGATTATGAAGCTCTCTGTCCTGGTCTCAGTCTTTATTTACTAGCAGAGGGATTTTCCATGGCCTTCTTAGTGCCCCAAGCCAGAGCTCTCTCACCACAGAGAGCAGACACACAATGTTTCACAGGTCATGGGTGGTGATTAAATGCTGTGTACTTCTGAGCTCCAGATGATGGCAAATTTAAAGCCTCTTGCAGTGCTGAGCTTGTCATTTCCTGTTGTCACTATCATCAATGGAAAATCGAAGAACAAGAAATTCACTCCCTTGCAATAGTAAAAGAGGCTTGTGAGGGATTATTTAGGTAACAATACTACCGAGGGTTTAAAAAGATCATCAATCCAAAACACCTATGGAGATTAGATGCAGCGCAGTCCGCAGCTGAAATCCATCTCCCTCGCAGGAAGTCAGCGATCAAGCTGCATGCAACAGAAGCCTGCAGGCCTCCAGGTGCTTCATTTTACCTTTCCAATTCACTGCCTAAACTGCAGGATGCAGAGCTCCCCCAGAGCTATAATCTCCTACCTGCAGACTACAGAGCAGCGGCAGCAGCGGCAGCAGCACATGACCCAGAGCCCTGGGACAAGCGGACTTGTGTCAACCTGCCCTTGGCATCCCTCACACAGCTCTGCCACCTGTGCCTCTCCTGGGGCTGCAGACAGACATGCACACAGAAACAGAACATGGCCCTGAACCATTTATCCTTCATTCCCCTCCCTGCCAGCAGACCTTTTTAGCTGAGAGAATTATCCTCAGCTGTGGGGAAATTTAGCCTTTTATACAAGCCAACAATTTCTTTAGGCTGATTTCATGATGCAGAAGTATTGAGAGGGAGGAAATATTACATTGTCTGGAAAATCTTGGTTTTATTACAGATTTACAATAAATATCAACAAATATTTTAAACCCTCAGGAGGATCAGTGCACACTGACTTCCTGCTTATTAAATGTTTTTTTCTACAATATTTGCTTAAAAATATTTAAGTCCTACTTTTAAAAGCATCATCAGTCATCAAAAGAACAAACTCTTCATCATTGTTTCCTGTGAGTGACATCAGAGGGTGTTGTTTTTGATGCATCTACAGTTGCACTGGACTTATGCTCAGAAATCACAGCAAAATTCAGATGAGCCTGAAAAAGAGAATCCCTCTGTTGTGGTAAGTGCTAGTCAGTGGTGTGGCCTCCACTCTGATCCTCAATTTACTTTAAAAAGACTTAACAGCTGTCAATTTGAAGCAACAAGTTTGGAATAGCAATGACCATCTCATCTTGTTTATTGATTTGAGACTTCTCATTCCGCTTTATCCAGTGTGCTAACAGCCAGAGCCTCCTTAGCTGCTTTCAGATGTACTTACAGAAAAACTTTAACGCAAGGGGATAGATTTGGAATAGATTTTTCCTGGCTAACTAATAACAGCAACAAGAACAGCAACAGTGTTTGACAGCTGTTGCTTTTCCTTATCAGAAGCATTGCAAAGGATGAAGCTGTGAAATCGTCAGTGTAAGCTTTAGAAAGGTTCCTCAGGAAAGTTCAGCACAAAACTGGAGGAAGGGGCTGGGTTTGGGGTTCACCTGAATTTCTGATTTCCAGTATCTTTGAAGTCTTAATCTAGAAAAATCTGTGAGTTTCACTTCAATATCATGATGAGTTAATAATTTTTTCTGTTAACAGTGTGTATGTGCTACTTGGGGTTTTTTTATTTTCCTTTTTGCCATCAAACACCTTAATTCTTTTATCTTGTGTTCAGTGTACAACTTCTGCCACCCAACTCTGCCTTGTCTTTTCCCCAACACCTTATACAATGGGAGAGGGCCACAGAAATTTCTCCAATCCTTTACCCAAAGGCTGAGCTGTTCTGGGACATTTAGTTCAACAACAGAAGAGAAGGTGGGAAAGGATGAATGCTGGCCTGGCAGCTCTGAAAGCAAGCTGACAAACTTACAGTGACAGGATAGGAAGTCCCTGGGCATGAGGAGCCAAACGGCAGGAAATCCAAATCCAGTGAACAACAACAAATACTGTGACATCTTCCCAAATCAGGACTGAAGGAGGAAAAAAAACCCTGAGTAACACAAAAATTTCCATCTGCCAGAAGGGGTTAGCCAGCTTCTTTTCCAGCATCTCTGCAAAACTGACAGTGTAATATCAGCTGAATGCAGCAGTTCCATCTTTGCCATTTAAGATTTATGTCATATTGTGTCCTGTTTATCAGTGTGGGCTTGAGAGCAGCTGCCCTGACATAAATCATCACCAAGTGTTTACACAGAAAATGGGAGGCTTTGTTTTCTCTTTCCTTTTTTTTTTCTGGGGGTGGGGTGGGGAGGTGTGAGTAAGAGAAAGTGGATGGGATTTGAAAAGATTTAAAAGAAGATATAAATCATTTTTTAAGGTTTTGTGACATTCGAGCCTTCAGAGGACAAGAGTGTGCAAAGTTTTATGTGCCATCTATCTTACTGAAAACAGAAAGCAACTCTATCCCAAAACTGTGGCCAGCCACCAAAGAGCACATGGAATTGTTGGGGCATCCTCTGCTTTGTGATCTCTATGAGTAATGTTTGCTAAATACTACAGAACAGCACCAGGGAAAGATTTTGTTCCTTCTGTTGCTGCTACCATTGCTACCTAAATCACAGAATCACAGAATCACAGAACTTTAGGAGTTGGAAGGGACCTCAAAAGATCATCTAGTCCAACGTCACTGCCAGAGCAGCATCACCTATGCAAGAACCTTTTTCAGTATCTTTTTATGAGCCTTGGGTGTCAAGATCACAAGAATTTTTGCTTATGCACTCTTGCCTCAGCACCTTTTTATACATGCTCTTTGGTTAAAAATAATAACCTCTCCTTTTTATTCACAACAATTTCTCAATTTATCAATATCTATGTAACAGTTCTTGGATGTTTACAGAATCACAGAATGAACCAGGCTGGAAGACACCTCCAAGATCATCAAGTCCAACTTATTGCTGATTTGATTTTGTTGTCCTTGCTTCTCTTTCAGCTTCTCTCCTTTTGCTGTTGCTGTTTGTTGGAGAGGAATTTGGAGCTCAGGAATGTTGGTGCCCTGTATATCTGTCCCAGATATCAGAATCACAGAATGTTAGGGGTTGGAAGGGACCTCCAAAGCTCATCCAGTCCTACCCTCCTGCCAGAGCAGGAGCACCCAGAGCAGGTCACACAGGAACACATCCAGGTGGGTTTTGAATATCTCCAGAGAGGGAAACTCCACACCCTCCTGGGCAGCCCGTTCCAGTCTTCTGGCACCCTCACAGGGAAAACATTTTCCTCATATTTCCATGGAACTTCCTATGGCTCAGATTCCACCACTGCCCCTTGTGCTGTCCTTGGGCATCACCCAGCAGAGCCTGGCTCCAGCCTCTGGGCACTCCCCCTGCACATCTTCATCACCAGCAATGAGGTCACCTCTCAGGCTCCTCCTCTCCAAGCTACAGAGCCCTCAGCTCCCTCAGGCTCTCCCCATACGGAAGATGTTCCACTCCTTTCATCATCATATCCCACAAACTCCTCATCTGGTGACAGAAACTTGGTTAAAGTTGCTAGCACCTCCTTACAGCTGTCATCTGTCACTGTGCTACAGGAGTTAGAAATACTTTGACAAAACTTCTGTTCTCCAAGGCAGCAGAAGCTGATCAGGATTTCTGTTTGCAGTGCTGCCTGAAATCAGACAACTCAAGGCAGTCGTTGGTGTCCCTGGGTGGCAGCAGACAGAGATAACCACCTTCCTCCAATTTATCTTTTTCCATCAACTTCATGTGAGAATTTAGCTTTTACCTGGCTAAATTCCACCAGAGGAAGTGATGTTTTGTAGGTCCATCATGAAGACCACTGTTTAGAGACCTACCTCTTACCAGCTGCAGACAGAGCCTGTAAATAGGCAGGGGCAAAATGCGCCAGTAATGACATTTTCCATCTCCCTGGCTCTCTGCCTCCTAGTATACAACTTGTGCTCCTGCTTATACTTATCAAAACAAACAAAATTTTGTTTTTAGATGATAAGGAAGAACAGACACATCAGGGTAAAATGACGCAACTGTTAATGCACAGTCATTCAAATCACACTGTTCCATGTGTGCTCCATGAAGCCCCAATATCTGTAGTCATTTTGCTTTACCAATAAACTTCAAATCTATAAGTATATCTTGACACAACTGGCAGCAGTTGTTGTATTCAACTGCATGGAAAGCAAATGAATGCTGGAAAAAAATATTACAAGATAAAGGGCTTGGTGCCATCATAATTTTTTTTTCTCTAGGTTCATCTAAACTCTCATCTAGACTCATTCAGGCTTTCCCCCGATCCTACCTTTCATCAGGCAGTCAAGCTGAAGTAGAGGTTAAATCAGACAAGTAGACTGGCAGCTTTTGGGAAGGAGTTACAGCTGAGATCTGCCTTGTGGGATACCTTAGTCCTGCAAGATGATGGAGGGTTGCACGTAGGGATTTAACAGGGATTTGAATAGCCACATTTAGGCAGTTTTGATTCATCTGTTCTGGTACTGCTGCACGTTTCTTTACACTTGGATAAGAGATTTGTTTTCTTTATACCACCATACCTCATTCTGGCAACTCATGGTGGTGTTTCCCCCATGGGTACCTTTCCCTTTTTTCCTCTTTCCACACTCCTATAAGACTTAGTTCCTTATGTAACCACAAGTATGATTTTATCCCTAAAATGTTTGAGGATTTGATCAGAAATGGAGGAATTTCTGATCAAAAGAACTAACTTTCTACACTCCTGTAAGACTTAGTTCCCTGTGTAAGCATGGGTATGATTTTGCCCCTAAAATGCTTGAGGGATTGATCAGAAATGGAGGAATTGCAACACAATCACTGACTTTCTACACCCCTGTAAGACTTAGTTCCCTGTGTAAGCATGGGTATGATTTTATCCCTAAAACGTTTGAGGATTTGTTCAGAGATGAAGGAATGACAACCACAGCACCATTCTCATTTCCCCTGTTTTCTGGTTCAGTTGCCCTGCTGTTAGTGGGCAGCTGTGCTACAGAGCAGCGTCCAGGCTGCTGAGTGCACTCCTAGGCATGGGCAGCTAATGTCATGATTTGAAATCTGTATTTTTCCCTAGGCAAGAATGGCCTTTCAGACTCAAACCACTCTGACGATTGGACTGCATTCAGCTGCAGGAAGATGTTTGGCACTACAACCCCCTTAGATGGCACTTACTGAACTTCTCCTGAACCAAGCTGCAATGTTTCCCTCCTTGAAGGGTGCTATAATAAAGAAGAAAGCTTCCATAAACATTCAGCAGAATAAATGATTCTTCTGGGCAGCAATGGCAGGGGGCAGAAGAACTGCTTACGTCAAGTAGAGCTAAGATTGCATTCAGCAGCTGGCTTCATAAAGCATGTATAAAATATGTGGTAAAAACACAGGAAGATCCACAGGATTCCACAAGTTCCACCCCAGGAGTCCAGCATTGTTTGGCAGAAGCAGGTTTTTTAGACATTGTTTCTGCTGTGGGGAGAAGAACAAAGGGGAAGCTAGGACACAATCCTCGTTTCATGCATTGGGTCTATTAAGCATCTGCTTTTCAGCTGGAGGTCTAGTGGAGACAAGAATTCTGTATGGATCTGCTTTTTGCCCAGTAAAACATTAGGTTTTTCACAATTGAGTTCTGTCATGTTCTATATTTACTTTTTTTTGATTGAAAGAATCAACTATAGGCCATTTTAGAGCCAATATTAATCTTATTATTTTGTTCCACTGGGAATAAAAACCAACAAAACCCACCCTAAAATAGCTAGGAACCTTTTCAGCAATATAAATGACTCTTTTCTGAGCATTTTGTGCCACAGATAAACTGTGAAATTAGCCATTTTTTGCCTTAATCATTCCTCCAGTTTGCCAGCAGTGATTAATACACTACCCATGTCCCAATAGCTTCCTGTCAGTTACAGAAGATCCATGGTTTAAAGAAAAAACCTAATGAAATAGTCACAATTCAACTTTATTACTAGAAAGTGAGAGGTTTTTCTTTTGACATCTGTGCAGCCATGGCTGTTAGCTGGATCTGAAAGATAAAAAATGCACTGTAGAATATGAAGGAAGGGTCAATTTAGGGGCCAATATTTTCGAATCCAGGGATTTGTATTTTTTTTCAGAGATGCATTTATTTCTCACCAAGGACACCTAGCTGAAAGTTAAGGTAGACACATAATAAATGCAAGCTGTCAAAGAAGATATTTATACCAAATTTAAGGGTCTAATGCCAGGAAAATTGAGCCACATTGTCACAGGCACGTGAGACATGCTAAAGCTCCTTGTCTCCAAGTGTTTTACTGCAGCCCATGAGCAGCTGAATCCCTTCTGTGCTGAGCCAAATACCTCAGCCTCTGTCTGGCTCTCTCAGGAAAGGCTTAGGGCACCTGAGACATTCATGGAGGGATGACAGGATGATAGAGAATTTATCTCCACCATTTGGAGTAGCAGCTGAAAAACCACTGCAGAGCACCTGATGTGCTTCAGAGGAGCAATGGCCAATACATTTGCAACATATTGCTGCCATCATCACAAGCAGTGAGACCCTCACTTTCACAGAATGAGTGGTGGACCTCAGCTGTCTTTCCCTAGAAGAAATTTGAGCCTAGGACTTTGAGACCAGTGAAAGCTGCCCACAAGTCAGGGCAGGCAAAAGAGAAGCCTACTGAAGTCTGGCCTCTGATGAATCAGCAGTATGAAAGTAATGGATGCAGAAGGATGAGCATCCAGAGACCATGGCTCTCTGACTCAATGACTCAAATGCAAGAGGTACAATTGACCAACAAAGTATTTAATGACTTCTGATGAAGTAATCACAAGATCATTACAAATCAGGAATAATCATCACCACCTGACTTTTGTCTAAGTATAAGCTACAAGCACACAGGATTGTTTAAAACATTGAACCCCAGCTTCAAATGGGCAAGAAATGAAAAGAAAAGGCTAAGAAAAATTAGACTATTGCTATGTCTTCTAGAGAAAATCCTTCTGCCTGTAGATGGGTTAGGATGGGACTGCAATAACAGAGACACAGGGATGTCTAAAATAACTACTTCTACTGAGCAGTCTTTTCCATCTTTGTCTTACTATGAAATTCCAATTTGTCCCTGTCTAGGGTGGAGTATTGCAGAACAGATGTTAAGTAAGGGCAGGGAAAGGGGCAAGGAGTGGAGAATTTAATGAGTCTGCATGGATGGGAATCCAATATCTTCCATATATGTGGCAATATTGCTAACATACTGTCTCATGCAAAAACATGGGTTTTCACAGAAAAAAAAATAATATGGAAGCAGAAATTTAGAACTCCTTAAGGATATTAGCTGTTAATTTCCATGGGCTGGGAACCCAGAACTTTAGAAGATCACTACTATTTCATGTGGTTAAAAACATAGAGGATATCCAAGTACAAAGCCTTGTCTGCTGCCCAGTGGGTCAGAGGTATGAGAGACAGGGAGAGAAGAGACAGGGAGAGAAAAGACAGAGCAAGCACTCTGACAAGGCTGTGGGCTGGCTGATGTGCAGCTGATATGCAGGAAAAAGTTGTTGTCCAAAAGTAATTATTCCGGGGAAAATTCTGGATGCAATAGAGCTAGCAGCAGCTATCAGGAGGTGTACTAAAAGGGTACTTGATCTTAGAAAGAAGTTCTTCACAGGCAGAGAGATTGCCTATGGGAATGTGCTGCCCAGGGAGGGGCTGGGGTTGACATCCCTGGATGAGGCACTCAGCGCCATGGTCTGGTTGATTGGATAGGTTTGGGTGATCAGTTGGACTTGGTGATCTTGGAGGTCTCTTCCAGCCTGTCTGATTCTGTGAGTTTTCACGAGTCTCTCCAGGTGCATGTGTTGCTTGCAGGGAGACATTGACAGCTGATACTGCTTTTGGGTGTGGTATCTGAGATAAATTCCAGAAGGACAGAGATGCAAGAATGCCTCCTTCAAGAAGTAAGAGGGACTTCTTCAGAAGAGGAGTGTCCAGACATAACGGAGGAAGAACTGTGAAGTCCATATTCATTACGCACACAGGGGCACACATACACAGACACTCCCCACTCCCCAGATACACTCCCACACATGGAGGTCTCTTGCACTGTGCCTCCACTTTTCTCAGGGCCTCAGTATCTCATCCTCCTTATCTCACTCACTGTACAATAACTACAGCAGTGGTTGTGGTGGGTTGAAATTCCCCCCAACATTAAATTGCCAGAGCAACCCAGCTGGAAAGCAAATGGAAGCTGCCTTTACAAGCCAGACTACAAGCTACAATGGAATGCAAGGACCCTGTACAAAATGTATAGCATTTACAAGATTTACAGGGATTTACAGTTTCTAAGGCCAAAACCAGGGGAGCTAATAGCTTCCCACTCCCTGCCCCTGCCCCCTGATTACCCCCAAGGTCACAAAGGGACAAGTGAAAGAGTAGAGAGTTGTTAGAACTTAGCCAAAACAATGCAGTCAAGGTCAGCAGAAGCCAGCAGAGGCACAAAGTTAGAATCTCCCAGAACGAGGAAGCGAAAAAGAGAGAAAGATTGTTTATCAAACCAATTCTTATGGTAGATATCTGTCCAGTGGATTGTTTAGAATTTATCATTATTTTCCTTTCTACACCCAGTGGTGATTTATTTACATTTTACCACTTTCTGTTAAAGATCTGTGGAAAATTTTAAAGGTACATTCTCAAACTACCAGAGTGGTGCATTCAGCTGTGGTTGGTGTACTGCTGACATGAACTCAGACAGTTGGTCACAGAGTCCTGTTAGAAGCATTTAGACTTTTTCTATTGCTGTTCTCTTCTGAAAGCAGCCCTGTGCTCATGAATTCAAGTGATACCTCTTCCCAGAGAAAACACTGCAATTTCCTTGTACTTTACCCTCATTTTTGATCACTGATCAGAGAAACTAGAAGAAATTTATAGTCCTTTAGGTATAACTTGAAGCTATTATGTCTAGTATCCCAATGAAGCGTTTGATTTCAATATAATGAGTTCAAAGGATTGATCTTGGTGTGGAGAGTCCATAAGTCAGAAGCAACACGAGCTGGCTGTGAACACAGAGCACTGCAATATGCACACAAAGTGCTTTATAAAAATCTGCTTTGTGGGTGAAGAAAAATGGGTCATGGTGAAGAAACATGCTGGAGAACTGCTGAACATTTGCACTGAAACCAGAGAAAGCCACAGCAGTGACAAAGGGGTAGATACATAAAGAACCTGCCACTCAGAGCTGGATCATTAGAACTCTCCTAAAGGGGCTGGGGTCCCTGAAGCAGCAAAAGGGCTTTGCAGTTACTGCTCTGATGGAGAGGCTGGAAGGAGTTAAAGTGACTGAGTGCAGCAAGCCCACAGGCAGATAGTTTAACAGTGAGCACAAATGAAATGCAACCAACCTGCTGCAGTTTTCCTCTCATTGTGTCTCTAATGCATTCCATTTCCACAGCTCCCTTCACACTCAGCTCACAGAATTAGCCATTAACTTCTTCTCTCATCTCACCAAAATTTTTTGGAATTCCCATTAAATTTTTCCACCTACTGTTTAAGAGCGTAACATAAAAGATACAAAAGTTTATTGTGTTACATTTTATCATTTGATTCATTTTCATAATGTGAGCTTAAGGTTTGCTTATTAAATATGGGCTTAAGTGAGCTGGTAAGGTTGTACTGGAGCCTTTAGGGTAACTCTGATTTACAGTTAAAATTTGGTTTCCATTTCCATGGAGGAAAAAAACCCCACAACAATCAGTAATGCAGTTAAGCACCGTCCAAAAAAATTATATTTGCTGTCTTTTGATCTGTCTTTACAAATATACTTCAAAACCAGATCTGAAACCAACCAGTGACTCAACCCCCTTCATTCCATGGAATGCCTTAATTATGTTGAAACCTGATTATTCCAGAAGAGACAGATTTTAGCATTTCACAGCCATCTAAAACATGTTGAAGTCCTCATTAACAGGAACAAGTTGAACTTTTAAGTATCCAAAGCCATTCAGTACACCATGAATAAAATTCTAAAATCTTTCCTTTATGACTGGTACATAATGGGTCTCCACCCTGAACAAAAGTAAAATCAATACAAATATTGATTTTTTTTTTAAATATTCTTTGGCTTATTTCTCTCATGTCTAAAGATCATTAAATTTCATGTGTAATTTTTACTGATAGCAGCACTGTCACAGTAATTATTTCATAAGCAGCTTTCACAGGAACTCATTAGTTTATACTTCCTCCAGAAAGCTACTTCACATATCCTTGTGCTGGGTTTCTGTGAATGGAATCATTATGGACTAGACAATGGTTGCAAGGATGCTGCTCTGAATTAATGAACAACCTTTATGAACAACACTGAGAAAACTTCCTAAGGAGGAAATTGAACCACAATTTCCTTGATATTTCTTCCTTGAACTCCAACACAAATCAAGAACTATCAGGGTAGCAAGCATTCATCCTTCCTCTCTTTTGGCAAGGGAGTGCTGTGTAGGATCAATCTCTCTGTCTTCACTGCTCAAAAGGCTTTTAAAGTTCAAACCCTTTGTAGAGGAGTCCACGTTTCTAAATTCTTTGTAACCTTCAGATTTCTTGAAGGTCTCCAGAGGAAAATGTGTTTACTTAATATTCACAGTCTCACAGTATATCAGAGTTCGGAAGGGACTTCAAGAGATCAGCAGGTCCAATCCCCCTGCCAGAGCAGCATCACTTAGGGTAGTCCACACAGGAATGCATCCAGGTGGGGTTGGAAAGTCTCCAGAGAAGGAGACTCCACAACCTCTCTGGGCAGCCTG
>VXBD01011788.1:216230-230232 GCA_013399975.1 Indicator maculatus
AGGAGGCTCCAGGGAAGCCTTAGAGCTGCCTGCCAGTACCTGAAGGGGGCTACAAGAAGTCTGGAGAGAGACTGTTTGCAAAGACCTGCAGGGACAGGACCAGGGACAATGGCTTCAAACTAGAGCAGAGCAGATTGAGATTGGATGTTAGGAACAAGTTCTTTACCGTGTGGGTGGTGGAACACTGGAATAGGTTGCCCAGAGAGGTGGTTGGGCCCCCATTCCTGGAGGTATTCAAGGTGAGGCTCAACAGGGCCCTGGGCAGCCTGATCTAGTTGGGGATGTCCCTGCTGAGTGCAGGGGTGTCGGACTGGGTGAGCTTTGGAGGTCCCTTCTGTCCTGGACCATTCTATGGTTCTATGAAATGTTAGAGCTGTTGTTCTGTTTGCTCCCTTGCATCCTGTCAAACTCATCACCCCATCCCAAAAATCTCACTCTAGTCTGTCTTCAATGTCCTGGTTACCACAAATGCAACACATCCCCTCCTGCTCCAAACAGGAGATCATCAGAGTACCTCCATTTCTCAAACAGGCTGGACATTTCTCAGATCAGAACCCATCCCCACATTTACTCTATCCACAACCTCTGCTTCAATGCAAACAACATTTCTACATTCTTTACTGTCATATAAAATATAGAGGTAGCCAAACACTTATTTAAAGAAACAAAGCTTCAATGCTTTCTGACAGTGCAAATACACTTCCTTCAGGTGTGAGGGGTGAAGGGAGTTCATTGTTTATGGTTTTCTGTTCAGAATAATTCATGTTTCTGTGAAGCACAGAGATAAGTCTCGTGGAAGGTATTTAAGCCTTCAACACGGATTGAAATAATCCTCTGAAGATCTGGCTTTAAGGCTGTCCCTCAGGCAGTTTGTGTTATCCAAGTTCTATCTCTCATGACACTGGGACATCTGCTTTCAGAGCAATCATCCAGGGATTCACAGAGCTGTGTGCATTGTCTGCGCCTGGCTGTGAACCTTTCACTCTCACATTGCCTCCTCACTGACACTCTGAGAAACATACATCTGCTGCCTCCTTGGGGGCTGACTGTGCTTTGGAGTGATGTGTCTCTTCATAGACTGTGAAGTCGTGCGGCCAAATACAGCCATCATCTCTAGACACCTGCACCTCAGCTCTGGGACACAAAGAGACTTGGCAAACAGGTTGTGAACTTCCTAGGAAAAAAGTCAGAGCTGCTTTGGCAAAAATGTGTGAGGGCTTCAGTACTGATGCTGACTGCTGACTCTGCCCTTCCTGCTCTGGAATTAAATACCTAAGTCTCTCAAACATCTTTTCAGAGCACTAAGTTCACACTCCAAAGAGTAACTTTCTTTCCTTCATTTTATCCTTGCTCCTATTGGTGTTTGCCATCCTGACTTAACTTTCAATGTCAAGTATTCTGTGTTACTCTGTGATGGTTTTGTCAGAGCACAGGTCATAACTCATAGGTTGCTGCTATGCTTTTTCTGGCCCAAAGCTCCTGTGGTTTTTTCCTGATTCCATCATGGTATCCTTTCACACACTAGTTGTCCTCACTGATTTTCAGGTATAAATGTAAAAATCAGTCAAAGGAGTCCTAGTTCTCCCATCTATTTTTTTGCAATTAGTTTCTCCAATTCACTTCCCTAAGTTTTATTCAGAATGGAAAATCTACCATGTGGCTTTTGATGCCAACATCTATCATACTCCTCTAAGATGCATTTTTCACTGTGAAACCACCAATTCTTATGGATTTTTGTGCAGGGCTTTTTCAGATCATACACTAGCCTTAAATTAAACCCATTAATTACATCTGCTTTTCAGGAGCCCATACCCAGTTCTCAGTTTCTTCTCTGTCACTTGTTGACAGTCAAAGTTTCAATGAGCAACACTTATGTGACAAATGTGTGCTAATATTTTATCTGTATTTATTTGCAGCTCTGCAATGCAAGAAGCTTTTGATTTTCTAATTCTAGTCTACTTTTTTTAAGTTCTGCATTTGAGCCTGTGAAAGATCAAGCTATCCAAATCCTCCTCTTTACACCTGAGCAACGTTACCTTCCAATTAATGCATCCTGCATTGTCATAGGAGGAGGTAACATTTGATTAGGTAGCAATTTTATGTCCAACTGCATCAGTCTGAGCTAATCAAAAAGTTCAATACATTAATTGCCTGCCTTTTGCCTTCTTCTGGAGGTAAGACCATATAGGTTTTGTAAGGAAATAATTTGAAAATGCTTTCACTCAACCGTTCCCAGGTGCCTGGGTGCATTGTCTAAAAGTTGCCAAAGCAAGCAAAGAAGACATTCAACAAAAAGCAAAAACCTTTCCTTTTGGATCTGCATTGCTCTGCCTAACTGGCACTCCCTCATTTTCATACACAGTGCAGAGTGCTGTAGGAGAGATTTCAGTTGATTCCAGCATCCTGATTGTATTTGAAAGATCACAGAACCACAGAATGTTAGGGGTTGGAAGGGACCTCCAAAGCTCGTCCAGTCCAAGCCGCTGCCAGAGAAGGAGCACCCAGAGCAGGTCACACAGGAACACAGCCAGACAGGTCCGGAATATCTCCAGAGCAGAAAACTCCACAACCCCCTCAGGCAACCTCTTCCAGTCCTCTAGCACCTTCACAGGGAAAAAATTCTTCCTTCTGTTTCCATTGGGCATCACCCAGCAGAGCCTGGCTCCAGCCTCTGGGCACTCCCCCTGCACATCTTTATCAACAGCAATGAGGTCACCTCTTAGGCTCCTCCTCTCCAAGCTACAGAGCCCTCAGCTCCCTCAGGCTCTCCTCCTAAGGAAGATGTTCCACTGCCTTCAGCAATTTTGTGGCTCTGCTCTGGACTCTTTCAAGCAGTTCCCTAAAGTCCTTCTTGACCTGAGGGGCCCAGAACTGGACACAATATTCCAGATGCAGCCTCAGCAGGGCAGAGTAGAGGGGGAGGAGAACCTCCCTCGACCTACTGACCACAACCCTTCTAATCCACCCCAGGATGCCATTGGCCTTTTTGGCCACAAGAGCACATTGCTGGCTCATGGGCATCCTTCCATCCACTAGGACCCCCAGGTCCTTTTCCCCTTCACTGCTCTTCAGAAGCAGAATTAAAAGGGTGTTTGAGAAAGTTAAACCACACAGGGGAGTCAGGGGCTTGAAGTTGCAAATAGCAGCACATGAAGAGTTAGCTGTTATGATAAAGTCACCTTAGAGAAGATTTAACTCACAAGCTGTTATCCATAGAATCATAGAATGGTCCAGGCCAGAAGGGACCTTCAAAGGTCATCCAGACTGACCTCTCCACAGGCAGCAGTGATATCCCTAACTCGACCAGGCTGCCCAGGGCCTCATCCATCTGTAGCTTTGGAACATCTGTTATTATCTCTTTATTATAATTCTGGCATTTTTTTGACAATAAAAGTGCTGGATTTACTTATTCCATGGAAACTGCGCAGAAGACTACTATGCTAGGGTGGTTCGACATCTCCAACTCCTACTAACCTTACATCTCTTCCTGCTATATTGCAGCTAATAGCAAGCCCTGTGGGAATGCCTCTGAGATTTAATATTTCTAATACTAAAATAAAGCAGAGTAATATTCAGAAAAATACAAATAATTATGCTGCATGAGAAGCTGTTCATCATCCAGAGAAACTGAGACTCAGCCACTCTAAGACTAAAGGGAATGAAAGGAAAAACAGTGCAGGTATTAAATAAGATGCAGGCTAAAGACAATTAGCTTTGTTAGATCAAGTTTTAATCAGGCTTATAACTGGATTTGAATACTATTCATATGGGTCAGCAGGAGACATACAAATAAGTTAGAGGTAATTCATGCTGCTGAACTGAGAATGCAATATGTTGTGGTCTTGCATTAACATTAAGGAAAGGGCTGGAAAGGAAACCTTGGGAAGATTAATGCTGAATTATGAGATGGGAAAACTTTGATGCAGATCTGCAACAGGATCTTGGGTATTTAAGATCTAGCACCCGTGTAACCTGGTTATTTCCTTCTTCTTCCAGAGGTGCTTAGGAAAGAAAAGGCCTAGCTTCACTTGAGGAGGGAAGTAGAGGGCACAAAAATACCTTTAGATAGAGACAGACATCCCAGGTGAAGTGACTCCACAGCCAGCAGCACCAGCAACCATACAGAGTTGTGTGTTAAGATGTCCTACTCTCGTCAGAGCTCTCAGCTGGCTGAAGTAAAGCGATAATACACAACAGGTTGTGGGATTGTTGGGTTTTTTTTCAAATATATCAAACATTTAGGTGCTTTAGCCTTTTTGTATATTAGATGGGGAACCTTGGTGCCATTTTCAGTCACACAGACTGCATTTAAAAAAAAATCGAGCTCTGAAATGAAGAAGCTTTCAATACTGATTTAGTACCACTGGAAAAAGCCAGGTTTTGCCTTAGTAACAGATAAAACAACATTGACTAAGAATATTGAGTACATGAATTATGTCAGATGATGCAATGAGATTTGATAACAACATTTCAACACAGAGCAAGAAGAAGAAACATAAGAAGTCGAAGGTGACAATGAAAACAACTTCAATGGAATTGAACTGAATTGGCCATCAAAGATTGTTGGATGGTTCTGTACAGCTGAATACAAAATAAAGTAAGGAGCATGTCACTAAATAAGATGAATAATAAAACATGTAGTTCTGGATTTGGAAATCATTTAGACAGAAGTGAAGTAGATGAAGGCAAATACTGCATCTAACACAGAGGTATTTTTGCAGTGATTTAAATTAACTGTGCTTATCTGACTGAGCAATGGCCATACAGGTCCAGTTCCTTAAGCCATTGAAGGCAGTGAAGGAAAGCACAAATTGTGAGAGGCAAGGGGACATGACCCGTCAGAGGAAAGCAGATTATATACCACCAATACAAAAGTCACACCTGTCCTACAAAGAAGTGGAGCCCAGAAGTGCTAGGTGAAAAGCCACCCTCAGCCTCAAGAAATCAGCAGTTTCCATGTCAATGGGATCAGATTTTCTATGTAAGAGACATCATCCTAAAGCTTTTTGAAAGGTGTAACTCTCATTAAAATCTCCCAGGAACTGATACCTACCTGAGTAAATGTTACAAAACTGTCTTCTGACACAAGCTGGTGAAGGGCCTGGAGAACAAATCCTATGAGGAGTGGTTGATGGAACTGGGATTGTTTCATCTGAAGACGTGGAGGCTGAGGAGAGACCTCATCACTCTCTACAGCTACCTGAAAGGAGGTTGTAGTGAGGTGGGGATTGGTCTCTTCTCCCTGGTATCAAGTGACAAAACAAGAGGAAGCGGCCTCAAATTGTACCAGAGAAGGTTTAGATTTGATATTAGGAAGCATTTCTTCACAGAATGTTCACAGAATGTTCACAGAATGTCACAGGTTGGAAGGGACCTCAAAAGATCATCTTTCACTGAAAAGGTGATCAGACATTGGAACAGGTTGTCCAGGGAGGCAGTGGAGTCCCCATCCCTGGAGTGTTCAAAAACATGTGGACATGACACTTCAAGAGAAGGTTTGAAAGCCACGGAGGTGTTAGGTCGACAGTTGGACTCGATCTTAGAGGTCTTTTCCAACCAAAATGATGCTGTGACACCCACTGAAGCCTGTTCTGTGATATTAACAGAGTCTGTGGGTACCTCTCACTGAGAGGGATGTCTCAAACCAGGTAGAGCCCATGCAGCAGAGTGCCACCTCCCTGCCTGGGACTCCAACCGCCGTGATGCTTCACACAGCTGTCAGTGAGGAACACCAACAGAGGCTGTTAAACAGTAATGTCTTTCACTCTGTACTGCAGAGTGGAATCTGTTGTTATGATTGATTATTATCACCTGCTTCCCAGATAAAGGACTGCTAGCATAAGCCCAAAAACCTCATCAAGGTTTCTAAATATTAATGCACCACTGCAAACAAGTGTAATAAAGACAGGCTTAGGTAGAAAGTGACCAAACCCAAGTTTTATGGCTGCACCTTTAGTGGCTCCTTGTTATTTTGGAAGCATGCCTGCACTTTTATGTAGCAGCCACTTCAATCCAGCAGTCATTTCAGAACGAGTTGTCCAATGGGAAAACAAAGCCATCTTTACAATGCATAAAGATATCCATTGAACACTTTCTAAAGGCAAGATGTATTCACAATATTACAGGCAAGCCTAAACATCCTGCACTAGAGATTTCTAACTCACATCTTCCATATGTTTACACACCTAAATGTACTCCCCTAATTCAAAGGAGGTTGTGCTGTACTGATAAAATCCAAAGAAAGATGAATCTTGAGCTTTTGGACCTTTGAACTGTGCTGTCTGCTAAGTAGGTATCACAGTACTTTGTTCCCTTGGGAAGATAAAACATCCAAGTTGACAATGTTCTACATTTTGCAACTCTTGAGCAGTGTTTTTGAACAAGCTTAATGTGTAACAAATGTTTAGCAATTAGTTTAATACACCTAGCCTGTTCCAAGTTGAGGTTATTATTGCTGTTAGCATAACCATCATAGATGTCTTATAATAAACAGAATATTTCATAATGGGAAAAAGAAGGGAATTCAAAATTATAGAGAAAAAAATTACAAAAGCAGTGCAAACAATCTCCATAAATGAACCTTAGCAGGCAAAGCTGGAGAAATACAAACTTTGAGATGTGATTCAAGGTGTGGTGAAGGAAACAGTTGTGTAGAGTCAGGTAGTGTCTGTGGGACTGAGGCAGCTGAGGAAAACTGCTAGAGGATGCTGTAAGAATAGCCAAATGCAGCCATTTATTTTTCTGAGCCTTAGAAAGTGAACCCAAGGAGCAGGAACAAATCATTATTTGTTCATTATCAAGAGATAGATTATGCTTCTAAAGAGATTCATTGCACTTGTCATTTCCTTGGAAAAATATGTTCCAGTGCCTGTCTGGGTGCACAATTCCAACTGCAATCCAGTGGGAAGGCTCTCAAGGCTCTTGCCAGCCTGGAGGGAATCTTGTCTTTGTCTCTGCACAGGTGCCTGGCTGAATGAGTTCCAGAGACATTTCCCACTATGTGAAACATTTTTTCTAAAGAGGAAAGAGTTTCTTTCTAATTTTCAAGGGTGTTACCTAATGGGCAACTCAAACTTTCTATTTTGGCTTTTTTTTTTGTTTCTTTGATTTTTGTTGCTTCCTTTTTTTTTCTTTTTTTTTTTTTTCTGTAGGAAAGCCTTCAGATCACAATAAATAAATTCTGAGCTACAGTTCTAGTCAGGCTTTTTGCCCTGAAAGTTTCCACTGACAAAGTAATAATCACAGCATGACAAAAGCCAGGACTGATTGTAAATAATGTTTTAGTCTTGCCTGAGCAAGAGAAGGCAAGTGCACTCTCTGTGTGAGAATTGTGTCCAACAGTGCAGACACTGCCATATGCAGGCAGCCTATAAATAATGTGTGAGCTCCATCCAAGCCCACAGAAGCCAACTCTTCTTTTGAGAAAGTGAAAACTGGAGAAGGCCCAGTCCTCTGCCCCCAGAGAGCAGAGCCATCCAACCCAGTGAAGCATTCTTTGGCAAAGTGATGAGTAAAGTATTAAGAGCTGGAATGTCTTCACTAATGTTTGCTACCTCTTTGGCATCATTTGGAGACTTTTATTTGCCTCAGGAATCAAAAAATAAATTTTGGTGCTCAAATGATGCTTCAAACATTCTGCTCTGTTATTAATAAAGCAGGACAAGAGGTATGCACCAGATAAGCTCAGGAAGAAGAAAGATGTTCCCTTAGAGTTCCAGAATTCAAAAACCCTTCAACACTACATTTGGGAGACTGTCCAAGCCCAGGTGGATATCCAAAACCATGTTCTGCCTCAGTAAAATATCTGTGTGTCTTTTACCCTTTGTTTTCTTTCTGAGAAAGTAGGGGGGTGCAGAACAGTTTGAGCTCACAGAACATATGCTGCTGCTTGCTGTGCAGTGCAGCAGGAAAGGAAAACTTAAAAAAAATTTCTTAACAGCATCATATAAAGTTTTGCTGTTCAGATTTTGGTCTTATATCACCAAGCTACACAAGGCACAAAATTTCACCATGTTCTGCTTAGGCTGCTAGAAACCTTTCCCCTACTTTTCTATGAAAAGGGCAATGTGGCATCTGGCCACACTTAGGCTGAGCCTTCACCAAAGCTCTGACTTGGGCAATGAGGCACTGGGAGCTAAAGCAGGCAAACAGATGAAGTCATGGCACTTTCAGAAATGTTTTGCAGAGATGTTGGCCATGAACTCTGAGCTATGCCACTGGCTGCAGATCAGGTACTTGGTGTTCTGCGTGTGAGACCGATTGCAGGGCTGGCAAGGAGAGAGCTACAGGGCTGGCAAGGGGAGAGCTGCAGGGCTGGCAAGGGGAGAGCTGCAGGGCTGCTGTGGTCCAGCTCACTGCCTCCTTGCCTCCTCTTGCTGTGCTGAGCTTGCCTGAGCTGTCTCAGTTGTTAACTGTAGCTAAATTATCTGCCTCCCCTTTTTTCTACCATCTTAGTATTTTCTGCACATGGTTATAGCTAGTGAGATTGAAGTCCTGAGAATTACGGCTGGTGGCAGGCAGGAGTGAGGGCAGCCGCAGTCAGACTTCTCTGGTTGTCCCCAGAGGACACCCTGGTCAATCTTCAGCTCCATATCAGGCAGTGTCAGGCTGCCTGTCAGGCAGTATAGATTTGCAAACTGGTTTTGTTTTTCCCTAGCTAATTAGACACCTTCTCCTTTCTGGCCTTTCACACCTTCTCCCCCTTCTTAAGCTGTCACATCAGGTGTGCTGGTACAGGCAGTCTGTGTAGTTTTGCACACACCAGACCATGGTTAAAAAATAGCACCCAAAATCTCAAGTTTTTCAGTCTGGTGTTACAGGATAAAGTTACTTGAATGTCAGACTTCGATAGTCCTCCCACTGTTCCTGCCTGCTGCTTTTCATCTCAAAGAAACAGTTTAGGTCATTCCTGTTGCAGTCTATCTACTGCTCTGCTCGGCTTAGGGCAAGCTTCAGTAAGAGTGAAAAGCTGATAAAAAGGTGCAAGGGAACACTGGAGTGGCTTGCACTAGCCTGGTGGCAAAGGCAATGTGATGTTGAAGTCTGCTGTTCATGCAGGCTCATTCCCCATGTAATTTTAACTAATAGGCATTATCACAGCATCACAGATCACAGTCTCACAGTATGTCAGAGGTTGGAAGGGGCCTCAAGACATCAGCAGGTCCAACCCCCCTGCCAGAGCAGCATCACTTAGGGTAGTCTGCACAGGAATGCATCCAGGTGGGGTTGGAAAGTCTTCAGAGAAGGAGACTCCACAGCCCCCCTGGGCAGCCTGTTCCAGGGCTCTGTCACCCTCACTGTAAAGAAGTTTCTCATCGTGTTGAGCTGAAATCTTCTCTGTCAAGTTTGAACCCATTGTTCCTTGTCTGATCACTATGAACCACCCAAAAGAGCTTAGGTAGCTAAGGTGAGGATCCCCCTTCCTTTCCACCAGCTTCGTGCATGGTCATCTCTAGTGAGGAGGGGTGAAGTTAAACACTGACAATGCAGCATCTTAACCTTACAAAATTTTCCTGTCCTTGCCTCTTAGAGGTTTTAGGCACTTTAAGCCTTAGAGAGAAGCTGGGATGGGGGTTTCAGCACACAAACTTCAGACATAACTTTCTTAAAGATGCCTCAAGGATCATTGAAGTATTTCAGTCTTTTTGTCTCTCTGCATCTTATTTAATAGGAAATTTGCTTTTTCTCCAGAGCACCTATGTGTAGGAAAGAGAGAATAAAAACTAGTCCTGGTCAGTTATTTGATGGGAGAATAGTATTCTTTCCAAATATGGTTTGGTTTGGTTTGGTTTTTTGTTGATTCATGGAAGTTCAAATGTTTTGTGGAAACATTTATTTTTGGTGAAAAAAAATAACAAACCATTGACTTTTTTTTTCTAGATAGCATCAAAATTTTTCATTCTGGCAAGGTCAAAGTGTTTTCCTCTGACTTGCATTTGACCTTACTGTTGTTAAGCATAACTAATACAAATACAAGGGAAAGCTGAAGTGTTACAGTCAGAAGGAAGCACTACCTTGTCTGGAAGAAATGCTTTAAACTCCTCAAAGTAAAGGATGACCAAAGAACTTGTTGGGATCTCTGAAATCACACAGAAGGAAATTCTGCTGATCAGAAAACCTAGACTTGTATTTCTACTTTTCTTGCCACTCAGTCGCACCCAAACTTCAGGATGTTGTAGTTTCTCCCTGACTGCACAATCTTCAGTTCTTTGAATATGGTTAGAGCTGTGGGCTGCACAGGCAAATACTGTAACAATGCAGTAGGAATGGTTTCTACAGATTCTGAATGTGTAGACAAGCTGCTGCTCCAGAACTTGCAGCAAAGCAGGTTGCTTTCTGGCCATGTGTTGCATTTATTGAAGGATAAATTTGGTAAGAGACGAATCCCCTCACATTCTAGAGATTAGGGGAAGTCAGGGTGGCTGGAAGCATCCCTTAACAGGCAGATCAATGATTAGCATTACTATAGGCCATTACTCTGCCCTGTTGAGGCCACATCTGGAATATTGTGTCCAGTTCTGGGCCCCTCAGGTCAAGAAGGAACTCAGGGAACTGCTTGAAAGAGTCCAGAGCAGAGTCACAAAATTGCTGAAGGCAGTGGAACATCTTCCTTAGGAGGAGAGCCTGAGGGAGCTGAGGGCTCTGTAGCTTGGAGAGGAGGAGCCTGAGAGGTGACCTCATTGCTGTTGATAAAGATGTGCAGGGGGAGTGCCCAGAGGCTGGAGCCAGGCTCTGCTGGGTGATGCCCAATGCCAGCACAAGGGGCAGTGGTGGAAGCTGAGCCATAGGAAGTTCCATGGAAACAGGAGGAAAATGTTTTCCCTGTGAGGGTGACAGAAGACTGGAACAGGCTGCCCATGGGGTTGTGGAGTCTCCCTCTCTGGAGATATTCCAGACCTGCCTGGCTGTGTTCCTGTGTGATCTGCTCTGGGTGCTGCTGCTCTGGCAGGGGGCTTGGACTGGATGAGCTTTGGAGGTCCCTTCCAGCCCCTGACATTCTGTGATTCTGTGAGCAGCAGAAGCATGAGCAGCCTGTGTGCTGTGTGTCCCTCTGCACTCCAAGGACGCAGGCAGGTGCACAGAAGTGTGGTTGATGCTTGCACAGCACACGCCGGTTCCTCGAGCTCGCCGGTGATAAATGCACTAAACTGCAGCATGGCCACCTGGCTCTGAAATACAATTGTAATTGCAAGCATAAAGTCTCCCAGGGAGGCAATTGGAGCAGCCAAAGTGTGAATCTTGCTCAAAAGGCACTCCTTCGAGGGGGATGAGGGGTGTCCTGGTGTAGCACAGCGTGCTCTCACAAGCCAGCCCTCCACACAGAGATCAGGAGGGACAGGCACACAAAAAGCCCTGGGCTGAGGTAGGAGGTTAATGAAATGATTGCAGTGTGCAGTTACCTGAGCCTGTCCCACAGAGAAGCACATCAACAGCAGGAACAGCAGCAGAAGCCAGTGACAAAACCACTGCCACTCCCTGAAAGCCCACAGGCAGCCCAATGGAAAAGTCCAACAGCTCTAAAGCAGCAGCAGCAGCAGCAGCAAGCAGCAGCAGCAGCAAGCAAGCCCTCATGGCACAGTCTGAACTGCAAGCCCCAGGCCCCTTTGCTCTAGCACTGCCATTGCACAGCTGGCAGGGTGGCAGCATGGTGTTGAGCACTCACCAGCAGATTCAGTTCAGGATGGGGGTGGGGAGAGGCAAACCCATCACTGTGTGGGTGTCCCTGCTGTGTGACATTACACTCTCATCCCTACTTGAGATATGAAACCAGGGCAGTATTTATACCTCCTTTATACTGTTGTGCACAATGGGGGCAGTGGGGCTGTGGCCAAGGCATTGTTCCATTACCAGCTGCACAAGCACTTCAGCTATCTTGCAGGTGATCAGGGGCAGAATGGTTCTGCAGAGCAGCTCAGGGAAGAAAAGCCTCTTCCTGTCCTGTGTTCCTTCCCAGTGACATAGCAGAGATCACCAAATCTTCACTCAACTCCTCTGCTTATTCTGGGCATCATGGCTTATAAATAATACAATAAATAAATATAATATAATAATTAAACTAGGACAAGGGGCAATGGATGTAAACTGCAGCACAGAGGTTCCACCTCAACATGAGGAAGAACTTCTTCACTGTGAGGGTCCCAGAGCACTGGAACAGGCTGCCCAGAGAGGTTGTGGAGTCTCCTTCTGTGGAGCCTTTCCAGCCCTGTCTGGATGTGTTCCTGTGTGACCTGTGCTGGATTCTCTGGTCCTGCTCTGGCAGGGGGTTGGACTGGAAGATCTCCAGAGGTTCCCTTCCAACCCCTAACATCCTGGGAGCCTGTGATATTTTTGTGCTTTCAGCAGCATGAATAAAGAGAGCTGTTTCACCTCCCTTACATGATTTGAAGTATTCTCCATTATAGCTTGATGCAACCAGCTACACAAAGGTATCAAATGAGGACAAAATGTGCATGATATGGAGTGGCTTCTGCACAAGAAGAGATCAGTTGGATAAAGGCTCATCAGCTGATGGAAGGGACAGTGCAGAAGTCATGCCTGGCACAGAGAAGCTATAGAAAATATTGGTTGTTGTTCCTTACAATACTATAAATAAACAACTGCTATAGAATGTTTTTCACACACAGCAAATTTAATTTGGGAGTTCACTGGCATTCAGTGTTTTATGTAACACAAGGGTAAATGGTTTCATAAATTAAAGGAAAATATCTCTTATGGAGGAAATGTCTTATCAAGAGCTATTAAACCCACCCAGGCAAATGCAGCCTCTGTTAAACTGATAGCTAGAAGCTGAGAGCAAATATTTTGGCAAATGTTCTGCACTGAGCTTGCTCTGACTCTCTTCATAAGCAGCTGCTGCCAACTAGTTGGTGATGATGTGGATTTTTGGTTGTTTCAAGTGTGGCTCTTCTCATTTTCAGTGGGAATGAAGATCTTTGATACAGACAAATAAATTTCCAGTGTGTCTATCAGCACTGAGTAGCCATTATACAATTCAAAAGCAGTCTGGCAAATAGAAATGGTTGACATTACTTTGTTCTGTGAAGAACAAGTTCCCTACTTTTCATTGCCTTGGTCTTAGCTAAATGACCACTTTCCTTCATGCACCAGAGCAATCCCAGACATATCTGGTGAAATTATGCTGTTAAATGTGAGAAATGCCTGGATACCAGGATGGAAAACTCTCCAGTTCAGAAGACACATGTACTTGTGCCTGCCAAAAGTGAAAGAACAGAATCCTTCAGAAGAAACTCTTCCTGGTAATGAGAGAGGACTCAGAGATGCTGAGCTCAGGGAGCAGCTCGCTGCAAATGCAGACACTTCCCTTTTGTTCAGGTTACAGCTGGTATGGTGTGAAGCCAGGAACAAACCCTCCTGAATGCACCTGGCTGTGTCAATTATCATCATTTTCCTGTGCTTGTTAGAAGTGACATCATTAGCAGTACCAGCAAGGGCCTTGGCTGTGAGGTCAGCTTAGCCATCTCGGGACTGTTAGAATTGCCACCAGACTGCTCGGAAACCCCTTGCACTGTCTTCTGTTCACAGTGTCTCTCTCCTTCTTTCCAGTGCTGAGATCTCCAGGGACTGTGAGTACTGTTTGCAGGTCTGGGAATACAAACCCAAAAGGCTTTCTGCCTGCTTTCTCTTCCCTCTTTGTACAGGGGCTATTAAGGGGGTGTTTCAATTGGTAGAAACAATGTCTACAGAGGAGGAAAATTACACCAGCATTGGAACTAAACCTTCTTGGAAAGAGTGCAGATTTTCTCCTGGCTTGAGGAACCTTTACCCAGTCCTAGTCAGAAAGGTGACAGCATGCCTGTGAAGAACCACAGAATCACAGAATCACAGAATTATAGTATCACAGAATTATAGAATCACAGAATTATAGAATCACAGAATCACAGAATCATAGAATTATAGAATCACAGAATTATAGAATCACAGAATCACAGAATCGTAGAATTATAGAATCATAGAATCACAGAATCACAGAATTATAGAATCA